>SJYT01064099.1:167428-254487 GCA_006410635.1 Cephalophus harveyi
ACACACACACACACACGTATCTCTAAGAGCCTCTACAGCTCAGAATCCAAACTTTGCACTAATCTAGACAGATCTGAATCACTGAATTCTACTGTATATGAAGGTCAGTTTCCTTGAAAGAGCCTTTCTGTTGTTTCTGTTTCTTCCATTCATTTTATTTTTAAAAAATGTATGATTTGTCATGAAATGGAAACAATGAAATAAAAATTATATTTTATAGACTACAGTGCATTTACAGCTAGAACTATGATCCACAAAACCAGGCATAAAGAATTTGTGCTTTCTATCTCCAGGGCCGAGGAATGTAAAGGAAAGGGCAGAACAGCAGCTGCAAACAATTACTAAGCATTTTCAATGGTCTTGCAAAATGCCATGAATTCACAGCACCCCACCAGAAACCTGGACTGCACCCTTCTGAAATAGCTCCCTGTCATTGGCCAAACACATATCCTGCCCCTCCTTGGCAGGGTCTCCCCATCAGACTTTATGGAGGATCTGTCTCCTGACACCTTGAAATAAAGAGCCCCTCTCTCTTTTTCGTCTCGAACTCCTTCTCCTTGCCTTGCTTTCATCCTTTCTTCCAGAACGTATTCCTTACAATTTCTTCAGTTTCAGCACATCACAATTCACAAATGCAGACATGGGCCACTGGAGAACCACAATGCACCCCGCACATGCAGAAGGAAACTTTCCTTTCGTCCTGTCCAATACTAGTGAGCTAATCGTGAAAGGCTGCCTCTTGAACTTTCTTATGACTGCACTGGGGATTCCTGAGTTTTAGTCAAGGAGAAGAGAGACTTTTCTGAAAAAACTTAACTCCTTAGACTGACATGTGAAATCCACATCATAAAACACACCTAGAATGTGCATGGTAAACTCTGGTAGCATAGCCAACTTTTGTCCAGAGAGAAAATTCACCATGGGTGATTGGTAGGAGACATAGGAGTTAGAGGCTGAAAGAAACTTCAGGGACTTAACCGAAGATCTAGATGGAAAGACTGGATGAACTGACCCATTTCAGGCCTGTTTTTAAGTCTTAACCCAGACTCTGATGACTTGTGCCTCAGGTCACTTCACAGAGACAGGAGAAGGTTAGCACTTATGGACTCACCTGGTCTTTTGTTAACAATTTACCTTTCTGCCATGGCCACAGTGAAAGAATAACTTTGCAGTGTAGTTATGCAACCCAACTAAGCCAGGATCTGGATAAACTGAAAACCGACAGAGGCTTTAGAAAAGACACTTTGATTTTTCTTCCATAGTTTAAAGGAGTAAATAACTGGATGGACTGTAAGCAGTTTTTTGACTACCATATGTTCAGGTGTCCTACAGTAGGAAATAGGTCAGATTAGGGCTGGGTTTGTTGATTCTCAGAAGGAAGGGCTAACTTTGTACTCTAGTCCAGAGGTCCCAAACCCCACAGCAGGATCATCTCCTGTATGTGCTGGGTGACCAGCAGTCTGCATAGAATGATGAATCCATTCTCACATCACGATTTTGGGTAATGAATGACCTCTGCATTTTTTGTTTTCAAGCAGTTCACATTTTTAAATTTAATAGGCCGTCCTTGTAAGGAGAAAATAAACATCATAAACATCTGCCCTGTGATTGTAGACGTTATGAAGACCGACAGGAAGGGGACCAAAACAATAATTGAAGAAATATAAGTGGACCCTGCCAAAAACCAGAACTGTTTTAGCTCAAGTAACTTAGGCTGGGTATATTGCATTATTATTGAAAGAAATTGAAGTCATAAACATATATTTCCCCAAGAAAATAAAGTTAAAAAATTTTAAAAAAATGTTTTTGGCTCATAGTTTGCCTTAATTCTGGGAAAACAACTATGCTCCTAATCTTAGAATTTAGTTTCCTAATTTTGGAATCTTCCTACATCAGACTTTGACTCCCAAATGTCATTGCCATTCCAACCAAGTGTTTGACTCCTCAGTATAGATCCTAATTTTCAGACATCAATCAGCTAGTCTTTTCAGAATATTATCTTTCTTTTAAACTTTAAATTCTTCAATTATGAGATATGAAGTATAGTCAGAAAAAAACAGTTTAAGACTAGGGTTTAGCAAAGAGGTGATAAACAGAATATCCATGCCACTATCACCCAGAACAGACATGTAAAACATAACTTACCTGAAACTGCTTTACTCTGAGCTTTCCTCATCATAATATCTTCTGTCATCAACCATAATAACTTTTATGATATTTCTTTGATTTTCTTTATAATTTTGCTAAATTATATGCATCCTTAAATAATATAGTCTTGTCTGTCCTCTTTTTGAACTTTATATCAAGAGAACCATACTATATTCATTTACTCAATATTGTGATTTACTCATGTTGGCTAGTTACAGCTTTTTCATTTGCTTTTCAGTATAGTATTTCAGTGTATAAAGACATCCTGTGCTACTATTGGTCAACATTTGTGCTGTTTCCAGTTTGGGGCTATTATGAACATGATATGAGCATTCTTGTTCTTGTGTCCTGGAATACAGGTCACACATTTCTATAAGGTATATGTCTTGGATATAGTGCTACATCATAGGCTTCAACTTTACTATATGATACTGAACTGCTTTCCAGAGTTATACAAATGTATCTTTCCACCTATAGTGCATGAATATTTCTCTTGTTCCACATCTTCACCATTACTTGAACTTTCTAGCTTTGCTCATTTATGTATTACTTATCATAGTTTTAATTTGCACTTTCCTGGCTCCCAAAGAAGATGAGCATTGTTTCATATGTTTATTACCAACGCAGTTGCCCTTTTCCTGTGATATGTCTCAAGTCTTTTAATCATTTTTCTATAAGATTGCTCTTTTTTGCTTACTGATCTGTAGTTCTTTATATATTTTAAAATTTAGTGCTTTGTCAGAGTTTTTATATGTATTATAAAGTTATACATATACACATTATATATATTATATGTAAAGGTCTCTCAGTGTGCTAGAATATATATTCTATTTATTCATTTTATGCATATATGTAATTTATATTTTATATTTATATAATCTCCAACCTTTTCTTCAGTGAGCTTTAAGAATAAGAGGGTGGGATGTGCACTAATATAATGATTGGCATGGATTTAGAAGACAAAAGAGTGTTCAAATCTACACTAGCTTGAAGTTAGTGTTGTACTACTTTCTTATTTACTATTGTGCTATCAAATTCAGAGTATATAAAATCATTAGCAGAATATATTGTGCACCAAAAGAACAAAAGAAGATTCTAAACCTAGAAAGCACCCTAGAGGTAAATATAGACCATCATAAAATCCATGATGCTGATTTAAAAATATAGATTAGCCGTGGTTCATGAAGTGCCCAAGAACTCATGGTCATAAATCATACATAGGTCTTGACTCCTCCTCCAGTGCTCTAAAGAATTGCTAAGTGTTATAAAGAAATCTTCCCACAATTCCAGTTAGCATAGGTCTCCTCTTTGAGGCTTGGTCCCTGAAAACTGTTTTTAGTATTAAAAAAAATCAGAGTCTTGAGGAGATGATAGAAAATTTAGTTGTTCTCTTACTTCTTCTTTAAAACAGGAAATACTCGGCGAGCAAATGTCCCTTATTTATTTCCTACAGATTGCTGGTTTTTCAAGCTTTCCGGATCAGGCTTCCTGCCTAGAGGGCTGGATCTTAAGTCCAGAAATCTGCACTGTCACTCAGATGCAGAATCCATCTGTGGTTGATGGCTGCTGGGAGGCCCAGTGCCTCTGACCTATACAAGCATCATCCCTTCTTGATTCGCAGAGCTCCAGGCAGTGTGTTTATTCAGGACTTTGGCATTTATGTTTGCTTGGCACGTTCAGTTCAATGGAATCTTTAATGGCCACTCCGACTAGTCAGTGCCAATTCCAAAGCTGGGCCTCAAAGGAGAGAAATAGAAAAATAGGACTAGAACTTGGTAGGAAGGAAGAAGACAGCTCAGAAAAACTGCAATTAAATTTTTTTTTTCATTTTATGCTTTTAGGAGTTATTCTGTTTTCTTGATGGCATCGATAGAAATGTTTGTAGGCTTATGCTTGAGTCTTTACAAACTGTATTTTATATGTCACTAAAAATGAAATAGAGCAATGAAACTAATTTTAAACTTGCTGTATCCCCCTAGAGCAGAAAAAGGATGTGGTAATGTATAAATGAAGCCCAAGCTGACCGTGACAAAATAATAGAGCTGTGTCATTTTAAAAAGCAAGCTCTCTATTGGGATATATAAACAGACATAAACTGGCAGTTCTCTAAGTGTGGTCTGATGACCACTGGTGGCCCTTAAAGATCCTCCAGGTGGCCTTTGGGCTTGTCTCGTAATTTTGGTACTTAAGTATAACCGGCTTCTATACTTTCTCTGTAGTCTAGAATAAATGGGTTTACAACTCTCATTAATGTCTCTTTAAAAACAGCATCTCTAAATCATCTTGGTCAGGATATGTGGTCTCTGATGCCCTGTGCCAGTAGGAAATGGCCTGTGGGCCAGAAATACAGAAGATGCCCTGGAATCACATGGATGGACACTTTAGGTAAGCTAACACTTATTGCATGCTCAATATATGAGAGGAATTGCACCAGGTGGTCCTAAAATATGATTTATATGCCCCCAACTACTCACTGCTCTATCCTAAATGCATGATGGAAAGGAATGAGATCTAGAAGGGTTAGGAATGTAGGCTTTAATTCTTTTATGATCTTCTGAGTGTTCACATTTCTTCCAGAAAATGTGCATTTATTACTTGTAAAAATGTTTTAAAAATATAATGCTATCTAAAGTTAATCAAGTGTTTAGCCCATGACAGTACTAGTCTAAAGCCTTAAGTATATTCACTAATTTATTTTAATTTTAAAGAATACTAAGTCTGGTGTATTATTTTCCCCATAATAGTTGAGGAGGGCTTCTCAGGTGGCTCAATGGTAAAGAATCCACCTGCCAATGCAAGAACCGCAGAAGATGCAGGCTTGATTCCTGGATAGGAAGATCCCCTGCAGGAGGAAGTGGTAACCCAGCCGAGGAAATTGAGGTATATGAGCTTTTCTTAGGGTCACACAATTAATAAGTGATGGAGTCAGAGTTTAATCTCAAAGGTCTGACTATAGAGTCCCACACCCAACTGAGACTTTGCATTGACTTGGTTCTCTAAGGATTTTATATTGTGTGTGGGGGGGTAATTAACAACACAGAAATTTAAGAAATAATGAGATATAAAAGTCTACTGTTCCGTGAGCCACAGCTACGGAGCCCACTTGCTGCAACTACCGAAGCCTGTATGCTTTAGGGCCTATGAGCCATAACTAACGACCCCCTGTGCCACAGCTACTGAAGGCTGCGTGCCCTAGGGCCAGCAACTACTGAGCCCACGTGCTGCAACTGCTGCAGCTCATGCACCTAAAGCCTGTGCCCCACAGCAAGAGAGGCCACGGCAATGAGAAGCCTGCGCATTGCACACACAGAGTAGCCCCAGCCCTCCGCAACTAGACAAAGTCTCTGCAGCAACGAAGACGACCCAGTGCAACCAAAAACAAAAAGACAAATACTAATTAATGTTTTTAAATCTACCATAATCAGCATTGGGTTCAGGGATGTTTTTGCAGATTCTAGCTGGTGATTCTGATGATAGAGAACCATTGATTTTACACTCTTATGGGCTCATTTGGATACGAGACAATGTGTCCAAAAGTTTACATCAAAATCTCACCCTGACATGGTTGCAATCAAAGTGTCTTATTGGGGGAGTGCACTGCTAGGGTTTCATTTAACCGTTTAGAGCTAAATGGCATATTAGTACCTCCGGGGGGGCCCTGGATTCATGCCACGAGCACAGAAGCAATGAGTAGCAGGTGCTGCAAAACTGTGGGCAGAACCACTGAGAGAGGAGGTGGCCACATCCAGAGAAGGCTGGACGGCCCAGGGCTGCTTCTGATTCGAAGATCTGTGAGCATCAGGGCCTCCAGCCAAGCGTCAAGGCTGCATCCGGAAGGCAGGTGCAGGTATAGAAGTTATCAAGGGGGCTGCTTGCTCCTTGGGGTTCTCCTCTCTCCCCATCACCTCTCAGGTGGCTAGTAACCCACAGGTGTCAGTCCTCTAGCTTAATATCTGAGAAATAGTTTTCAAGAGCAACCTAGGAACCCAGGAGCATATATGCACACAGAGAAATTCCCTAATGTGCATTTTCTCTTCATACATGAGTAACAGAACAAAACGGCATGCAGCTCGTTAAAAGCATTCATAACATGGAAGAAGAGATTCAACTAAAGGCAGTGTGGGAACCACAAGCATTTGCAGAAATGAGAAATAATTTTACAAGTACCTGCTTTGGTTCTTAGTAAAAATCAAGAGCATATGGACTTGTGAACTACGATGTTAAATATGAAGTGATATGACAGCAGACTGGGATTTCAAAACAGAACACGACAAAATGTTTCTGGCTGAGAAGCAAGTAGAAATAAATAGGGAACTATAAAGAGGATAGGGAAAGTGTAAGAGAAAACCAAACTATGATAACAGGATTTGGGTCCAACTCTGGAACCCCATGGACTGCAGCACGCCAGGCTCTCCTGTCCTTCACTATCTTCCAAACTTGCTCAAATTCATGCCCATTGAGTTGGTGATGCTATCTAACCATCTCATCTTCTGTTGTCCCCTTGTTTATTTGCTTTCAATCTGTTCCAGCATCAGGGTCTTTCCCAATGAGTTGGCTCTTTGCATCACGTGGCCACTGTATTGGAGCTTAGTTTCAGCATCAGTCCTTCCACTGATAACATTTACATTAGAAGAACTGGCACAATGGAAACTGTAGGAAATAAATGGAATAAGTTGGAGGACACAGATGGAAATGGGTTCCAGAATCAGAAGGGACAAAGAGACAAAATGATTTCAAAAGATATTTGATATAAAATGCATAGAAGGAATTCCCCAAATATGAATAACATATGCTCCAAGAAAGAGATCAGAATAAATAAGAGGGAACAATGGCAAATATAATAGAAAAAGACAAATCTGATCCTGTAAGTTGAGTGTCTTACAAGGTTTCTGGTAAGATCAGTTCAAACAGCAACACTTTAAAGGGCTTCTTGTTTCTTCTGCCCATTCCCCTTCTTGAATTCTTTTGAACACGGGAGGACCTCTTAGTAGGGTTCAGTTGCTGCTGCTGCTGCTAAGTCGCTTCAGTCGTGTCCAACTCTGTGTGATCCCGTGGACTGCAGCCTACCAGGCTCCTCCGTCTATGGGATTTTCCAGGCAAGAGTACTGGAGTGGGTTGCCATTGCCTTCTCCTGTAACTGCATAGTGATACACCAATTCAACTTACTGTTATGGGGGAGAAACACCATTTAATGAGACATGAAGACAAAGCACAAACCCGACAAAGGGGACACACGCTGTGGACCACAGCAGTGCTCTGACCAGAGCAAGAGGGGGGGCGGGGGAGGGGAGATGGATGGGTAAACTACAGCCTCGGGGCCGGGGGGCAGTTCAGTTAAGGAAAGGTAAATCAGATAAAAATAAAAAGATAGAGGTGAGCTCTCAGACATGGCTTGTGTTCCAGGATACTAAAGAGGGATATAATTAATATGCAAAACAGATGGAATCTCATGTGTTTGTGGGTATATTAGCTCCTCTATTCATAGGGATTCTCTAAGCAAGAATACTGGAGTGGGTTGCTGTGCTCTCCTCCAGCAGGTCTTCCTACCCAGGGATGGAAACCAGGTCTCTCACATTGCAGGCGGATTCTTTACCATCTGGCTTCCCTGGTGGCTCAGCCTGCCTGCAGTGCGAGAGACCCAGGTTCAATCCCTGGGTCAAGAAGATCCCCCGGAGAAGGAAATGGCAACCCACTCCAGTATTCTTGCTTGAAAAATCCCATGGATCAAGGAGCTTGGCAGGCTACAGTCCATGGGGTCACAAAGAGTCGGACACGATTGAGCGACTTCACTTTCTTTTTTTCATTCTTTACTGTCTGAGCCACCAGGGAAGCCCAATAATCTAAACACAAAAATTAATTGATCTTCCATTTTGTTTAGCTTAGAGCAGAGAACAGGCCATGTACTCAGAAAGTTGGAGCATGTAGTCCTGAAAGTGAAAGTATTAGCCACTCAGTCGTGTCTGACTCTTTGCGATCCCAGGACTGTAGCCCACCAGGCTCCTCTGTCCATGGGATTCTCCAGGCAAGAATACTGGAGTGGGGTGCCATGTCCTTCTCTAGGGGATCTTCCCGACCCAGGAATCAAACCCAGATCTCCTGCATCACAGGCAGATTCTTCGCTGTCTGAGCCTCCAGGGAAGCCCATGAGCCCACTGCTAGTTCAGTGCACCGCTACACATTTCCTTTACCCTCTTTTTGCCTCACTTTCCTCCTCTGTGAAACTGGAAGACGAAAATTGTAATAACAATGACCTTCTGCAAGATGATGCTATGAGCAGGTGAACAAAGCCACACACATAAAACTTTTCCACAAATGTGAGGTTACTAGGAGCACAAGGACCATTAAGCCAAAGCTAGTAGCTGGACTGCATCTCTCAAGGAGCCATGCCAGGTGATTCTCTAAGAAGAACCTAAATTGAGAAGAAAGCTCTCTGCTTTGGGGATAAAACAATCTTCACTTGTTAAGAAATAATCATACACTAACCTAAGCAATTGCATTTCTACATTCCTAGACACATCAGATAAAAATCATTAAACATACATCAATCATGCTGAATAATAGAAACAGGCTTAATATTGGAAAGTTTTTACAGGATCCATATCTCTTGCTTTGAAAATAAATGTGTCAGCTTCATGTCATCATTTATTTTCCATAATGTTTTCAATTCACTTGATCAGCATTCTTATACCAGGAGGATATTACTATCTCAGAATAAACAATAACACATCCCTCAAGATTTTCTCTTCATTGTACTTTACGATTTTATACTTAACTATAACAGCACCTCACAACAAAACTCAGTACAAGAACAAATCAATAATGTTATAAGGAATGTATCTTTTCAAATGTCTTCCATAACATTCCTAGAAGGATTCCACAGAAACACAGCTATAGGAAGAGAAATAGACATGCTATTGTCCTTCTGATTTCCAGCACTACTGACTCTGGTACAAGGGAATTTATTATTAAAACCCTGTATCTCGCTGGTGCACGGGGATGATCCAGAGAGATGAAATGGGGTGGAAGGTGGGAGGGGGGTTCAGGATTGGGAACTCATGTACACCCGTGGCTGATTCATGTCAATGTATGGCAAAACCAATACAGTATTGTAAAGCAAAATAAAGTAAAAATAAAAATTAAAAAAAATTAAATTAAGAAAAAACAAAACACCCTGTATCTTCACAGCTATGTTAGTGCTTCCAAAGAGCTTTGGCTGTTGAGGCCATGAGAGAGAGAGGGCAACGACTGCACAGTCTTTGAGTGTAACCCTGCTGATCAAGGCCTGAACAAGGGCAAGATCAGGGAGTCACCTGCCTGGGGACAGAAAAAAAGCTTAGTCATCAAGATAAATAATATTTGAATATAACACCATGAAAAAGAAAACTGGATACCAAAAAAAAAAAAAAACTATGATGAACAAAATCTGGAGGCGATCACTGTATCAAAATTTCAAATGAAGACAAGATCATAACATCATTTACGGAGCTGAAATCAAATTACAGTGAGCACAGGATGGTGTTGAAGAGGGGATAAAGTTAGGAAAGCACAGACCAAGGGAAATGTACTGCAGAGGGCATGCAGATACTTCTGATTGAGTGACGGTGAAGGGGTTTTAAGACTGATTAATGGCATGTTCACCTCAGGAATGCTTTTTGTCCCTTACTAGACAGAGTCCTTACTAGACAGAGTCACAGCCTAGTTACCAAGACTCTTCCTTTTTTAAAAAAACGTGACTTAATTAATTAATTTATTTCTGGCTGCCCTGGATCTTCGTTGCTGCTTGCTCTGAGCTTTCTCTAGTTGAGGCAAGCACGGGCCACACTCTAGTTGCCGCATTGGGGCTTCTCATTGTGGTGGCTTCCCTTGGTGCAGAGCACAAGCTCCAGGGTGTGTGGGCTTCAAGATTTGCAGCACGTGGGCTCAGCAGTTGCGGCTCTTGGGCTCCAGCACGTGGGCTCAGCATTCGTGGCACAGGAGCTTGGTTGCCCTGCAGCAAGTGGGATCCTCCCAGACCAGGAATTGAACCCATATCCCCTGTACTGGCAGGCAGAGTCTTTACCACTCAGCCACCAGGGAAGCCCTGAACAAGACTCTTTCAAAGCCTAGAGTTTAGGAAGAGGTGGAGGGGGCATCAGGCTTCCTCTGCTTCAAAGCAGTTGATAGATTTCTTAGGAGGCAGCAATGCGCTTTTGTGTTTGAGGGACTGGGTGGATATTTAAGTGGATGCTAACCCAAGAGGATAAATGTTTATTCCAAAAAAAAAAAGCTGCCCTTAGCCACACTTTGAAAAAAATCCTTGCTGCACAGATGCTGGCCAGTGGGCGTGGGTGGAGCAATGTTCCTCTCCAGAGGGGACAGTGAGCTCCTCTGGGGGTAGCTGTGCTGCCCCCGTGCATGGTTGCTGGCAGGACTGCAGGCCATTTGGCTAATGTACGCATGGCGCCCTGCCACAGCCCAGCAGGTCAGCGGCCCGGTTACTGGGGGGGACGTCATTCTCCCACCCACTCCCAATCTAAAACAGTTATGGTTGTTCTGGACCTTGATTCTATCCCTTTCCTTCAGCAAAAAAGAGAGAAGTGGAGAAGAATGCAATTAGTAAAAAAAAAATACAGCTCGAGCTGAGAAGTGCATAGATGATTCAACAGTCTTCCAAATTCTTTCTACTGCCTTGCTCAAAGTAAATGGCACAGATTTATTTTTCTTCTTCTGCTAAATTCAAACGTGGGTTATATGACTTTCTGGGTGGGCAGTTTATTTTTTGGTCCACATTCAGCTTTAGTTCATACCTTAGTACTGGAATACATATGTGTGTTCCAAATTATCATTGATAGTATCTACCCAGACCAAAGGGTTTAAGATCAAACTCAGTAACAAGAATCACAGTGATATTTGTTGCTGTTGTTCAATGTCTGACTCTTTTGCAACCCATGGGCTATAGCTGCCAGGTTCCTCTGTCCATGGGGCTTTCCAGGAGAGAATACTGGAGTGAGTTGTCAGTTTCCTCATTGAACCTGAGTCTCTCACATTGGCAGGCAGATTCTTTACCACTGAGTCACTAGGGAAACCCTACAGTGATATGCAAATCACTATTCCAGCCAGTAAAGAATTGGGTGAAAGCAGTGACAGATTTTATTTTATTGGACTTCAAAATCACTGCGGATGGTGACCGCAACCATGAAATTAGAAGACACTTCCTCCTTGGAAGGAAAGCTATGACAGACAAACCTAGACAGCATATTAAAAAACAAAGACATCACTTTGCCCCAAATTTCTCATAGTCAAAGCTATATTTTTCTAGTAGTCATGTATGCATATGCAAGTTGGACCATAAAGAAGGCTGAGTTCCGAAGAATTGATGCTTTTGAATTGCGATGCTGGAGAAGACGCTTGAAAGTCCCTTGGACAGCAAGGAGATCAGTCAATCCTAAATGAAATCAATCCTGAATATTCATTGGAAGGACTGCTGCTAAAGTTGAAGCTCCAATACTTTGGCCACCTGATGCGAAGAGCCAACTCATTGGAAAAGACCCTGATGCTGGGAAAGACTGAAGGCAGGAGGAGAAGGGGATGACAGAGGATGAGATGGTTGGATGGCATCACTGACAATGGACACGAATTTGAGCAAACTCCAGGAGACAATGAAGGACAGCGAAGCCTGACGTGCTGCAGTCCATGGAGTTGCAAAGAGTCAGAATTAGCAACTGAACAACAACAAAAACAAAAGGATGAAAGGTAGAAATGGACACGAATTTGAGCAAACTCCAGGAGACAATGAAGGACAGCGAAGCCTGACGTGCTGCAGTCCATGGAGTTGCAAAGAGTCAGAATTAGCAACTGAACAACAACAAAAACAAAAGGATGAAAGGTAGAATTTAGAACTTGCTCCTGGCCTTTAGCCAGAAGAAGTCTGTACTCATTGCCCAGCAGTAGAAGTGCTGCCGACTGCCTCCAAGCATCAGATGAGGTAGAAACTCTGAATATACATAGTCACTGAAGCTCGTTTTATCACTCTTTCTTTTCTATTGGTATGATGAAACAGATCTATAAGAACTGAATGATTGGAAAACAGAATTTTTATAATCTTAGGTTAGGAAGGGCTTATAGCTATTGTTCCTCATTCCCTATCTGGAATGCTTTCCTTCCAAGATGCTTTCCCTGCCATAGTTGGTGCTACAGGAAAAATGTCGTATGCCATGTGGCATTTTTATCAGTTCAGTTCAGTTCAGTTCAGAATATATATATATATATATGTTTTTAAAATTTGGACCTGTAGAGTATAATGCTCCCCAAATTCATCTACATATTCAACATAATCCCTATCAAAATTCTGAATAGCTTTTGCAGAAATCAACAAAGTGGTAATAAAATTCACTTGAAAGGGAGCTGCATAGTTAAAATCATCTTGAAAAGGAACAAAATTAAGGGACTCACACTTTCCAATTTCAAAACTTACTACAAGGCTATAGCAGTCAAGACTTGTGAGAAAAGATCAACAAAAAGGTCAATGGAATAGAACCAATAATATAGAAATAATTCGTATTTACAAGCAAATGATCTTTGGCAAAAGTACCAGGCAATTCAATGGAGGACAGAATAGCTTTTTCAACAAATGGAGTTGGGAAAATTGGATACGTACTTGTGAAAGAATGAAGCTGGACTCCTACCTCACACAATATACAAAATTTAAAAATGCATCAGCAATCTAATATAAGACTAAAGCTATAAAATTCCTAGAAGAAAATATACACAAAATCTTTCTGACTTTAGATTAAGCAATGGTTCCTTAAGTAGGATACCCAAATCATAGGCAACAAAAGAAAAATTTAAACTAGACTTCTTAAAAATTAAAAACTTCTGTGCTTCATTATCAAGAAAGTGAAAAGACAACCCACAGAATGGTTTCTCAAATCCTCCAACAAAGAAATGGATCTTGAAGCAAAATACTCTGTTATAACTATTAGAACAAAAGCATTTGAACAGTTATACAATTCAGATTTGGTGACTGTGGGGATATAGATGCTGCCTTTATTCTCTGTTGTCTTTTAACAGAGTGCTTTGGCATTGCCTATCAAGATAAAACTCTAAAGTTCTTGGCTCTCTAGTCAGAAAGTCTACCACTATGAATCTACTCTAGTGAATTATTCAAAAAATCACAAAAATATTCAACAACTAAGGTACAAGGATGGCTATTAAAGAATCTTTTATGGTAGCAAACGTGGAAACAACCAAAACTTACAAATGAGGAGAATCTTAATAAATCATGATACAGTCAACATTCATAGGATAGCTATGTAAACTGACATTCAAAGTTATTTACAATAAATACAGTGAAAAAATTCATGATACATGACAATACGTACAATGCCTTATTTCATACTAAACATAAAACAAAGCTTTTATGTTCATTTTTTCTCAAGAATCACCTAAATATTAATTAAATATATACTTGCTGTAATTTATCTTGGCTTATGCTGTAGAACAGTGCTCACAGGAGAAGCAACATGATCCCAAATAAAAAATACATGGAATTCAAATGTTTGCCCTTTTCATGTTCAAATTTGGAGCAACATTTGAAGCTGCTCTTTATTTTAACTAAGATGTCTTCAAGTATATATTCCAAATTTGGTGAATATTCATTGAACCAATTTCACATGATATAGTAAAAGACTAATAGACAGAAATATGCTTCACATTTAAAGATATGCACAAATAATAGGCTGGAAATATCTATACAAAATGATTTCTGTCTCAAAATAAATAAATAAAAGTTTACTTCCTTGAGTTCAGTTTTTCTCTCTATAGATTTGTCTCTTCCTAGTTAAGTAGTATTGAGACAGACTAGTGTAAACTTTTACTTAAAAGCCCTAGCATTTTCCATCTCTAATATGTGTTGCGTTCTGTCTCTCTATCAGAATAAGATCTCATTTGTGTTCAACTCAATACTCACTTTTCATTATTCTGTTGGTTGGCCTGACTTCGTTTAAGATTACAAGAAAAGATGTGCCAAATGGCACGACCCATTATTAAAAATTTAGAGCATTCCAAGTTTTGAGACTTGCACCAAGTGTTTTCAGTATCACTTACTGTTTTATGTGTATGCTTGTCAAAAGCAATTACTCCTGATTCAGCAAAATTCAATGCTTTCTAACAAATGATCAGGAGGGTAAACAACTCATTTACATGGGGAGGTTTATATTTTCAGAAATGCCTCAAGGGAACCTTTCCAAGAGGCCAGAAAGGAATTCAGCGAAAAGGAAACAGCAGGAGGATCCTGTATTTCTCTGCAGTTCAGCAGGACTGGTTGCCAACACCAACATCATAACATTTCAGAACTCAATTTTCCATATTTTGAAACTTCATACAGAGATCCCATCAAGCAAGTCAATCTGCTATCAAACTCAGCTTTGTCTGTTAGTTGCTGAACTTTCTACTTCATGACTTCCAAGCTAAGCTGTAAGAGTTTTATATCCTGAGAATAAATCAGAAGTGATGGGGATGCGTATTATTAACTCAGTGGTTCTCAGACTTTGGCGTGCAGCAGAATTGCCTGAAGGGTCTGTTAAAATGCAGATTGCTGGGCTCAACCGCAGAGCTACCGATTCCACTGAGTTTGGGAGAGAGCCTGAGAATTTGCACATTTTTAGGTGATTCTTCAGTGATTCCTGGCACCACACTTTGAGAGCAACGATATTAACTCTTTAGGCTGCACAAGCGTGGCCAGTCATGTCCGACCCTTTGCGACCCCATGTCTGTAGCCTGTCAGGTTCCTCTGTTTAGGGAATTCTCCAGGCAAGAACACTGGAGTGGCTTCCTGATCCAGGAACTGCGTCTCTTGTGTCTCCACGTCTCTGTGGTGCGCTGCGCCACCTGGGAAGCCCCTTAAGCTACTAGGGTCCCAGTAACTAGATATTTTAGCTTACTAAAAGGTGTCCTTCTGGCTTTCAAATTTTAAGGAACCCAGATATTAGTGACACAGTCTCTGAATCTGGTTATTCTGAGAAGAGAATGATGCATGTGGCTGCAGGCTTTCTATAGGAATTCATCTAAAGAGTTGGGAATACCAGACCACCTGACCTGCCTCCTGAGAAATCTGTATGCACGTCAAGAAGCAACAGTTAGAACTGGACATGGAACAACAGACTGGTTCCAAATTGGGAATGGAGTACTTCAAGGCTGTATGTTGTCACCCTGCTTATTTAACTTATATGGAGAGTACATCATGAGAAACGCTGGGCTGGAAGAAGCACACACTGGAATCAAGATTGCTGGGAGAAATATCAATAACCTCAGATATGCAGATGTTACCACAAGAGAAAGTGAAGAACGAAAGAATCTTTTGATGAAAGTGAAAGAGGAGAGTGAAAAAGTTGGCTTAAAACTCAACATTCAGAAAACTAAGATCATAGCATCTGATCCCATCATTTCTTGGCAAATAGATGGGGAAACAATGGAAACAATGAGACTATTTTTTTGTGCTCCAAAATCACTGCAGATGGTGACCGCAGCCATGAAATTAGAAGACGCTTGCTCCTTGGAAGAAAAACTATGACCAACCTAGATAGCATATTAAAAAGCAGAGATATTACTTTGCCAACAAAGGTCCATCTAGTCAAAGCTATGGTTTTTGCAGTAGTCATGTATGGATGTGAGAGTTGGACTATAAAGAAGGCTGAGCACCATAGAATTGATGCTTTTGAACTGTGGTGGTGGAGAAGACTCTTGAGAGTCCCTTGGACTGCAAGGGATCCAACCTGTCCATCCTAAAGGAAATCAGTCCTGGATATTCATTGGAAGGACTGATTTTGAAGCTGAAACTCCAGTACTTTGGCCACCTGATGTGAAGAACTGATTCAGTGAAAAAGACCGTGATGCTGGGAAAGATTCAAGGTGGGAGGAGAATGGGATGACAGAAGATGAGATGGTTGGATGGCATCACCGACTCAATGGATGTGAGTTTGAGTAAGCTCCAGGTGTTGGTGATGGACAGGGAAGCCTGGTGTGCTGCAGTCCATGGGATTGCAAAGATCCGGGCACGACTGAGTGACTGAACTGAACTGAGGAGCTGGTGAAGATGATTCAACATTATTGAGATGGAGATTGTCTTTTATAGGGGTGCTGTTTATTTTATTGTAAACAGCCTCTCTCACCTTTGTTTGACAAAGTTGAACTGTCGGGAGCAGAGAAAAGTGAAAGTGAAAGTCGCTTAGTCGTGTCCAACTCTTTGTGACCCCATGGACTATACAGTCTGTGGAATTTTCTAGGCCAGAATACTGGAGTGGGTAGCCTTTCCCTTCTCCAGGGGATCTTCCCAACCCAGGTCTCCCACATTGTAGGTGGATTCTTTACCACCTGAGCCACAAGGGAGCAGAGAGTCTGGGCTTAAATGTGGGTATGGTGATTTAAGAGTTCATGATTTTAACATTCCAAAGTAGTGGCCTCTAGCCCTGTGTCAGTCTTTATTGGAATTATCCACAGCCCTTAGGGACAGTATAGAAGAGCAAAAGATGCTTCTATATCACTTCATTAGGCTTTTGATTATATAGATAGTTTTTTAGTCTTTAAATGGAGAAAGAAATGGCAAACCACTCTAGTATTCTTGCCTGGGAAATCTCATGGACAGAGGAGCCTAGTAGGCTACAGTTCATGTAGCAAAGAGTTGGACACAATAGACCATGACCATGAGCACGAGTTAGTCTTTAAATCGAAATCTATGTATTTCTGTTTTGCCATTCAGCAAAATCACCATACTGTGGATTGGGTTCTTCTGGTGTGGAAACTCTGCTAGTTAGTTAATTATTCTACTATTAACTAAAAGTGAAGCCTATTAGTATTACAGCATAAACTGGCTCTATGCCAGGAAAAGTCAAACCACATAAATACCCAACTGAGTCAGCAAATTCAGTGTTCCAGAGGCAGTGTTAATTGTTTCATATATACTTCAGTGTTTTCTTTTTACCATGTTTTATTGAAATGGGCAGATCTTTTATTTTACCACCAATTTAGTCAAATCAATTTTCAACTGAATCATACTCATTGGCACAGTTTACCAGAAAGCTGAGGTTTGCCTTATAAGAAGCCAAAGGCAACTCCAGTTTTTGCCTGAACTATCACTTAATGTGGGAGGAAGCTGTGTGAGCCATCCCTCCACACACACTGAGGCTGCAGGAGGAATACGAATTCATCTTCTCTGGGAATTTGGGGGATTAATAAAGTTGGATCACATTATTAAGTTAATAATGATATTTAGTATTTATAAATGTTTTTTTATAGCATTTTAATAGCTCTGGGATCATTTAAGCATTTTTGTAAAAGTATAATTGTCATTTCCATTTTACAGTGAGGAAAGATGAAACATAAAAAGGTAAAGAGGTTTCCTTGGCCCTAAAATAGCTGCCTTGTAATAGAAGGGAGGATGGGGGGGGGAGGAATGGCTGGGGCTGGGGAAAAGTAAGGAGAGAATGGACTTTTTAGTCAAAAACAACTGATTTTGATTCCAGTTTTTGTCCTTATTAGCCACATGACAGTGAATAAATTACTTAACCTCTCTGAGTCTCAGTTTATTTATCTGTAAAATGGCACAATTATCTTCTTACTTTACACAGTGGTTGTAAATATTCGGGCTAATTTGTGTAAAGTACTGAGCATATAAGTATCCAAAGAAATGATGATTATTAGTGCATATTGGGTATTGGGATTACAAATAGTAGGTTCTGTGCGGCCAAGAAACAAGACTCCCTTGCTCACTGTATCTCCAGAATCTACCAAAGTGCTTGGCAAAGAAGACAGTCATTGAATATGTGTTGAATGATTAATGTACCACAGCTAGTAGCTACTTGCAATTTAATTAATCACAAGGCTTGACATGGCCATCCTTATCCAGATTTAAAATGTTAAAGATGCCATTCCTGTGGACTGATTACATCTGCTTGTAAATGAAATCAGGGAACCATGATAGAGACTGTTTACCGTTAGAGTTTTACTGAGAAACCTGGTGGATATTCAAGTAGAAAAGCATTTGCAGAGGGTGGGCAAGATTCTGAGCTATAAAAGAAAGCTCAAATAGATCCCTAATCCTGGGATGGGAATGCATGGTCCAGGGTTAACTGGTATGGAATAGATCCCATGTCCAGACTTCTGAAGCCCAGTCCATTAAAGGCAAGTCACATCTTTAGCTTGTGCACAAATGTGTGTATTCATACCTAGAAGCACAGAAAGTACTCAGTAGTATGTAAGGAAGAGCATCTTCTCAAACAGATTTTGGAATGTGCTTGGTGGCCCTCCTCCCCTAAACTGGTAGCCAAAATTGATCATGTATGATGTAAGTGTATGGGCCAGACAAGTCTGGATTTGAAATCTGGGTCTTCTTCATTCTAACTCTTTAAACCTGTGCAAATTGCCTAAACTTCCTGAGCTCAATGTACCCTTCCATTAAATGGGGATGCTGACAGAACCTAGACACCTAACAGGGCCGTGACTGTTAGATGTGATAATGTATGTAATGTGCCTGCAAAGAGAAAGCACCTGGTAGATACTGGCAATGGTGATAATGATGATGATGATGATGCATAAAGTTGGAAAGGGTCCTAAACATGATACACTGGTTAGGAAGGCTTGGTTGGAGCTCAGGATACAGATGGGTGAACAAAGGGGAATTTGTGGATCTCAAAAGCAGAGATAAGGGCAACCCAGATGCATTTTCATCTGTTTAACAATTTTACTTGATGATAACTCTGAAGGTTGTGAAGATTAGTGTCAACTGCCCCAGTGGTTGCACTTGAAAGGTCAGGATTATCTAGGCTTTTACTGTTCTGCAAATTCAGGATTGGTTTGAAATGTGAATTTCTTTGTGTACCTTTGCAATCACAGCATAAGTAAAAGGCCAGAGTATATTCAGAGATGATCTTCTGTTGAGTTCTTGCAGAGTAAGTTTCCCATCACCATCAATCTCACTGATGATGTTGCAGCTTGTGTTTCTGATTCCCTGTCTTGACTACAAACAAACTTGGAGTTTATCAATTCTGATTCCTCTCACTTCCAGGTGTCTTGTGATTCCCAAATGACATTCTTTCCCCTCCACCAGGAAAAGGAGACTGATAGCCTCAACCACACAAGATGCTGGTCAGGTATATATTATTTCTCTCAAACGATTTGCAAGTTAAAAAAAAGAAAAAGCCTGGAGAGGCTAATCCTCACCTTGAAGGGATTAATATTTAATGATGGAATTTTGGGCTTTGCAGTACATAATAATGAGCACGCGCTGAGGTAGGAACAGGGTATACATTGGGGAAAAAAAGCTGGTGTGGTTTCTTCTCATCTCTACTATATTCCCCCAATTCTTTATGTCTCTGTCACCCCCTATTCTAGGTTTCACACTTAATTATTGGAGGGAAAATTCACACAGAATTTGAAAAGGTTGTGTAGACAAATATATTTAAGAAATACTGACCTGTGTAATTGTTCAATCCCATGTATTAAAGTTAAAAGATTAGGGTAGAGCACAAGGAGGGTTATTTGATATAGTCGTGATGAATTTCTGTGAAGATTCTAAGAAGTAAATGACAACAAATTAAATTTCAAAATAACACTTTCAATTAAGATCCAAAGTAGTCGTTTTCTCAACCACTAGTAGTGGGCAACGTGTCTTTAGTGAAGGAGATCCTCAGTATCAGGCAGTATTTACAAGGGTTCTAGTCAAGGCTATGGTTTTTCCTGTGGTCATGTATGGATGTGAGAGTTGGACCGTGAAGAAGGCTGAGCGCCGAAGAATTGATGCTTTTGAACTGTGGTGCTGGAGAAGACTCTTGAGAGTCCCTTGGACTGCAAGGAGATCCAACCAGTCCCTTCTAAAGGAGATTAGCCCTGGGATTTCTTTGGAGGGAATGATGCTGAAGCTGAAACTCCAGTACTTTGGCCACCTCATGCGAAGAATTGACTCATTGGAAAAGACTCTGATGCTGGGAGGGATTGGGGGCAGGAGGAGAAGGGGACAACAGAGGATGAGATGGCTGGATGGCATCACTGACTTGATGGAAGCGAGTCTGAGTGAACTCTGGGAGTTGGTGATGGACAGGGAGGCCTGGTGTGCTGCGATTCATGGGGTCACATAGAGTCGGACACGACTGAGTGACTGAACTGAACTGAACTGAATACAGTATGAAATATACTCTATGCGGGTACATTGTTGTCCAGTTGCTCAGTCATTTCCGACTCTTGGCAACCCCCTAGACCGAAGCATACCAGCAAGGACAGTTTTCCCTGTCCTTCACTATCTTCCAGAATTTGCTCAAACTCATGTCCATTGAGTCGATGATGCCATCCAACCATCTCATCCTCTGTCACCCCCTTCCCCTCCTGCCCACAACCTTTCCCAGCATAAGGGTCTTTTCCAATAAGTCAGCTCTTCACATCAGATAAAGTATTGAAGCTTCAGCTTCAGCTTCAGTCCTTCCATTGAATATTCAGGACTGATTTTCTTTAGGATTGACTGGTTGGATCTTGTTGCTGTCCAAGGGACTCTCAAGAGTCTTCTCCAGCACCACAGACTTTGCTTATTTTTTGTAGAATTTATAGTATGGGACATGGTGCCCAGCACATAGTAAAGATTTGTTTAATAAATGAGTGAACAAATGCAATCTGCAAACTTTGGTTCTGATGACACTTTGATTAATTAAAAAATTTCAATTGTGGTTAAAAATATAAAGCTTAACCATTTTAACCACCTTAAGTGTGCAGCTCAGCAGTGTCATATATTTTCACATTGTGGTGCCATGGGTCTCTAGAAATGTTTTACCTTGTAAAACTGAAACTCTATATCTTAAACAACAACTCCACACTCCTCTTTCCTCCAGCCCCTGACAGCCGCTATTACTTTCCGTTTCTCTAGATATTGACTACTTTAGATACCTCACCTAAGTGGAGTCACACAGTATTTGTCTTTCTGTGACTGGTTTATTTAACGTGACATAATGTCCTCGAGGTTCATCCACATTGTAGCATATGTCACAATTTCCTCCTTTTTTTTTAAAAGCCTGAACACTATTCCACTGCATGTCTCTAACGCATTTGCTTACCCACTTATCCAGTGAAGGACACCTGGCTTGCTTGCACCTCTTGGTTATGATGAAGATGACCACCTGTTGGTTCACCTGCAATGAACATAGGTGTGCAAAGACCTTTTTGAAACACAGTTTGTAATTCTTTGGTCTACATGCCCAGAAGTGAAATTTCTGGATTATATGATAGTTCTATTTAAAATTTTTTGAGGAAGCTTCATATTGTTTTCCATAGTGGAAAACAATATTATATTCCCACCAATAGTGTACAAGTATTCCAATTTCTCCACATCTTTGATGAGGCTTTTATTGACAGAGAGTGGTGGACATTAAAATGTGTTATTCGAGTCAACAACGACTGAGTGACTGAACTGAACTGAACTGAATACAGTATGAAATATACTCTATGCGGGTACATTATTGTCCAGTTGCTCAGTCATTTCCGACTCTTGGCAACCCCCTAGACTGAAGCATACCAGCAAGGACAGTTTTCCCTGTCCTTCACTATCTTCCAGAATTTGCTCAAACTCATGTCCATTGAGTCGATGATGCCATCCAACCATCTCATCCTCTGTCACCCCCTTCCCCTCCTGCCCACAACCTTTCCCAGCATAAGGGTCTTTTCCAATAAGTCAGCTCTTCACATCAGATAAAGTATTGAAGCTTCAGCTTCAGCTTCAGTCCTTCCATTGAATATTCAGGACTGATTTTCTTTAGGATTGACTGGTTGGATCTTGTTGCTGTCCAAGGGACTCTCAAGAGTCTTCTCCAGCACCACAGACTTTGCTTATTTTTTGTAGAATTTATAGTATGGGACATGGTGCCCAGCACATAGTAAAGATTTGTTTAATAAATGAGTGAACAAATGCAATCTGCAAACTTTGGTTCTGATGACACTTTGATTAATTAAAAAATTTCAATTGTGGTTAAAAATATAAAGCTTAACCATTTTAACCACCTTAAGTGTGCAGCTCAGCAGTGTCATATATTTTCACATTGTGGTGCCATGGGTCTCTAGAAATGTTTTACCTTGTAAAACTGAAACTCTATATCTTAAACAACAACTCCACACTCCTCTTTCCTCCAGCCCCTGACAGCCGCTATTACTTTCCGTTTCTCTAGATATTGACTACTTTAGATACCTCACCTAAGTGGAGTCACACAGTATTTGTCTTTCTGTGACTGGTTTATTTAACGTGACATAATGTCCTCGAGGTTCATCCACATTGTAGCATATGTCACAATTTCCTCCTTTTTTTTTAAAAAGCCTGAACACTATTCCACTGCATGTCTCTAACGCATTTGCTTACCCACTTATCCAGTGAAGGACACCTGGCTTGCTTGCACCTCTTGGCTATGATGAAGATGACCACCTGTTGGTTCACCTGCAATGAACATAGGTGTGCAAAGACCTTTTTGAAACACAGTTTGTAATTCTTTGGTCTACATGCCCAGAAGTGAAATTTCTGGATTATATGATAGTTCTATTTAAAATTTTTTGAGGAAGCTTCATATTGTTTTCCATAGTGGAAAACAATATTATATTCCCACCAACAGTGTACAAGTATTCCAATTTCTCCACATCTTTGATGAGGCTTTTATTGACAGAGAGTGGTGGACATTAAAATGTGTTATTCGAGTCAACTCTTATAGGCAGCCTAACTGACGGGGGCTTTCAGCTGCTGCCCATCTGGATCCATCATTGTGTTTGTGCTGCTGTCCTGCTTCCCAAGGGCTGCTCCTTGCCATGACTGAGCACAGAGTGTGGGGAGGGGATGGGGAAGATGAGTACAGGCTAATTTCTGTGAGGCACAGGACAGTCCATCAGGCCCAAGGAGTTCCCATCGGTCTGGCCAAAACTATCTTGACATTTCACTGCCATCTGCAACTCTTCCACCCAACCCTCCTTCTTTTCCCCTCTCCTTCTACTGGTAGCAGGTCTGTGTCCCCTTATCAAGGATCTCCTTGCCTTTTCCTGCTTCCTCCCTCAGTAAATCTCTTACACATATAATTCTGTCTTGGCATCTACTTCTAAGCAATCCTGAAATAACACACAGATATACAGTGGCCAATTCACAGACAGACATGAAAAGGCCTAAGCCACGAATAGTTTAAATTTAACCTGTGCAAATCCAGCTCTGTAATTTGTTTTAAAGAAATGAATAGGCACATACATTTCATCATATCAAAATTGTCATTAGTCTCACTCAAGTGGACTCAGTGTCAACCTTTTTTCCTAGAAACATCCTCTCTCACACAATCACAAGAAAGTTACCCGATAGATATGAACTGAGAAAACTATTAATCAGAATATACATTAGAAGCAACAAATGCATTTATAGAACCCCAGCAATTTCAGATTTAAATGAAAATCCACCCACGTACGTTAAAAAAGCAAGGACAGAATTACTTACATGTTAAACTTAATGCTTCATATCCCTTCACAGAATCCAGCATTATTTGAAACCCTGGCATGTGAACCAAAGCTTAGTTTTATAGCTGGGCTTAAAATCCCCACTTTGAGTGATTTCTGACATAGAGACACTTTATGTGCCAAATAAACTTACAAATGAGAACATCACTTGGAATTTGAAAGTCTACCTAATTTTGACACTTAATCATGTATCAAATCTTACATGAATCAAGAATTGTTGGCTGTGTATAAGTTTTTCTTTCCTATAGAATGCTCATTTCAGATAATGTTTGTGCCATGCAGAGAGAAAGATAGGCATTTGATATCTACTTGTAGATGAATATATGAAAAAATCAATTGCTAAGATATACAAAGATCCAAATGGACATTTTAGTATTTAGGTCAACATGTCTTCAACAGACATAGTGGGTTAATAAAACATAGCAACTGAAATGTAAAAGATGATATTTGTTTTTGAACTTAAAAATGATTCTTTCCAGCAGGCAGGGAAGGCTATTACCCTGAGGACCTGCCTTGCCAGGTCCAAGCCGTTCCCAGGGATCTCACAGCAGCCAGCAAGCACAGTCATGAACTGGAATAACATTTACTGGAATGGGATGGAGAGGCCTCTTTCTGGATGACTAGAGGGTGATTCACAGGGACAATTTATAAAATTTTCACAGGGTCTCAAATTCTTTCTTGTTTTGAAAAATATAAGTATTTCTACACATAGGGCAAAGGAAGATAAAGAGGGGAGCATGGATTCCCTGTGATTTCAATGCAGTTCATTGTCCCTGGTGATTTCAATGAAGCCCCTGTGGTGTTGGTTGCTTTTTATTTTTTTAATGTTATCCAAAAGGCAAAAGGAAACACAATCCATCAGCTGTGAAAAATGACTAAGTGCTAGCTAGCTGTTTGCAAAGGTATTACCCATGTGACTCCTACACTTTGATGGTTAAGAAAAGCCAGCGTGGGTTTCTTTTTCATGCCTGTGTGTGCTCGCGTGCATGTCTTAGGCTGGGTCGCGTTCACTCTTGGCCGGGGTCTGGCCAGCTCCGGTTTCAGTTGTAGACAGCCATGGACAATCTGCCTCTTTATTCTCCTTGGAAGCTCTGCTGATAGAGCTGTTTAAAGGGCTCAGGTGCTGACAAGCTGGGTGCTGTCAGTATCTGGGATTACAGGAAGTCCATCAAATCTTAGAGTTGCTTTCACTCCACACAGTGCAGAAAAGAAATGAACGTTATCATTGTATTCTTTCCTTGCTTGTCTGTCATCGGTAGCCCCAGTGCCTTCTTCAAACTCAGATTCAATATTAATTCTATATTCGTGATGTTTTGGCAAATATATCATGTTGATACTATAAATAAGCAATAATCCCTTGAATTTGTTTTTCCTTTAAATTTTACAAATTTAAGGTCTTATTTTGAGAATTACATATTTAATACTCCCTTCCCCCAGCATCTTGACTCTAGGAAAAACACACACCCAGACGCAGGCTGCAAAAGCCTGGGAGACAGCCTGGGTCTTTATTATATTCATAGGCAGTAATGATGCTCAGAATCATGGGGTGATACAGCTGTTGTTAAAAAACATAGACTACTAGTCTTTACTCCAAGGAGTAAATCAGCATCTTTAAGACTGGATATCTATATCTTATACATCAAAGTGGGGCTTCCCAGGTGGCACAGTGGTAAAGAATCAGCCTGCCAATGCAGCAGGCCCAAGAGACACGGGCTTTGATCCTTGGGTCAGGAAGACTCCCTGGAGTCAGAAATGGCAGCTCACTCCAGTATTCTTGCCCAGAAAATTCCATGGACGGAGAAGTGTGACAGGTGACAGTCCACAGGATTGCAAAGAGTTGGACATGACTGAGTGACTGAGCACGTACATCAAAGTCTGAGAACAATTGATAACGGATTCTCTAGTGTGGTCTCCACCCAGCACAGTAAGACTTTCAGGTTTCGTTTAAAGCTCCTTCTCTGATCACTTGACCCACCAGCTATTTCACGAGCCCAGTCTTACTTCTCCAGCTGAGTTACCCATCTTAGCCACCCTGTAGCTCTGGGGTGTTTCTCTTTGCACCCGCCCCCTCCTCCCCCGTCACTCAGCTCCCTTGGGCACATCTTGCTGAGACCTCTGTTGTAAACACATTCTCCGGCTGGCTCTGTCTCCATACCTGTGCCCAGAGTACTCATTTACTCTCCCACTGCCATCCAAGCCTTTGCTCTGTAGAACCTGCTGCCCACCCAAGTACAGCAAGTCCTACCAGGTACAGTTCAAACTGCTGGTTTTTTGAATTGCCAGCTCTGTGAGTATGATGAAATTGCTGATCTGTTTCCTGATCTGTATAATAAGAGTTCTATGAGATACATTTCTAAAGTTCTCTGCTTCTGGACAGCCAGTAATTTTCTGTACTCACATCATGTTGGATTATTAGCCTCTCCCCACAGCAGCTGTTTTGGCTCATATGATTTCTCAATCTGTCTGCTGGCCGCCTGTTTGGGAGGTGTCCTGTCCCATGGGACACAACTTAGCAGAAATAGTGTCTGGGGCTCTGACTAGTCCATCACAGGAGGTCAAAGAGGAAGATACACTAACCAGAGATGGCAGGGTGGAGCCCAGAAAGGACCCCAAAAGACAAATGGGGTGATGGTGGACACAGGGTGAATATTTGAGTAGTCTAGGCCAGTGGCAGGTATATACAGATCTTAACCCCCAAAGCAAAGCTCATTTATGAACCAAAGGAAATTCAAGTATTATAAACAAATATTGGGGTTGGCATTTATAAGAGGGATGTTTGGGGAACTTAGGCAACTGGCCTAAACTCAGATTTAAATCCCCAAAATCAAACTCATTTAAGAACCAGAGGAATGTTAGGCATCATAGAAAAAATCTGGGAAATGGTTACAAAAGGGTATCAGGAAAAGAGCTGCAGATTCTGAGCTGGCTGGCAATGACCTCAGATCCTGCCTTCTCCCTGAGATGGCAACCGTGATGGCTATCTGTTCCTGCAGACACAGAGCATTCTATCCCTTTTGTCCTTGGCTCACTCAGACCTTGGACGAGTCTGGCCAAAGCACTGGTGTGTAATAGGAGGGCTGGGCCCCCAGTGGATAGTGTGAGATCATCTTCTCTCTCTAGTGTCTGGGATTTGTGGAGTGGGGACTGGGGTGACATGGACAAGTTGTAACCATCTCTCTGTACTTCTTCCACATCTGCCTAGTCCCCACGAACACTATTCTGCCTTGTGTCCTAAGTTTTGCTTGACGCTTTTGAACTGCGGTGTTGGAGAAGACTCTGGAGAGTCCCTTGGACAGCAAGGAGATAAAATCAGTCCATCCTATGGGAAATCAATCCTGAATATTCATTGGAAGGACTGATGCTGAAGCTGAAGCTCTAATACTTTGGCCACCTGATGTGAAGAACTGACTCATTGGAAAAGACCCTCATGCTGGGGAAGTTTGAAGGCCAAAAGAGAAGAGGGCAGCAGAAGATGAGATGGTTAGATGGCATAACAGACTTAATGGACGTGAATTCAAGCAAACTCTGGGAGATAGTGAAGGACAGTGGAGCTTAGCGTGCTGCAGTCCATGGGGTTGCAAAGAGTTGGACATAACTTAGTCACTGAACAATAACAACAGCTAGTTCCCTGGAGCTTTACCAGTTGACATGATTGGGGTTTATATTAGTATCCTCAGGCTGCCCTAAAAATGTACCACAAAACCAGTGCCTTCAAGAAACATAAATTTATTGTCTTATATTTCTGGAGCTTGAAGTTTGAGATCAAGGTGTCAGGAACATTGGTTTCTCCTGAAGGCTGTAAGGGAGAAATCTGTGCTATGCCTCTCTCCCAGCTTTGATAATTTGCTGACCATTTTTGGTGCTCTGTGGCTTCTGCCACACAACTCCACTCTTTCTACAGTGTTCTCCCTGAGGGTGTCTGTGTCCAAATTTCCCCTTTCTATAAGACACCAGTCATATTGGATTAGGTGTCTACACTTCTTTTCAAGAGAAGACTCTTGAGAGTCCCATGGAGACTTTGCAAGGAGATCAAACTAGTCAATTCTAAAGGAAATCAACCCTGAATATTCTTTGTAAGGACTGATTCTGAAGCTCCAATACTTCGGCCACCTGATGCGAAGAGCCAATTCACTGGTAAAGACCCTGATGCTGGGAAAGATTGAAGGCAAAAGGAGAAGGGGGCAGCAAAGAATGAGATGGTTAGATAGCATCACCGACTCAGCGGACATGAATTTGAACAAATTCTCCACCCTGTTCCAGTATGGCTCTTTTTAACTAATTGCATCTGCAATAAGATTAGACCCTATTTCCAAAGAAGATCACATTCTCAAATACTGGGGAAGTATATTCATCCTTCAATATATGAATGGGGGAAGGGACACAATCCAACCAATAATACAGTTCTTCCTTGTTTTTACCAATATATTTTTCTTATATCTTCAACTTCCTATCTGTATCCCTAGCTATTAATAGGAGTTGAGGCTTAAACCAGATGAGCCACTTGGAATCATGATACTGATTGCTAGGTGCCTGACTTCACAAACTACCCCAGTCTAGGATCATACTGTCATATTCTGTCTACCAGATTGGAACTCCCTGGAAAGCAATACTGATCTAGGAAAAGATCAGGTGTCCCTTGAAAGTTATTTTTGGGGCTTTGACCTATTTCCTCTCCCTTGTTTTGAGGCTATCTTGTAAACAGGTTAGCATTCTGCATCTTCCTTTTTCCCAGCACCTTCTCTGTTTATTTGTGCATATTTTCTCCAGACAACTCTGTGCAGGCAATATCTCAAAGCCTCATATCTCATGTCTCTAAACAGTAATAGGACTTCCACAGGCTACATGGCTTCCCTCATAGCTCAATCAGTAATGAATCTGCTTGCAATGCAGGAGATCCAGGTTCGATTCCTGGATCAGGAAGATCCCCTAGAGAAGGGAATGGTAACCCACTCCAATATTCTTGCCTGGAGAATCCCATGCACAGAGGAGCCTGGCAGAGTACAGTCCATGGGATCACAAGAGTCGGACATGGCTTAGTGTCTAAACCACCACAGGCGACATGCGTCATTATATCATATGGGTTAAAGTAACACTTTGTGCTTTTGCATTCACAAAGAATAACTGCGAATACTACCAAGAAGTCATATATGACCTACAATACTTCAAATATGAGTAATTTATAGGAAATCTCTAGATAATGTGACTTCAATGATGGATTAAATTATCAGAAAGTTACCAGATATCTCCATATTTATTTACCCTTACATTTAACTCACTGGAACATTCCTGAATTCTCATGAATCATTTATTTGGCAAATCTTCTGACCTGAGCATTAGCTCTGCATTATTATATTAGATTTGGTGGGAAGAGTGGTAGGTATACAAAATGGATGAGAATCAGTAAGAAGAGCTTGGAAACATTGATTTCTTATATCAGGAAGTGACAGATGAGTGTTAGAGGTGGGGAGTTTGGACTGTGTTTTTTGCTCCAACACCTAAAGCATCACATTCTCTGGAGATGGTTTGCTATTAAAGCTAATTGGTTCTCTTCGAATGAACTTGGACTATTTCTTCCTTCTGACGTAACTGTGAATCCTCTCCAGGCTATAGTGCATCAGGTCCAATTCCTGTAGTTGGTTGACAAGGAAAAGAACATCTCCAAGAAAAACAATGAGTCCAGAGAAGGAGCAGGGGTGGGATGGGTGGCAGGAGTGTGAAGGTGGGAAGTTGTGGGGGGATGCTAAAATAAAGGGGACTGAGAAGCTGCTAGATTTTCATCAACACACAGCAGTAATAGCTTCTGCCAACACAGCTGCCCTGAGCTCCCTCCTATTTACAGTAATACGGCAATAAATGGAAATTGTAGGTGGATACTACCCAAGGAGCAAGTTCTTTCTTAGAAGTGTAAATTGGCATTTAGGCAAGTTAAGAAACAAGGAAAGGGGAAAGTTTCTATATGGGACACAAGACAATTTTCTGTCAGGTCAGGCTGCTGAGCTGGAACCATCTCAGCTCCCTGGGTGGACTTTCCTTAACACTTTCTCACTTACCTAAGGTTTGGGTGGTCCATGGCTATGAGCCTCCCATATGGCACTAGAGCCTGGCCTGCAGCAAACCATTAGGCTGCCAACAGGATCTCAGCACAATCAGGCTGGGTAGGGCAGAGACGGAGAGTGTGGACCAACGTGATCAACCCAGCTCCACAGGCTAGGCATAGACACTAAAGTTACTGCCACTGAACTGCCTTGTTCTGGGGAACTCTGGGTGTTATACTCTAATTTTAATCCTAACAACAACTGAGGCCCCGTGAGTGCTTTTATTTGAGCTGAGCTGGTCCTCCTTCAGCATCATAAAGAGTTCCAATCTTCTGAACCAGTATGTTTTCTCTCATTCTTCATCTTCCTCGTGTCCACACTCTAACCCCTCATCTGTTTTTGTTCTCATCACAGTTCTGAGCTCCTTAAGCGGCTCATGCCTGGACTCCTCCTATTGCGTGTCTTGCCTGTAGGAGATTCTAGCTATGCAGCGCTTCCTCCTGTCCACCTGTTGTCTGCCGTGCCATCACCTGGGCTTTCCTGAGGGGAGAGGCTGTGTCTCAGTCACCCTAGGCTCTGGCATAATGCCTGGCAACATTGCTGCCAACCTGGAGGTGAGAGAAAGGGAACGCTGATTTCCTCACAGACTTTTCCTGGTGACACCACTAGCGTTTCACATCAAACCCAACCGTCTATGGAGCGAAAGACACCATGTGCAGGAGACTATGTAAAGAACATTGTCAGAGCTCCTAACTTCAGCGAACTTGCCATCCAGTTAGTGTGGCAGCACGCAAATAAAGAAATGACCCTATAATAACTTATGGCAGGTGGATGACATGGGTTAGCCCGCAGAGCTCAAGGTTAAGAAACTCAAAGGCTAGTCTCATTTTGTCAGCAGCAAGGTAGGAACCCATTTTCTCTGAGGCTAATTTCTTGAGCAAAGTGAGAATAAATTCCGTCAGTGTTTCTCAAAGTGTGACACATGATATTTTTTGGGAGAGGGTGACCTATAGGCTCAGAACTAAGTATGATTAAATTGCAAGCAAAGAAACTAATTTCTTTTTAAATTTTCCTTTGGGTCACAAAGAAATGAGGCAAGACACAGTCTCAAGCTCAAAGTTTGCCTACTCTAGCCACTAGGATTGAGCAATGTTGTGTTTTCATTTTCTTTTTTCTCAGGCAAATTATTTTGGAAGTTTTTCTCCATTTATGTTAATAAGATTTACTTTAAAAGATTGTATTTTAGTAAGATAAATGAGTTGATTTAAATAAATTATAAAAAAGTAATAGACCATGATATGTGAGTATAACAAAAATTGTAAATGTGGTGCTGAAATATTTAAAGTTTCAGTTCAGTTCGGTTCAGTTACTCAGTCATGTCCGACTCTTTGTGACCCCATGAATCGCAGCACGCCAGGCCTCCCTGTTCATCAACAACTCCCGGAGTTCACTCAGATTCACGTCCATCGAGTCTGTGATGCCATCCAGCCATCTCATCCTCGGTCGTCCCCTTCTCCTCCTGCCTCCAATCCCTCCCTGCATCAGAGTCTTTTCCAATGAGTCAACTCTTCACATGAGGTGGCCACAGTACTGGAGTTTCAGCTTTAGTATCAGTCCTTCCAATCCAAATCCCAGGGCTGATCTCCTTCAGAATGGACTGGTTGGATCTCCTTGCAGTCCAAGGGACTCTCAAGAGATGAAATTTAAAGTTTAGGAAATACCAAATAAGTCAACTCTGGGATTATTTTCAGCCCTACACTTCCTAAGATTTTGTGATATTTCCAAGGGAATGGTGTGGCTAATAGGAGATAATAAGTGCATCAAGATGATTTACTGACAACACAATATGTCAAATGATCCATTGAGAAATAATCTGTGATACAAGTAGCTATGGAGAGAGCTATGGAGAGAGATACAGGTAAATAGTAGTATTGTAGATATAACTATGGATTGCTATACAGAAAGACTCTGATTAGGTGCAACATACTGTCAGATGACCTTGCAGCAAGAAGTGGCAAGCTGCCTGATTCTTGAGAAGTGAAGTTGCTCAGTTGTGTGCAACTCTTGGGGATCCCATGGACTGTATAGCCTACCAGGCTCCTCCATCCATGGAATTTTTCAGGCAAGAGTACTGGAGTAGGTTGCCATTTCCTTCTCCAGGGGATCTTCCTGTCCTGGGGACCACACCCAGGTCTCCTGCATTGCAGGCAGACGCTTTATCCTCTGAGTCACCAGGAAAGCTTTGTGATATTGAAAAAAATGTGATATATTTGCATTTTCCTCCCAAAAGGAAGAAGAATCTTTTGAATTCTTTAGCCTGGATTTCTCTCAATTCAGGGGAAATGTTATTTTTTTCTTTATTTTTTCAAGTTTTAACCTGCAGAGATGTTTAAACTGGCTTGTCTAAAGCGAAGAGGATTCTTCAGGATATAAAGAGAAGTGACCTCATCTAAGGAAGGTGGTTGGATGGTGGGGACTAGAGAAAGAGAGGGTTGAAACTCTCTGTCTCTCAAATGTGGCAGACTCTCAGGTCAGAGCGGGGGTGGCGGGGTGGTCTGTACTAAAATCTTATCATTAAAAGCACAGGTTCCCACCCTCACATGCTGTGGGTGGGAAGGTAAATTGATGCAGTGGATGGGTGCGCCATCATGTTTGAGTTTTTGCAACCCCAGGGACTGTAATCTGCAAAGCTCCTCTGTCCATGGAATTCCCCAGGCAAGAATGCTGGCGTGGGTTGCCATTTCCTACTCCAGAGGATCTTCTTGTCCCTGGGATCAAACCCACGTCTCTTGTGTCTCATTCATTGGCAGGTGGATTCTTTAATCCCTTCACCACTTGGGAAGTAAACTGGTGCAGCCACTAGGGAAAACAGAATGGAGGTTCCTTAAAAAAACTAAGACGAGAACTATCATTTGATCCAGCAATTCCTCTCCTGGCTATATGTGTGCAATTTTCCAGGCAAGAGTATTGGAGTGGGTTGCCATTTCCTACTCCAGTAATATCACTTATATGTGGAATCTAAAAAATAGTACAAATGAATACATATGCAAAAGAGAAACAGACTCACAGATATAGAAAGTAAATTTGTGGTTACTTGAGAGAGGGAGGGGAGACAGACAAATTAGGGGTATGGGATGAATATATTAATACAAACTTCTATGTATAAAGTAGATAAGCAATAAGGATATACTCTATATGTGCTCAGTCATTCAATCGTGTCTGACTATTTGCGACCCCATGGACTCTAGGCCCCCAGGCTCCACTGTCCATGGAATTTTCCAGCCATGAATACTGTAGTGGGTTACGATTGTCTTCTCCAGGGAATCTTCCAGACCCAGGGATTGAACCCACATTTCATGCATCTCCTACACTGGCAGGTGAATTCTTTAGCACTATGCCAGTTGGTTTGATTCCTGGGTCTGGAAGATCCCTGGAGAAGGAAATGGCAACCCACCCCAGTATTCTTGCTGGAAAATTCCATGGACAGTGCATGGGGTTGCAAATGAGTGGGACATGACTTAGCTACTAAACTACAACAAAGGCTATACTGTATAGCACAGAGAATTATGCCCATAATCTTATAATAACCTATAATGGAATATAATCTGCAAAAATACTGAATCACTATGCTATACACCTGAAACTAATGCCAAATTGTAAATCAACTAAAAAAAAAAAGACTAAAGGTTCCCATGGTTTCTATGGACCCTCCCCACCCCTCTACCCCTACCCTCACCTACACACACACTATGCAAAATGGCCTGGGCAAACACCTGGGCAAGTGTCCACAGTATAAGACCCCTGACCCATGAAGAAGCACCACAACTGATCAGCTTCAGAGTCTTGGATGGAGAAGACAGAGAAGGTTGGATTGGGATGGAAAGTGTTCTATTTGGGACATCTATGAGCCTTCAGACCCCAAGAACAACTGATATCAAACGTCAATTGTGCTGAGTGAAGCACTGAAATTAAATGTATTTAAAAAAAATAAGGTGACGTTTGTGCCTTAGTTTGTGGAAAACTTCATTCTCTTGACAGAGGAAGGAGAAGTGGAAGAATCTGGAAAGCATAGGCTCTCTTTCTTCTCACATTTTCTTCCTTTCCTTCCTTCCTCCACTCCCTGGCCTGTCTTTTCTTTTCTTTTTACCTACTCATCACACATATATGCACATAAAATAAATGTGATTTTATATAGTATATGCAATGTTATAATTATTAATATAATAATAAATCATAAACAAATTTCACATTCATAAAGACATAAAAGTAATTACATCTGAGACATGATGTCTTAGAACTAAAATAGATGGCTCATTCCATATCCAACTGGAAAAGACATGGCCACAATACTGATGGAATGCTATGACCATGTACCATAATGGTTTTCATCATCATCTTATGAACACTTATTTAATTAAACTCAGTCTGAGCTGCGTTCTCACAGTTTCTGTTATTTCAGTGTTAATTTCCAGAAGCATCGTGGACATCCATTGGAATATGTCAACTAACTATAATTTGCAATTGTACAAAATCACTTTCCAAAAGTTTCTGCATAGCACCCAGCAGAGTGCCATGTAGATACAACTATTTGTGAAATAGATGGATGAACACTGAATAAATTATTTTTAGTCTTACTTTCTCTAGAGTTAAGATTTTCCATCCCTTAAAAACTTGAGTAAGCCTCTCCTCTGACTTAGATTCCAGCTCTGTGAAGTAGAAAACCATGATGAACATGGCACCAAGTTATACAATTAGTCGTCCTCCCCAAACTGTGACTTTTAGAAATGTGGTGTCATTTTCAGACACACAACTGATTACAATGAATGAGATTCTAGAAACAGAAAGACCCCAGGAAAAATGTCTCACCAGGAGAAAAAGGGAAAATGGTCTCTTTTTTTCACTGTCTGGTCATTCAGCTTTGTGCCTAGACAGAACATGAACCTTCCTTTACTTCTGAGGATGAAACAGGAATATTTAGAATTGCCAACAGAAAGGACCCACAATTATTTCCATGAGAATTTTGGCTAAGGGGACATTTTGACAAAATGGATTCCTGTCCGTGCCTGATTTCTATTAAATGTTCTAGCCTTTCCTGTGAAAACTGGGTAGTGATTTCATGCTTTCATTATTCCAACTGATCTGAGTTTCACCAGACACTTCATGGCTATACTCAGTTCAAAAAATGATGAAATATATTTCCTTGATTTTAAGTGAAGTTAGGAGGGAAGCCTGGGGGGAATTAGACCTCCTGTGGAGGTCATTCTGTTGGGGACTTGATGGCAGAAACAGGTGACAATGATTACTTGTATTAAGTAATGATTAGTTCAAGTCATTGTACCCAATGATTACTTGTACTGAGAATATTGAACTTCACCTTTATTTTATCCATGTAGTGCAAGGACTTTTATCCAATTGAGAATATGTGTTTAAAAGTCTTAAGTTTCCCCAATGATCCTACAACATCTGCAATTGTATTAGAAGAAATTATTTAAATAAAAAATGAACAATGCCATCACCTTTATAATTTTTCCTCTCCATTTCCACCCAGTGTTGCCTGGAACCTTGAGTCCTAAGATTGACAGGCATTGCCTGCCTCCCCGTAATTCCCTCCCAGACTCTCCAGCTTGGTGCCCTTAGGGTTATTGAACACTGATTAAGTGTTCGGTCTGACTGCAGATCAGAATTAAAAATAGAGCAAGGTTCTAAACTCTTAGAGAGTGAGAGAATTCTGGATTCTTCATATTGAAAATAACATTAACCCAATATCCTTAGTTCATGTATGGAATGAGCCTATCTAAGCCACAGGCAGTCCACGGGGCTGTAAAGAGCCGGGCATGATTGAACAACTGAGCAACAACACCACCAAAACCACAGCCCCCCCGTCTTTACAATAGAAATAATAAGACCTTCCTCATGGGGCTGTTTTGAGAATTAAGCAAGTTATATGCAGAACACCTAGCATATTGCACATGGTATATATACTATGTGCTTAATAAATGAGAAAGTTTTTGTTGTTGAAAACAATAGTGTCTCTCTGTATATGCTGTTAAAACTGCCCTCTTCTGTACTTCTTAACTAAGAATCACTTGAAGACTTTTTGGTGCAAAAAATGAAAAACGAAAGACAAAAATATTCTTTCAGAGATACTGAAAGTCAGATGGATAAATCATCGGTAAGTGTATTTAATGAAAAGGAAGGCCAATGGCTCAGGGTGGCAGAAAGAGATTCTAATGAGATTTTAGTACTTATCCTGGGACTGTTTTAACAGGCTCTGAATAAATTCTGCACCATGAGTTTGTCTCCTTCTTTGTTCTTCCTATACATTCCTGGGGGATGAATACAGTTTTGTCAGACTATGATAATTCCTTGTTCAGAAACCTTCATTGACTTCCTGATCTTTACTGGATTACATCTCAAACCACATAGTCAGTTTCCAAATTTCTTTAAAACCTCAACTCTCCCAGCTTCTCTTCATAAACTCTAGGCCAAATCAGACATGTTTTAGCTCCAAGGCATGCCCTATTCGCTCCTGCCACAAGACTTCTGCATGTGGCTTTCTTCTCTAGAAATCTCACAAGCAGACCAGTCCAAATGTGATTTTCTCCCCGATATTCTTGCCTGATATTACAAGTAAGAAGAATGTTTTGAACCTTTGCATTTCTAAGTTCTTCTGATGTACATCTGTTGTTGTGTAGCTAAAAGCTTAAACATAAATGACAGTGAGGTCACAGGTAGTGCTGGTACCAAGTAGGGGTCTGAGAAGCTGCTTCCAAGTCTGAGAGAGAGTGAAGTAATGAAATAATTGGGAGATTCAATCTTGGCCATGGAAGACTTTAGTCCTTTCTCCACCAGGTGTTAATAGTTGAGAATAATGCCAAGACTTTCTCATTACCCACAAAGTAAATTAAAGCCCAAGAGGGGAATAATTTTGCTCCATATGCCAAAATTGCTGTATATTCTGCATATAAATATTATTATTTAAAATATGTTAAAAGTTTTTCCCCTCCTTGGGACAAAGAAACATTCTATATTTCATATGTAAAATTTATATATTGTGTTGGCCAAAAATTTCATTCAGATTTTTAAGATGTTATGGAAAAATCCAAATGAACTATCTGGCCAACCCAATACTATTTTTGTTGAAAATGAGCAAAATCTTTGTAGACCATGTTTTGGGTTTAAAAAAATCTACAATTTCTCCTTCATTAGGAGAAATCTGTAGCAATGGCTTAAACCTTAGTAGTTTCTACAAAGCATTGAGATGGTAATGTCTGAATGAATTATAACACACAGATTTAAATTTTTCTTATGGACATCATTAGTATTAAAATAATGAGAGTTTTTCACACATCTGGATTTTATTGATGTTTTAGAAAAACAGATTCAAGAACTAAATGAATGAACCCATAAGACAGTTGAGTGTGAATGTACTTGTTTGCAATTTGATTGTGTTCATTTGGGATGTGGGAAATGATTCATGTGGGAATCTTCCTCACATTATAATACAGTGAGGAAGATTGATATAAGATTGATACAATTGATATGAGGGAAAAAGATGCTTCCTATCATGGCTTAGGTCAAATGCCAAAATTCAGGAACCCAGAGGTGGATGTTGAGAATGCATGGGGATCTGAGGGCGGGAGGCCCACCTTTCCTCAATGGTGTTTCCCATCCACATTGACAGGATCAGTATCACCATCTGAAGACACACTCAGCATGCTCCTGTGACACAGGGCAGGTGGGAAGCAAACACAGGGTGTACTTTAAGCCCACAAAGGGGGAAAATACTCACTGACCTCTCTTCGGAGAGTCCCAGTGCCTAGTCCTATAGTCAGTGTGACCAGCTCAACCCGGTCTGCCTGAGACCTGCTTCGTTTTAGCACCATGTCCCATGCAGCCCTTAGTCCCGAGTGAACCAGGACAGTTGGCCACCCCACCTCTGGTCAAGGGTGTCATTTGAAGTGGTGCCTCTCTTCCTTGAAGGTGCACACCCAACATCTGTAGTGCTTGTTAAGATTCACATCTGGATTTAATATCTTAGGCTGGGGCCCAAGTTTCCGCATGTCCCGAAAGCTCTCAGATGATGCTAGTGCTGGCGCTGGTCTGGGGACCACACTTTGAGTATCAGGGTTTAGAGCATACTTTGTGGACGCTTAGAGGTTAGATGGAGACCTTGCTTCACCATTTATTCCATTTACAAATTGAACATCCTTGGTGAAGTGACTTAACCTCACTGAGCCCTGACTTCATCATCTCTAATAGAGACTATCTTCTAATAGAGACTGACTGAACTATCTTCCTCACAGGGCAGTGAGGATTAATTGAGTTAATTATGAACACAGAAGAAGCACTCAACAATTATTAACTGCTTTTATTATGAAGATTTCCTGATGGCTCAGATAGGAAAGAGTCTGCCTGCAATGCGGGAGACCCGGGTTTGATCCCTGGGCCAGGATGATCCCTGAATAAGGAAACCTCTTTTTGTGATTATTGACATTTTATTGTGTGTCACTGAAGTAATCAAAGAGGTGGTTGACACTGAAAACACAAATAAGTTGAAGAAAGTTTCAGGTAAACCCCTAGTTGAAGGAATCACAAGCACTGGTGTTTTTAAGGCCAATTAGAACGTTTGAGGCAGAGGAATATCACCAGGATGGGAAACAGGATTGACCCATTAGGTAAATCTTAAAATGTGTGTTCATCATAAAACACTAGTCTTTTATATTTTGTTGCACATTCTGCTTCATATTCTGAGTTCCCTGGAATGGTAGGCATGTCACAAAAGTCTGAATCTCTGATTCAGGCAGAGGAAATTGGACCTACTAAGCAGTTATATTCATGGGGTCGCAGAGTTGGATACAACTGAGTGATTAAGCACAGCAAGCAGTTATGCCCAAGGCTCAACCTCGAGCCCAGATGGACTTCATGGACTTCATGGCCTGTACTGCCATTTACTGTATGAACTTGAAGAAGTTATACAACAACTTTGAACTTTAGCGTTCTTACAGCCCATGGGGATGATAATGCCTACCTCACAGTCCCATATGAGAATCAAAAGTGAAGTGCCTGTGCAGGTCTGGCCCATGTTAACTGCTAAACAAATACTGGCTAGTGTTTTAACTATCCTTTTGGTATGAAAACAGAAATATTTCATCCTCATATTCATTAAGTAAGAAGAGTCATTGGATTGAGTGCTTCTTGGATGTACTGGTTCTCAAAAGATAGTAAAGCCTTCAGACTTTGATGACCAGATGCTGCTAATACCTGACTATAAGGTGAGGAGCCATCTCATCTGAATTCTCTGCTCTATTATGAGCGATCTTGAAGCATAACACATCTGCATTCTTACTCACTGGATCAGGGATTCACTTTGATTACTTGTTACAAAGAAAACCATTGTTGGGCCAATGGTCTGTACCCGGATTGTCACTTTCCAAGCACTGGCTGATTTGACCTGTTTTATTACCAGATCTGAACATTTGGATCTGAAAATGAAAATGCATGAAACCAGTGCTAGGGAGTGGCAGTTCCTGGTGGTGGTGGGCCAAGAAAGATGAAGAAATTTTTAGATTTGAGAGCTTGAGGCAGTAATGGGCATGTCAGCAGTTAAGAGTCAGAACTAATTTATTTATAAATCCTCACTTTGTGTTCAAGACGTATTTTCTAAAGCTAAGTCATATTTCTGATGTTGCAAGAAAAAGATCAAAAATACTTAATCTTAAGTCTAAGAAACAAGACTATTGTCCTATTCAAAATTTGGCAGGCCTATGTCAGAAAAATAAAACAGCAGCTCACAAATTCTTCTTTCAAATTACTTGACCAAACCCACATAATGCTTTCTTGCTTCTCATACCTGGATGCCATCATTGGATACAGAACTGGGTTATGAAATCATCTCTCAGTCAGGAGAGGAGCGTTGGTTTGGAATCAGTTCAAATTCTGGCTGTTCTACTGAGGAACAGTGTAATTTTGAGGAACTTATTTAAACTCTCTGATCCTCATTTTCTTTCTTTATGAAATAGCTCTAATCCCTTCTTCAAAGAGTATTGGGAAACAAATGACATAATATTCAAAGAGACTCCCATGGAGCTCAGCTCATAGAGAGTATTTAAAACATATTCATTTTCTTCCTCTCTTCTCCTATGCTTTGCACCTTAATATGCATTGGCTTGTTCCTCATATTGCTGTCTACCGTCTGCTGCACCTTTGAGATACAGACAAAGTTGAAAGCCTCCTTGTAGGTGTTCATGATCTGATCTAGGGCATCCCTAGTTTCTGTGTCCCTCAGGTCACTACTGAGCAGGGGGTAAGCTCTTGATCCAGCTTTCCTAGAGAACGACATCATCAGCACTCCTTACCTAATATTGATTTGAAATAGTGAGCATAAATCCAAATGTTTCCTGTATACAGTTCTCTGGTGGCCAGGACACATTGACATGGTGATGGTGCCTTTGAAAGGTTTTCAGAGATCTTTTGTTTTACCACTTACCAGCTGGGACAGGGCACCTGTCAGTGAAAAACCATATTGTATTTCAGAGGAATATTTCTCAATTTAGCCAAAAAAGAAATCGAAGGTCTCAATTTTGAAACTGCATGCTTTTCTTTAAGTAGGTATCATGCCATTTGGTTACAACAGTATGGAAGATTTTAGTGCACAATAGCAATAATTTCTTACAGTTTTAAAACAGATGAATCTAGGAGTTCAATCACACCCTAAAAACCAAGATCTAGACTCATGTTTATCCCAAATTCCTCTAACTCTTGGCAAAGTGGGGCATACAACTTCCTGCTATTTAGTCCTTCATTTTTCATATTTTAGAGCTACTAAAATGTGAAATGTATAGGTTATGAACCTCACTCTGTTGGAAGCTTGGATCAGTGAGAATAATTTGGTCCTAAACGAATATTCAATAAAATGTACTCATATAGAGTTGAATGAAAACTTTATTTTTCCCTTAATTCTTCATAAGAATTTAATTTCCTTTGTACACAGCAAACATATGTTTTCCTGTGTTTATGAATAGAAAGAGCACAAGCTATCGAAATAAGTAATTTAAATTTTGGTTAGAATATTTTCTGTTTAATATGGACCATTTTTAAAGCCTTTATTTGAATTTGTTACAGTATTGCTTCTGTTTTTTCTTTTGTTCTTTTGGCTGCAAGACATGTGGGCTCTTAGCACCCTGACCAGGGATCGGTCCTGTGCCCCCTTCACTGGAAGGCAAAGTCTTAGTCACCGGACCACCAGGGAAGTCCCTAGAACCTTATCTTTTTGAGGAAGTGATTTTGTGAAAGTTGCTAACATTTGGGGGTTTAATTTTCTTCATCTCTATGATGAGGGCTTGGCTAGCAGACTCCAATGGCAACTTTTATAATTCTAAACTTTATAAACTTTTATAATTCTGTATAAAATCCTCACTTTTTTGATCTAAAATGTGCAGTGGCTAATTTTCATATCTTTTGTTCCTCCTTTGTTGAAATGCATAGAAATTATTCCAAAGAATACATATACAGTTGTTTATTGTATTAGAAAGGAACTTTATGGTACAGCACAATGTCCTCATAACGAGTGGGCAATAACTTAAAAATCTGTTAAATTAGCTAGAAAGCTGAACAACCATTGGTGACACAATATAATTGAACTTAAGTCATCAGTGGCCCAACATAATGGGGAAACTGGGGAAAGCTGATATTACATTCTAAGAAAACAAGCATTTTTTTTTTTTTTTAACTTCTTCCCTGACAGGTCATAGGGCACATTAATTGTTCTAGTGTAAAGAAAAGTGTACTTTTCTAAGAGGACAATGAAATATTAGATACAAGCTGTGATTTTCAAAATATGTAACAATATGTATGGCATGGGGTCCCATCAGTCAGAAAACACAAAGAATAACCATGGATATAAGCCTTAAAAAGTTAAACCACATAGCGGGGAAGGAGACGGTGGGATGAATTTAGAAAGTAGAATTGATATATATACACATTGTCATATATAAAACAGGTAGCTAGTGGGTTCCAAATAGGAAAAGGAATACGTCAAGGCTGTGTATTGTCACCCTGCTTATTTAACTTCTACGCAGAGTACATCATGAGAAAGGCTGGATTGGAAGAAACACAAGCTGGAATCAAGATTGCCGGGAGAAATATCAATAACCTCAGATATGCAGATGACACCACCCTTATGGTAGAAAGTGAAGAGGAGCTGAAAAGCCTCTTGATGAAAGTGAAAGAGGAGAGCGAAAAAGTTGGCTTAAAGCTCAACATTCAGAAAACGAAGATCATGGCATCTGGTCCCATCACTTCATGGGAAATAGATGGCGAAACAGTGGAAACAGTGTCAGACTTTATTTTGGGGGGCTCCAAAATCACTGCTGATGGTGACTGCAGCCATGAAATTAGAAGACGCTTACTCCTTGGAAGAAAAGTTATGACCAACCTAGATAGCATTTTCAAAAGGAGAGACATTACTTCGCCGACTAAGGTCCGTTTAGTCAAGGCTATGGTTTTTCCTGTGGTCATGTATGGATGTGAGAGTTGGACTGTGAAGAAGGCTGATCGCCGAAGAATTGATGCTTTTGAACTGTGGTGTTGGAGAAGACTCTTGAGAGTCCCTTGGACTGCAAGGAGATCCAACCAGTCCATTCTGAATGAGATCAACCCTGGGATTTCTTTGGAAGGAATGACGCTAAAGCTGAAACTCCAGTACTTTGGCCCTGTCTCTTATACACATCTCTAAAGCTAAGTCATATTTCTGATGTTGCAAGAAAAAGATCAAAAATACTTAATCTTAAGTCTAAGAAACAAGACTATTGTCCTATTCAAAATTTGGCAGGCCTATGTCAGAAAAATAAAACAGCAGCTCACAAATTCTTCTTTCAAATTACTTGACCAAACCCACATAATGCTTTCTTGCTTCTCATACCTGGATGCCATCATTGGATACAGAACTGGGTTATGAAATCATCTCTCAGTCAGGAGAGGAGCGTTGGTTTGGAATCAGTTCAAATTCTGGCTGTTCTACTGAGGAACAGTGTAATTTTGAGGAACTTATTTAAACTCTCTGATCCTCATTTTCTTTCTTTATGAAATAGCTCTAATCCCTTCTTCAAAGAGTATTGGGAAACAAATGACATAATATTCAAAGAGACTCCCATGGAGCTCAGCTCATAGAGAGTATTTAAAACATATTCATTTTCTTCCTCTCTTCTCCTATGCTTTGCACCTTAATATGCATTGGCTTGTTCCTCATATTGCTGTCTACCGTCTGCTGCACCTTTGAGATACAGACAAAGTTGAAAGCCTCCTTGTAGGTGTTCATGATCTGATCTAGGGCATCCCTAGTTTCTGTGTCCCTCAGGTCACTACTGAGCAGGGGGTAAGCTCTTGATCCAGCTTTCCTAGAGAACGACATCATCAGCACTCCTTACCTAATATTGATTTGAAATAGTGAGCATAAATCCAAATGTTTCCTGTATACAGTTCTCTGGTGGCCAGGACACATTGACATGGTGATGGTGCCTTTGAAAGGTTTTCAGAGATCTTTTGTTTTACCACTTACCAGCTGGGACAGGGCACCTGTCAGTGAAAAACCATATTGTATTTCAGAGGAATATTTCTCAATTTAGCCAAAAAAGAAATCGAAGGTCTCAATTTTGAAACTGCATGCTTTTCTTTAAGTAGGTATCATGCCATTTGGTTACAACAGTATGGAAGATTTTAGTGCACAATAGCAATAATTTCTTACAGTTTTAAAACAGATGAATCTAGGAGTTCAATCACACCCTAAAAACCAAGATCTAGACTCATGTTTATCCCAAATTCCTCTAACTCTTGGCAAAGTGGGGCATACAACTTCCTGCTATTTAGTCCTTCATTTTTCATATTTTAGAGCTACTAAAATGTGAAATGTATAGGTTATGAACCTCACTCTGTTGGAAGCTTGGATCAGTGAGAATAATTTGGTCCTAAACGAATATTCAATAAAATGTACTCATATAGAGTTGAATGAAAACTTTATTTTTCCCTTAATTCTTCATAAGAATTTAATTTCCTTCGTACACAGCAAACATATGTTTTCCTGTGTTTATGAATAGAAAGAGCACAAGCTATCGAAATAAGTAATTTAAATTTTGGTTAGAATATTTTCTGTTTAATATGGACCATTTTTAAAGCCTTTATTTGAATTTGTTACAGTATTGCTTCTGTTTTTTCTTTTGTTCTTTTGGCTGCAAGACATGTGGGCTCTTAGCACCCTGACCAGGGATCGGTCCTGTGCCCCCTTCACTGGAAGGCAAAGTCTTAGTCACCGGACCACCAGGGAAGTCCCTAGAACCTTATCTTTTTGAGGAAGTGATTTTGTGAAAGTTGCTAACATTTGGGGGTTTAATTTTCTTCATCTCTATGATGAGGGCTTGGCTAGCAGACTCCAATGGCAACTTTTATAATTCTAAACTTTATAAACTTTTATAATTCTGTATAAAATCCTCACTTTTTTGATCTAAAATGTGCAGTGGCTAATTTTCATATCTTTTGTTCCTCCTTTGTTGAAATGCATAGAAATTATTCCAAAGAATACATATACAGTTGTTTATTGTATTAGAAAGGAACTTTATGGTACAGCACAATGTCCTCAAGCATTTTTGTTGTACAGCAGAAACCAACACAACATTGCAAAGCAATTATCCACCAATTAAAAAAAAAACAAACAACTAAAAGCCAAATAAAGGAAAAAACAACTTAAAAGTACTTTTACTGTTCCCAATGAGAATAATTTATTTTTTAGCAAATATGTATATCCCCAGTTTGAAAAGAAACAACAAAAGGGGAAAGCATGTATCTGATTCCTGCCTACTTCCTATTCCATCTTGTCCCACCTTCCCCTTGCTCTCACTGTCCATCCACATTTGCCTCCTTCCCACCTCTTCCTAGACTGCTGTCCCTGCATCCTCGGACAATGGGTTTCTAATCATCACCCACTCTCTGAGGATGTCACACCGTCTCCTGAATCGGCTCTCAGAGCCATCTTAGTTATTCCTAGTAACTCCCAGCACATTACCCTGCTTGGTTTTCTTCCCAGCATAGAGTAATAGCTGACACTCTGTTTTATTTATGTTCAATATTTATTTATGTTCTGTCCACTTCATGAGGGTCTGTATAGAACAAACTCGGGCTATCTTGTGCATGCCTGGCAAATAGTAGGTCATTAATTAATACTTCAATAATAATAACATTAATGTGTATGTGCTCAGTTGTACAGCTGTATCCAGCTCCTTGTGACCCCATGGACTGTAGTTTACCAGGCTCCTCTGTCCATGGACTATTCCAGGCAACAATACTGGAGTGGGTAGCCATTCCCTTCTCCAGGAGATCTTCCCGACCCAGGGATCAAATGCAGATATCCGGCATCTCCTGCATTGGTAGAAGGACTCCCTACCACTGAGTTATCTGGGAAGCCAGATCCCAGTCTGTAATGGGAACACTACAGATAAACCTAAAAACATGTGGGCACCTACTGCATGTCAGACCTCACCTATACTGGGCTTCCCTGATGGCTCAGTCAGTAAAGAATTTGCCTGTAGTGTAGGAGACCCAGGTTCGATTCCTGGGTCAGGAAGATCCCCTGGAGAAGGAGATGGCAACCCACTCCAGTATTCTTGCCTGGAGAATTGCATGGACAGAGGAGCCTGGTTGGCTACAAACTGTGGGGTTGCAGGAGTTCGACACTGACAGGAAATAAACCACCACCACTCACTTAGATTATCTTCCTAGGTCTCAAATCAACTGTATGAGATAGATCTTCTTTTTAACAAAGGAGGAAAAAAGAGGCTTCTAAAAGGTTAGAAAAATAAGATGCTCAAGATCTCAATGTTCTTATAGGTGTTAACTGAGATTTTAATTTAAACCTCTGAATGCATTCTTTGCTGAACTGCCTCTTAATTAAATATGCCTCCATAATTAATAAATCAAGCAAAACATGTCCATTGCCTTGTATTATCAGAACTATTGGATTATATTACTCTTTAGTGAGCAATTATTCTTAACATTTTATCTTCATTAAGGAAGTTAAAATGTTCTTTGCACTCCCTTCCCTAATGAACCATGTTTCTCTAAGAGAATATATTACTAGAGTGTATCATTTCTTACCATAAATACCAATTTTAAAATATATCGCTTTGTACACCCAGATCACTGTATCTAATATTTTCCTGAGACAGACATTTATAGATTGCATATTTGTGTCCTTACATAATTCATATGTTGAAACCTTTTTCCTCAACATGATGGTATTTGGAGGTGTTTAGGGTCATAACGGTGTGGAGCCCTCATGAATGGCATATTGTTGTTGCTCAGTCATGTCTGATTCTTTGCAATCCCATGGACTGCAGCACGCCAGGCCTCCCTGTCCTTCACCATCCCCTGGAGTTTGCTCAAGCTCATGTCCCTTGTGTCATAGTGCCCTCATAAAAGAGCACCCCCAGAGAGGCCCCTCGTCCCCTCTGCCTTGTGAGGTGACAGCTAGAAGGCATTGTCTGTGAACTAGAGAGTGAGCCCTCACTACACATAGAATCTTCTGGTGACTTGATTTTGGACTCCCAGCCTCCAGAACTGTGAGAAATAAATTCTGTTGTTTATAAGCCACCTTTTAATGATATTTTCATTATATAGTGACTGAGAGAAAGATGTTGGAACAATGAGGAAGGTCAGATGCTGAAATAGTAAAAAGGTTTTAACAAAAGGATAGATTTCATGAATGTAATTCAGAAGCCAGTAAGTTAGAGGAAAAATAACTAGGAATACTAGATAGTAGATTCCTGTACACAGATAGAGTCTTAATTTTTGACTTTTGAAAGGTTTCTTAAAAATACCTAAAGGTTTCATACTGGGTCTTGAGAAAGATGACATGATTCTTAAAAATAGAAATTCCAAGGCCCAACCCCAGATCTACTGATTCAGAATCCCCGGGTGGAGGTGGGGGAAGGAAGGAAGAAGTATCCCAGGAGAACATTATATTTAAGCAAATTTGGCAAGACTGAATCCAAGAATGCTTATTATGTGAGTAATACAGGATGCACAAAGATGATAATGTGAGGCAAGCAAGAAAACTTTATGAAATTCTTTACATGAAAGAAAAACATTAAATCTATTATATTGTATAGATTGTATTGTTACAATACAAATGCTATTGTATTTCTGTTACTTTCCATTGCTTCTCATATAAGATCAGAATTCAGTAACTACTTTAAATGAAAGATTTAACATTTAAGCACTCAAAACTTCCATCATCAAATTTTGTTATTGTTGTTGCTCATTTATTGACTCTAAGGGTATATTTCTTTCTTTTACTTATAATGTATGTATGCATGTCTGCAAACGTGTGCACACACACCCTCACACATGTGCACACGCATTCACGCAGTTCCATGGCAGCAAAGAAGCCCTCACATTCCAGATATGTCTTAGTGAAGCATGATGGTTAAGAATTCTCAATATTTTCACGTTACTTGGAACACCAGTAGGTAGGTTACCCTGGCTCCATTCCCAGAATTGAACAGTAGGGGCCTTGTGAAATGCTAAATGATGTGTATAACAGTATTCAGGCGCTCCGAGAGCCAATCCGTCAAAACATTTGCTGCTTTGAAAATGTGTTCTTCAAAAAAATGGGCATATGGAACTTATTACGCTGCTTGGTGGAGTTCAGGCAGCGGAGTCCAAACTAAGCATAAAACCCTTTTGAGGACACAATTCTACCTTAAGGTAACAGAGTCTCTAAAACTGTCCTTTCCTGACCTAAAGAGGTATAGAACTCTCACAGGAAGTAGCAGAGTTCCAAATATTTTCCTGGGATTCAAGTGTTAGAACAGCACAAAAATTGTTTTCAAAAAGACCAAAAAAGTAATATTTAAATAAGAGCTTGGAACATTTGACCTGTTTAAGTAATGATTCCTCAGTTGGTATCTCTTTATCACCCATTTCTTTCATGGTCCTTGGCCCGTAATTGTTGTTTAAGAAATATTTGTGAACAAATAAATCGGACATTTTACAGCTACATTTTCAAGTAGGGATTAGAATGCACAGCTACATACTTGTGGAAATTTGGTGGATAAAAGAGAAATTAAATCCTTTAATCTCCACGGAAATAAAAGAAACATTTTAACAAAGAAGAAAATAATCAAAAGAAGGTCCATGATTAACTTATTCTATTTTTTTCCCTCCCTGCTGATTTCTGTGACACCTGGATTTAAGAGGATAGACTTTAAACTTTTTTTACATGTCCTTATATAATTGAAATAGTGAAATATCAAAGGAAGCTAATTGATAGAATTTATGAAGGATTAACTTGCTTTGAACCTGCATAACATAATGTGTGCTCTACAAGGTGTTAAAAGAAAACCTGTGCTTCTTTTCCATTAGCAGAAAAGACAAAAACTGTTATTATCAGTCATTGCAGACAGCAAGAACAGAATTTAGGTTTTGAAGCTGAAAAGCCTCAAACTCCTTGCTGTGTTTTATTATGCATAACTGAAATTCTTCACAGTTACAAAAGTGTAAACTCCTCCTGATTGCATCAATATGTACTTGGAACAGGGAGGCCTGGAGACCACTCATTGTGAAGGAACTCTGCAGCTACATTTTGATTTGCTTTGAAGGAATAAAAGTAAATCGAGAAAGTGTGCTCTTCTGTGAAAGCCATGCAGGCATCTCATTTCTGCCTTCTTGTGAATCATAAGGTGAATTCATTTGCCTTGAAAATCTCCTTCATCTGAAATTTCTTGACAGTCAGAGATAGTCCCTTCTCAGCATGTTTGAGCACCCAAAGAGCCTTGCCTGGACTGCTGTTTGATGGTTTAAATTCTCCCAATGCAATGCTCACTTCTGCCCATTACCTTATTTTTCACCATTTCAGGATGCTTCTTTTATATTTTATGACTGCTTCCTTTTGGGGATTTTTTTTTTTCCAAGAAAAATGACAAGAATGATCCACATAAGTCCATAAGAGAGGTTGTAAAATAAACATTATACCATGCGTGTGGGGTAAAAAAAAACAACTAGAAATGGCTGTTCTCACTTTCTGGCACTTACACACATGGCCATCTGTTTGAGGGCTGTTTTACTTGGCTCTTTCCCAACATTTATGTAACTGGCCGATTGAAAGGAAATGACATCACCAAGTTTCCTGAAGACTATCACTGGAGCCATAAAAAAGTTAGGAAACAAATTGCCTAGTAAAGAGAAAGATGTTTTTCAAATGTCTCTTTTCTCTTCCACTTCTTTCTTTCTTTTTCCCTAGCATTTCTAACAATATTTTTCCCTACTTCTGCACCTTCTGTGTTAATATTTTCAATGTCTGCTTTAGGGCTTCACCTCTTTGAATTATGAGGCATTTAGAGCAGAAAAAAATTCTCTTCTTTGGGTTCACATGATATGATCATAACATGTTGAAAAGTAAGGAGCTCTCAGACCCACCTAAAATCCAGTAATAGATTTGATTGACTTTTTTCTCTCAAATGACAGCAGATTTTTGAACCTGTAGATCTAGGTTTTGAAAAGATCTAAAGTAGTTCTCACAAGACCTGAACTTTTTAGCTACCAACTTTCTCTTACAGCTTGACACATAGAGCATGATGGGACAAAGAGGAACATTTGGAAAGTATATCATATTTGTTGGCAACACCAAGATATCAGAGGTAGGAATGATAGAGGTTTTTATATTAACAGCATAGTTTATAGGTCCTCTTATCCCAGTATCCAGTAATTTGCACCACTGGACCAAGGAAGCCTTTCATCTGATTCCAAAATGAAGCCATCTGTAGGGGAAGTCTAGCAGCTATTTTTAAGGCTCACAATTGGATGGAAAATGTATTTAGTATTAGAGGAAATTAAGTATATCTGCTTAATATTTTCTCAGGAGTTCAGAGCAGAAGATTATCTAAACAGGGGCCTCTTTAAGCCCCTATGTTAAAAACTTTGGAATTTTAAATGCTGTGTATCATTCCAGTGGGCTTCCACTTGTGGTCTCCTATAATATTGGACTGTTGGAGTTGTGTTGTCCTGAATCAGCATTCTTCCAGCTGGGATGGAAGCATTAGTTTGAAAGTGTGCCTTTTTGACGTTACCTGGATTGGTTTGAAACTCACCTCCCCACCTCCCTGTCCTCCCATCTCTTTTCCATCCATCAACATCATGGGTAGTAGATTCTGCTACTGCCCCACCCCAACTGCCTTTGCCAGCTGATGCATCCATCCTTCAGGTATTTGGGGTTCTTTCTGGAGAATTGTCAGTAGTTGATGGGAGCTACCTGCTGGGGCTGTGACAGTGTCAGCCTTCCCCTCACCCTCTTATTTGGCCAATGATTGACAGGTTTAGATATATAAAATTCTTGAGGGGCTTCTCTGGTGGCTCAGTGGCAAAGAATCTGTCTGCCAGTGCAGGAAACATGGGTTCAATCCCTGGTCTGGGAAGATCCCACATGCTGTGGAACAGCTACTGAGTTCTCTAGAGCCTGGGAGCTGCAACTACTGAGCCCATGTGCTACAACTACTGGAGACTACATGCCCTAGGGCCCATGCTCCACAACAAGAGAAGCTGTTTCCTAATAAGGTTTGGAAAGGTTTTCCTTTCTTGTAACAAGTCACACATATCTGAAGCCCTGTCATAGACTCATTTTTTTAGGGCCTCCTACCCAAGGCATGGATTTCCCAGTGCACAAGTGGTAAAGAACCCACCGGCCAATGCAGGAGACTTAAGAGACGTGGGTTTGATCCCTAGGTTCAGAAGATCCCCTGGAGAAGGAAATGGTAACCCACTCCAATATTCTTGCCCTGAGAATTCCCATGGACAGAGGAACCTGGAGGGCTACAATCCATGGGGTCATAAAGAGTCGGATACAACTAAAGTGACTTAGTATAGCACAGCACCCAAGGCACGCTGATTATCAACAATGATATCCAAATGATGAGACAGTTCCAAGAGCAATTCTATTGACGTCAAAAGCATGAGAAAAGTCCCTATCAAAGTTTATACAGCAAGACAAATGGAGCAGTTAGGAGGTTATCAGTCAGCAGCAGCATCTAAAGAAAACAAAATTTAAAGTAAGACTGTAAGAAAAAAGAAATCATCAGTGATAGGTTATTTGAAAGATTTTAAAGAATCTGGTAGAGACTACAGAGACAGATTAAAAATGTTGGATTAAAAAAATGCTAACACATGAATGAAGAAACTTTGGAAACATAGAGAAGTAGAAAAATATCAGAATCACCTGGAATCCTACTATCCAGATATAATCATTTTAGATATATTTCATTAAAGTTTCTTTATATCATTTATCTGTTTGTATTTTATTCATATGTATTAATTTACATACATTTATGCATTGGGAATTGCTATGTATACAATTTAATATCCTATATTTTCTTCTTGAACATTACTACGAACTTTTCATGTCATGTAGTACTCTGGAAATCCTGTTTTCAATGCCTACAGAACATAAATTCTATAGATTGACTATAATATGTACTCACTGTCAGAATCTGGGTTTGCTAGCAATTTCTTGCTGTTTATAACCCTGCTATAAGGAATAATAGGCTTGTACATAAATCTTGATGTTCATTTTAGGTTTTCATTTATAGATTATACTAATAGTATACTATATTATACTAATAGTAAAACTACCAGGTCAAGTGCATGCAAATTTTAAATAAATTGTCAACTTATGTTCTGAGTTTTGGCCAACATACTGGCAGCTATTTTCCAAAAAGGATGTGCCAATGTGCAATTACTCTAATAAAAATTCCATTGTGTAGTGCTATTGCCAAATTCCATATGCAAATTAAATGGAAGCAAATTTAGTGAATTTTATAGTAAACAATATAATAATTTTTTTCTTTGTGTATGTTTGGACCTTGTTTCCTCTTGCGTAAAGATGAAAACTTTTTTTGTTGTTAATTTTAAAATAAACGTGTTCCTAGGAAGCAACCTAAGTATCCATAGATGAATGAATAGATAAAGAAGATGTGGTGTATACACATACAATGGAATAGTACTCAGACATAAAAAGAGAATGGAAATAATACCATTTGCAGCAACATGGATAGGCCTAGAGATTATCATACTAAGTATGCCAGACAGAAAAAGACAAACATCATATGATATTGTTTATATGTGGAATCTAAAAAAAAATGATACAAATGAACTTATTTGCAAAACAGAAATAGCCTCATAGACATAGAAAATAAATTTGTGGTTACCAAAGGGAAAAAGTGGGGGAGGGATAAATGAGGAGTTTGGGATTAAAACATACACACTATGACAAATAAAAGAGATAACCATAACTACAAGGACCTACTGTATAGCACAGGAAACTATACTGAATACTGAATATTTCATAATAACCTATAATGGAAAAGAATATAAAGAAATATATATACACATTGCTGCTGCTGCTGCTAAGTCACGTCAGTCGTGTTCGACTCTGTGTGACACCATAGATGGCAGCCCATCAGGTTCATTATGTGTGTGTGTATATATATATATGTAACTGTTTCCCTTTGTTGTACATCTGAAACTAACACAACATTGTAAATCAACTATATTTCAATAAAAATTTAAAACATATGTTTATAAAAGATAAAAAGCATGTTCTTGATTTTTTCCTTTTTAATATGCCTTATTAAGGTCTAGAGAAAAATACTCCAATGAAACCCTAGGTTTCAAAAACATGAAAACAAACTGTTGAAGAGGGAGGAGGGAAGAAAAAGGTGGTCAACTGGGTCACTGTTTTGGGAGACATGAGCCCAGCACACATGAATTTCTTTACTCCACTAAAGGAAATTGATTCTTTGCTCCACGGGAATTGTCCTGATACACTGACCTACTATATTACACACACATCTACAGTATTCCTGGTCTTGTGGACATTTCATCCCCAAATGAACATTACTTGTACCTGAGTAATTGAAGAATTGTGAACAAAATCACAGAACTTGATAACAGTGATAGCATAAAAGTCAGTCTGGTATAAGCAAATTTAAAATAATGTGCAAATATCACATGGATGAAGAATCAGGCCAGCAACTGGAGGGTGGCTCTTGGGACTGAAAGAGGACCCGTGGAAGGAGGGCTGGGTACTAACAACTCTGCAGTGCTGGACAAGCAGGGAAAGAGACTGAACCATCTTCCGGTTCTCGTCTACCTCCCCAAATGTCTCTTGTGGAATCGGGTCTGGTATGCTTCTGATTTTATAATGCACCAAGTGGCACTCTAGGTAAAGATGCAATGTTGTAATGGTTAATGCAATGTTGTAATGAGTGGTTAATTCACTCATTAATAAGTATGCTATTATATAGCCACAGTTTCCTTTACGTATTTGATTTACAATAGTAAGCAAATAGTATTTGATTTACTGTACATGCATGTTTTTGTTGTATGTATACATATGGATTTGTGGGCATGTGATTTCAATAACAAACTGGCATTTTTCCATTTTTAACAAATTATAGGTTTTGCCAACATGGAGTCTAAAGAAAGAACAAAGGAATGAACACATAAGAGAAACAAATAGCGGAGGAGATGTCTAGAATGATTGGGAAGGAGTAGAAAGGCAGAGGAAGGGGTCAGGACGCGGGCCTGGCAGACTCTGCCAAAGTGAACATTTTGATAAGAAACAGATCCAAGCTCTCTATACCCGATAAGTCACTTTCCATTTGATGTTGCTTTGACATCCAAGTCCCTCAGTGGTTGAGGTACTTCAACCAGTGCCCTGATTCTGGTTTCCTTTCTCTCTCTCTCTCTTTTTTTCTTTTAAATATGCTGCTGTTTACTTTTAAGAAAATTGTATCTTGTCTTAATACTCTTGATATGTATAAATGTCATAAAATATACATTTTACCATATCACTTTAATGAAATACTTTTTTATTTAAAAAATTTTATATATTTACTATTTATTTTAGACTGTGCTGCATCTTAGCTGCTGTGTGGGCTTTTCTATAGTTGTGGTGAGTGGGGGCTACTCTCAATTTGTGGAGCATGGACTTCTCATTGCAGTGGCTTCTCTTGTTGTGGAACAGGGCTCCAGGGTGCACGGGCTTCAGAGGTTGCAGCACGTGGGCTCAGTAGTTTCTGCTCGTGGGCTCTAGAGTACACGCTCAATAGCTTGGCACACAGGCTCAGTTGCTCTGTGGCACGTGGGATCTTCCCAGACCAAGGATGGAACCTATGTGTCCTGCATTGGCAGGCAGAGTCTTTAACACTGAACCACCAGGGAAGCCCCTATTGGAATACTTTTTGCAAACGAAATACAATTTGAGGTGTTGCAGGCTTTTTCTGTATATCAAAAATAATCTGACTCAATTTTTTTTTTTTCTTAAGGTTTAAAAAATGATTCTTTTTTAGACTGTAAAAGATCCTGGGAAACAGACTTTTAGTTTCCCAACCAGGGATTGAACCTATATCCCGTGCATTGGAAGCACGGGATAAGTCTTTACTGGACCACTAGAGAAGTCCTTGACTACATTTTAGTTTTAAAAATCTGTTAAATCCAGTCAAGTGATACTGGCTTTAAATTGTTTCACTTAAACAATCTGCTCTGGTATCAGGCAGAGCTCTGTTAACAACTGTCCTTTGTTGTTGCCCTTTCTTGTCTACCTAAAAGTTAAAATACAAACCCGATGAAGTATTTAATTCCCTGGATAGTTACTCCTATGCCACACTGAACCATGTAAATTTTCATATTCTCTAACTCGTAATATAGAAATTTGATATGCCTTACATCTGAATTTGGGACTGCTAATATCTAACGGCCACCTCATGCGAAGAGTTGACTCATTGGAAAAGACTCTGATGCTGGGAGGGATTGGGGGCAGGAGGAGAAGGGGACGACCGAGGATGAGATGGCTGGATGGCATCACTGACTCGATGGACATGAGTCTGAGTGAGCTCCGGGAGTTGGTGATGGACAGGGAGGCCTGGTGTGGTGCGATTCATGGGGTTGCAGAGTTGGACACTGAGCGACTGAACTGAACTGAATATCTAACAAGTGTGCACCATCCTTTATCAATTCCCTAAATTTTATTTTCTACAGATGGATTTTTTTTTTTTTTTAATGTCAGGGGATAGATTTAGGTGGGCTTCCCTGGTGGCTCAGTGATAAAAACTCCACCTGCCATGTAGGAGCTGCAGGAAACATTTGAACCCGGGGTCAGGAAGATCCCCTGGAGGAGGAAATGGTAACTCAGTAGTTTTGCATGGAGAATCCCATGGACAGAGGAGCCTGGTGGCCTACAGTCCATGAGGTCGCAAAGAGTTGAGCATGACTGAACACACACATGTGAAAAGCAGCACGTGTGGAATGACTGTTTGGGAACATTGGGGTTGCAAAGAATCAGACATTAGGGTTGTAAAGTTTCGGACATGACTGAAGTGACTTAGCAGCATACCTTTAGGTGGTAATTCATGAGGCTATTGCTGACTTGTACATGAACTTTAAAGCCAATGGGCCACTGGATTCTTTAGTGCAAGGAGTGATGACAGATGATATCTGAGACAGGCACTATGATTCCAAAAGTGCCTGATTTTCCACCTTTTCCTCTCAAGATGTAGTAATGGATATAACCACTTTAAATAACTGGTGAAACAAAATCACATCTATGGGTATTTTAAACATTTTTGTGTAAAGATTTTAATGAGACAAAACCAAAAGCTGGTTCTTTGATAATATAAAATAAAACAGACAAACGATTAGCCAGACTCATCAAGAAAAAAGGAAGAATCAAATCAAGAAAATTAGAAATGAAAATGGAGAAATCATAACAGATAGCACAGAAATACAAAGGATCATAAGAGACTACTATCAGCAACTATATGCCAATAAAATGGACAACTTGGAAGAAATAGAAGAAATGGATGAATTCTTAGAAAAGTATAACTTTCCAAAACTGAATCAGGAAGAAATAGAAAATCTTAACACACACAAGCACAGAAATTGAAACTGTACTAAAAAAATTTTCCAACAAACAAAAGCCGAGGACCAGATGGCTTCACAGCTGAATTCTATCAAAAATTTAGAGATAGCTAACACCTATCCGACTCGATGGACGTGAGTTTGAGTGAACTCTGGGAGTTGGTGATGGAAAGGGAGGCCTGGTGTGCTGCAATTCATGGGGTCGCAAAGAGTTGGACACGACTGAGTGACTGAACTGAACTGAACTGAACACCTATCCTACTCAAACTCCCAGAAAGTTGCAGAGGAAGGTAAACTCCCAGACTCATTCTATGAGGCCACCATCATCCTAATACCAAAACCAAATAAAGATGCCACAAAAAAAGAAAACTACAGACCAATATCACTGATGAACATAGATGCAAAAATCCTCAACAAAATTCTGGCAAACAGAATCCAACAACATATTAAAAAGATCATATATCATGACCAAGTAGGCTTTACCCAGGGATGCAAGGTTTCTTCAATATTTGCAAATCAATCAATGTGATATACCACATTAACAAATTGAAAGATAAAAACCACATGATTATCACAATAGATGGAGAGAAAGCCTTTGACAAAATTCAACACCCATTTATGATTAAAAACTCTCCAGAAAGCAGGCATAGATGGAACATACCTCAACATAATAAAATCCATGTATGATAAACCCACAGCAAACAGTTTCCTCAATAGTAAAAAACTGAAACCATTTCCCCTAAAGTCAGGAACAAGATAAGGGTGCCCACTTCACCGCTAATATTCAACATAGTTTTGGAAATTTTAGCCACAGCAATCAGAGAAAAAAAGGAAATAAAAGGAATCCAGATCGGAAGGAAAGAAGTAAAACTCTCACTGTTTGCAGATGGCATGATCCTCTACATGGAAAACGCTAAAGACACAACCAGAAAATTACTAGAGCTAATCAGTGAATATAGTAAAGCTGCAGGATATAAAATTAATACATAGAAATCCCTTGCATTCCTATACACTAGCAATGAAAAAACAGAAAGAGAAATTAAGGAAACAATCCTATTCACCATTGCAATGAAAAGAATAAAATATTTAAAAGTAAATTTACCTAAAGAAACAAGATCTATACATAGAAAACTATAAAACACTGATGAAAGAAATCAAAGATGACACAAATAGAAGGAGAAATATACCATGTTCACAGATTGGAAGAATCGATATATTGAAAATGAATATACTACCCAAAGCAATCTATAGATTCAATGCAATCCTTATCAAATTGCCAATGGTATTTTTCACAGAACTAGAACAAATAATTTCACAATTTGTTTGGAAATACAAAAAACATCGAATAGCCAAAGCAGTCTGGAGAAAGAAGAATGGAACTAGAGGAATCAACCTGCCTGACTTCAGGTTCTACTACAAAGCCACAGTCACCAGTATGGTACTGCCACAAAGACAGAAATATAAACCAGTGGAACAAAATAGAAAGCCCAGAGATAAATCCACACAGATATGGACACTTTATCTTTGACAAAGGAGGCAAAAATGTACAAGGGAGAAAAGACAATCTCCTTAACAAGTGGTGCTAGGAAAACTGGTCAACTACCTGTAAAAGAATGAAACTAGAACACTTTCTAACATCATTCACAAAAATAAACTGAAAATGGATTAAAGATCTAAATGTAAGACCAGAAACTATGAAACTCTTAGAGGAAAACATAGGCAGAACACCCTCTGACATAAACCACAGCAAGATCCTCTGTGATCCACCTCCCAGAGTAATGTAAATAAAAGCAAAAATAAAGGGGACCTAATTAAACTTAAAAGCTTTTGCACAATGAAGGAAACTATAAGCAAGATAAAAAGACAGCCTTCAGAATGGGAGAAAATAATAACAAATGAAGCAACTGATAAAGAATTAATCTTAAAAATATACAAGCAGCTCTTGCAGTTCAATACCAGAAAAAAAAATGGGCCAAAGAACTAAACAGACATTTCTCTGAAGAAGACATAGAGATGGCTAACTAACACATGAAAAGACACTCAACATCACTCATTATCAGAGAAATGCAAATCAAAACCACAGTGAGGAACCAACTCACACCAGTCAGAATGGCTGCTATTGAACAGTCTACAAACAATAAATGCTGGAGAGGGTGGGGAGAAAAGGGAAACCTCTTACACTGTTGGTGGGAATGCAAACTAGTACAGACACTAGAGAACAGTGTGGAGATACCTTGAAAAACTGGAAATATAACTGCCATATGACCCAGCAATCCCACTGCTGGGCATACACACCGAGGAAACAAGAACTGAAAGAGACACATGTACCCCAATGTTCATCACAGCGCTGTTTATGATAGCCAGGACATGGAAGCAGCCTAGATGTCCATCAGTGGACAAATGGATAAGAAAGCTGTGGTACATATACACAAAGGAATATTACTCAGCTATTAAAAAGAACACATTTGAGTCAGTTATAATCAGGTGAATGAAACTGGAGCCTATTATACAGAATGAAGTAAGTCAGAAAGAAAAAACACCAATACAGTATATTAACACCTATGTATGGAATTTAGAAAGATCACAATGACAACCCTATATGTGAGAGAGCAAAAGAGACACAGATATAAAGAACAGATTTTTGGACTCTGTGGGAGAAGGAGAGGGTGGGATGATTTTAAAGAATAGCACTGAAAAATGTATATTACCATATATGAAATAGATGACCAGTCCAAGTTCAATGCATGAAACAGGGCACTCAAAGCCAGTGCACTGGAACAACCCAGAGGGATGGGATGGGGAAGGAGGTGGGAGGAGGGTTCAGGACAGGGGGATACATGTATACTCATGGCTGATTCACGTCAATGTATGACAAAAACCACCACAGTATTGTAAATTAATTAGCCCACAATTGAAATGAATGAATGAATTAAAACAAACAAAGTTTTTATTGAGTTGCCTAGCAGACAGTTCAACTGAGATAAGTTTTTCTTATGTGGCATGGATGATTTAAAAATGATAAATGATCTGTTTGTTTAAAAAGGATACAAATTAACTTATTTGTGAAACAGACTCACAGGCATAGAAAACAAACTTATGGTTACAGAAGGGGAAGGGGGGAATCAGGGTTAACAGATATACAGTACCATATATAAAATAGATAAACAACAAGGACCTACTGTTTAGCATAGGAAGCTATGTTCACTATTTTGATTAAACTATAGGAAAAGAATCTGAAAAAGAAAATGTATATATACACACACAAATATGTATAATTGAATCACTTCACTGCACACCTGAAATAACACAACACTGTATATCTACTATACTTCAATAAAAATAAATATACTAAGTCATTCTACATCAAAACTATTTTTAGCCAAGTCGAGGACTCCACAGAAGCACTTGGAATTTGTGATTCCCCAAACCGAGCTTGTGTAATCCATTCCATTCATATGCATCTTCTCCATCCCACCCAACTTCCTGCTTTTTCCTCCAAAATTACTGGCTAATTTTAATACACTCATGTTGGCTCCATTTTGACTGCAATGGGATATTTACCTTGGCAAGTGTGTTTGCTTTTGTAAAATGAGTAGTGTTTACTTTGTGATAACAATAGCCTTCAGAATATTGCTTTTTTAGTATAGAATCACATACAGAAAAATAAAGAAGTAAATAAAATAGAAATCTATGTTTAATAAACAGTAAAAGACATGCCCTACTTTAGCTAGGTATGATAGACCTATCTATCTATCTATATTCTATTTCAAATATGAAGTAAAATAGCTTAAAAATATTAATTATAGAAGCCAAACCTCTCTGAGTCATGCAGCGACCTTCCTCCATCCTACCCCCTCCCCACCTCCCACTGTTATTTTTGTACATTTGGCATAATCATTTCTCTTTAATGAGACAGAAATTTCCTTTCCAAGAAATGAGTGCAAGCTCCAGACTGAAATGACGAAAATGCTGATGGTGGTATCTAGTATATTCAAGTTTATTTCTCCAGGTATGTGTTATATATATATGTGCAGCTATTTTCCTCTCATCTAAAGTGTCAATTCTTTTAGCAGAATTGTCTACTAGCTCTAAAATAACAAGAATGACTACTAAGAAAAGAACATATATGAAATTACACTGCTGAGAATTTTTATGCTTTTTCCCCTCTTTTGGAAGTGGAAGGATCTTTGTCTTGCAAAGGCAAAACTAGCAAGAACTTTATACTTTTGGCTTAAACATTAAACAGAAATATGTCCATTTAAATCTTTGAGTAGACAAGATGGGTTTAGGTTCAGCCTCAGGAAAGATGGAATGGGTTTAGGTGTGAAGTGGGTAAAAAGCGTGGTTTTTTCTTTTTATGGCAGGTGTGATCTAGAGGAAGTAAGAGGATTTATCTCTAAGTCTAAAGAATTAAAGGAGGATGAAAACGGGCTTACAGTATCTGATATGGACTCCCTATTGTTTGTGTCACAGTTTACATCATTTGTTCACAGTTGGTCACAAGACCTCAGTCTCTATTCTGTGCTAGGAATGTAGTTTTTCAAAAACAGGAAGCAACACTTGAAGTAATTGCAGATTTACAGTGACTACCAGGCTGATCCCTGGTCTTTGTCGCCGCTTTCCTGTTGAGGTCTGGAGGAAGTGGCAGAGAAAGAAAAGAGAGGGTGGGGGAGGTGACTCGATTACAATGAGATTACAATGATGGGTTAGACTGACCCTGGACTCATCTTAGCGCAAGAGTGATGAAAACACTTTAAAGAGTTGCCAACAGCTCAGTAGAAAGTATTTGACATCTCACCTACATCAACAAGCAAGAGTTAAAGGTTAAATCACACACACTCAAGTGCTGGGAAAAGGATGTGTTTATGTCATCAACTTTCTTTGTTCTAGGATGGCCTATGTCAACAAGGGGACAGACACATTCCCTGGTTGGAGCCACCAGGACAATGGAGATGGATCCACAATTTGTACATGATAAATCCCCTTCTAAGCATTTGTAGTTTGCTGCTAGTTACATGAGCTTCTTTACGGTTCTCTACATGTGTTTGAATCACTATGTATTTAGAATGATGTGGTTTTGACCTTTTCGCTTTCTTCATTCAGATTCTTGGGGTCCCAAGCTAAGTTTAAAAGGAGGAAAACATGGGAAGGGAAAGGTTTTCTCTTCTTACATGTTTCCAGTGTTGACTCCAAATTCAGTGAGCCCCCACCCTAAGGTAACTGGTGTTCACACACTAGAGGAGCTTTTTCGGAAAAGCATTTATTTAGTGCTCTTCACAAAGCTCTGAAAGGTTGAACAGGAGAGTTCTCGACCAGGTTAACAAAGATTGAAATTGACATTGTGAAGAGAAGAGAATATACCTACCCAAAAGAGTAATACAAAACTAATGTCAAGGAGACCAACAGGTGTGCCTTGGAAGAGAAAAAAAAAGAGTACAGAAAAATGCATCATATTGTAGGCAGGCCAAGTCCCTTTTGAAGATCTATTGAGAGCAATAGAATATCTATTTGCACTAAAGCTTATGCCCGTGTTCAGTAGGATCAGAGACTCCTTGAAGACTGTCCACAGAAGTCCTAAAGGTCCTTGTAGTATTAGGGGACAGCAAGGTGGCTCCCTATGCTTCCTTATCATATTTTGACAGTTAAATAAAAGACAATACAAAAAAGGTAAGAATAGGTATAATCAAAAGCACCTTAACAAATAAATGTTTTTTAAAAACAAGATTCTGGACCTTGGATAGTGCATGGTGGGCAAGGCTTTGTACCTTCACATTTTCTGTTACCTGTAGATTTTGTATAACCATCAGTCACTACATTCTTTCATATATGAATGCTGTCATTTAAGCTACAACGATACTTACTTGTTATTCTTATTTTTGGCCTAGAAAACATGTTTTTGAACTGTGGTGTTTGAGAAGACTCTTGAGAGTCCCCTGGACTGCAAGGAGATCCAACCAGTCCATTCTGAAGGAGATCAGCCCTGGGATTTCTTTGGAGGGAATGATGCTAAAGCTGAAACTCCAGTACTTTGGCCACTTCATGTGAAGAGTTGACTCATTAGAAAAGACTCTGATGCTGGGAGGGATTGGGGGCAGGAGGAGAAGGGGACGACAGAGGATGAGATGGCTGGATGGCATCACGGACTCGATGAACGTGAGTCTGAGTGAGCTCCTGGAGTTGGTGATGGACAGGGAGGCCTGGCGTGCTGTGATTCATGGGGTCGCAAAGAGTCAGACACGACTGAGTGACTGAACTGAACTGATGGACTTATTTTCTTTCTGATCTCTATGGTAAGGAATATGTCTAATTTGAGATGGATACATTAAACCCTCACCATCTGATATCACGAAATACTGGCAACATTGAAAGAGCACCCTTCACCAATAATCTGATCAGTTTTCATGTAGCATTACAATTACTACATCTGGCTTGAGTAAGTCATTCCTGCAACATGCTTGACAAGGAAGCTGAGACTTCACTAGATTTTTAAGGTTGTGTGACTGTATTTTCTTCTGTCATGTTGCTACTAAATGTTGCAAATAATGTCAGAATTTAGGCTGAGACTTGCTCTCATCACAGTATACCAACATGGCCTGGTGTGGTTTCCCATCTACTCTGACCATCAGAGGCTAAATAGATCCTGCCAAGAGAACTTGACAGTTTAAAGCAGCCAACTTGGCTCATGTCAATTTGCCTCCATTTTTCAGAATTGGTCTTAGCATTAAGCATTGCAGTGTTTTCCATGGGTAACTGGTTTGTTTTTACTTTCCAGCATTATGAACCTTGTATCTGTTTTCTTTCCTCTTTGTGTTGGCTGTTTGACAGTTAAGAGTCTGTTGATCGCCTGTAGCAAGTATATAAAATTTCATAGAATAACTTTCATACTTCTATTTCATTTTTAGAAGGCAACACAGCCAGTGATTAAGAGCATGAGTTCTAGAGACAGACATCTTGGGTTCAGATCTACTAAGTCAGTAGCGCAGTGCCAGGACATGTTTACCTTTCAGTTTCCTTGTCAGTCTTCATAGGGGCATCCATGACGGAATGAGATAGCACAGGCAGAGCACTTAGAGCAGGATCAGAGCCTTGGTAAGAATGAATAAGCTTTAGATATGATCTTCAGATCCACTGTATTTTTCTAGTTTATTTTGGCCTTGCCCCCATTTTCTACTTCTGTTTGTTGAAATCTTGCTATGATATGGGGTGGACTTCCCTAGTGGCTCAGATGGTAAAGAATCTGCCTGCAACATGGGAGACTCAAATTCAATCCCTGGGTCAGGAAGATCCCCTGGAGGAGGAACTGGCTATCCGCTCCAGTATTCTTGCCTGGAGAATCTCACTGACAGAGGAGTCTGGCTGCTTACAGTCCATGAGGTCACAAAGAGTCAGACACGACTGAGCAACTAACACTTTCATTTTACTATGATATAGAATACATGTATTATGAAAATGCCTTAATTTCTTCTTGTGTTCAGACAGAAATGTCGAGGGTGTATTTGGAAAGAATGGAATTAGAAGTATGGAAGTCAATTAGAAGAATATAAAAATAATCCATCTGATAGAAGATAACTAAAATAGCAGCAGTAGAGGAAGAGAGGCATTTGAGTTATTTATGAGATTGAATTGACAAGACCCAATGACCCACTTTATGTGAAAGGTAAATAATAGTAAATCTGGGGTGATTTTTAACTTGCTAGTTTAGCTGATAGGCAAATGAAGATACCATCAATCAAGATCAGGAATATAGAAAGTGTTAGAGGTGGTTGGAGGCAGTGATAAATAATGAGTTAAGTTTTGGCCATGATGAGTTTGAAGTAGCTTTGCCAGATAATAAAGTGAAGCCTAGTAAAGCATTGAAAATAAAGATCTAGAACTTAGCAAAGATTATAAAGGTGGACACATTGGTTTAGAATTTAGCAGAATATATGTTTTTGGCAATTATTATAGGTACAATCACCCAGTATTATGTGAAAGCCATGGAACTTTTGGGAAATTAATTTGAAGACAAAAGCTGTGTCTTCTTCATCTTTTTATTTCCATCCAGGACACTAGCCCAATCTCTGGCACAGGGGAGATGCTCAGAAAACTTTTATTTCATAACCTATCAAATGGAACGAGTGACTAAGTAAATAGAGAAAAGCCTCAGAGGAGACTAAGAGAGGACAATTAGAAAGATGACAGAGTATTAGCATGACTTCTCATAAGAACAGGGGCTTTAAGAATGAGGGTACAGGCAACATTTTGGGGTGTTGGGTGACATAAAATTGAGACAGACAAAAAAACAGCAGGTATACTGAATGACAGAACTAGGACAGAGAGCAGACAGACAGTAGTTACATTGAATGAAAGAACCGGGACTCAAAGAGATCTCGAGTGTGGAAATGAGAGTTAAATCTCACTGTTATTTACTAGGGATAAGTGGAAAATCTTAACTGAGGTACATAAAATTAAATGCATAAATAGTAGACATAGATGACCTGATTTAACTGCATTCCTGGGATGTAATAGCATGCTGAAAATTCAATATAAATTAATACTAGAGCCGCCTGCCAGGGTGTGTAATTAAGCACTTCCAGTAAAAATATCCAGCATGAATATATGGGGATAATAATATCGTAGTACATATCCCAGGTACAGTTTGGGACAATGCACTTCAAGAGAAAAAACTATAAAACTATAGTATATGTAGGGAACAAGCAGAATAAGGAAAAGTCTGAAAGTCATGCCATCACTTGAAGATAGTCGAGGGAAGTTGGTGTGTCTTAACTTCATGCTGTAAAGGAACTAAGTGTACTTTATGTAATCAGGTCTAGATTAAAGGGCAAGACCACGGAAGTGATAGACAGAGACTCCCACTCACTTTGAGAAAGAGTTTTCTGTAATTAGGCCTGTCTCTCAATGGAATAGCTATTAATGGGAAAATAGTTTCTTTATTTCTTTACTTACTTACTTACTGAACTAATACTTTGAGGACATCTACCAAAGTTTCTAAGATACATATCCCTTGGCAATCAGGATACAATAGTAAACCAGTGACAGATAACTATTACCCTACTGGAGTTTACATTTTAGATTTATTTATTTATTGAGCATTTATTGGGTTCATGCCCTATGCTAGACTTGTCCTATGCCTCCAGGATACAGGGAAAAATGTCTCTGCTATCATGGCCTCAACCACCTGCAGGGGAGGAAGACATTGAGCAAATAAGTATATAAATATACATGAAATCACAGACTAGACTAGAGGATAATTTGTACTATGTAGCCAGATGAGTTCTAAACAGAAGAAACTAACCAGGGGAACTCATGTACTTGGTGACGTCTGGAATGGTCCTTCTAAGAACTGGTAGATTGTAGCTAAACATGGAGGAAGAGTATATGCAAGGTTGTGGTCAAGGATGGAGAGAAAGCCAGTGAGGACAGTGATACCATAAAATAGGATGCATAAAAGGAAAAGGAATCCTTTGAATTCTGTATGAAGAAGGCATTAGAGAAGGAAAACCTGGATGTGGAGAAAATAAGGACCTCATTTCCTCAGTCTCGAAAGGCCACAGTGCTTTGGAAGAGGATGGAGGCAGTGGAGATGGAGAGGAATAGATGAATTCAAAGTATATTTCAGAGCAGGCTTAGCAGTGATTGAGGACCTTGTCTGAATTGCACTGATTTCTTGTGAGGAGTTAGGATGAAGAGGATTTCAAGAACAATTTTCAAGATGCTAGCTCCTATAATTGGCTGCAGTCTGACGAAAGGCCCTTGGAGAAGCTCCATATTTGTGGTGGTAGGGAGATTGATCATGGATATGAGTCCTCTTTGGACAGGTGACACTTGTTCAGATGACTGTAGACACCCTAGTGGTATCAGTAAGAACTAAATCAGAGTTAGGGAGTCAATGTCTCTTATGGATAGGTCTATTATATTCCTTGGTGTTCAAGAGCCCTACCTCCTTTTCACTTCGCCCTTTATATCTGGGATGGAAGGAAAATATGAAACTCCCTCCCTTCTTTTTGTCAACAGAAAACTGTGTAAAAGATTTTTCAAGATCTTTGTTGTTGTTGTTGAAAGAATTCAGATAAAAGCCTTATCTGTGTTGATTCCAATCAGGGCTTCAGAAATGATATTTTTCAGATTATCTGTGGTCTTGTATCCTTGGCTTTGCAGTCCTCTTTCTTTGTTGGTACTGAGGATAACTTCAGATGCCTCTTCCTATAATGAAGATGTTTTCTAAATGTTTAACTGCTTGTCAGCAATCTGAGAGAATTCATAGACATGTAGGTTGCAGATATTTCTCCTAACGAATTATATTGTACAAGAATCTCCTCTGAGAAATTGGGAAGTCACCTAGAAGTTGTTAAACAGCAGTGCTTCTTTGGTAATATTGGTGATGGATAGAAGAGAAAAGACCATTAAATTAGGAAAGGTAAGATAAGCATTCCTAAGAAAGTACCCTTCGGCAGCTGTAATTAAGTGCCAAAAAGTCTTTCAAATAAACACAATAAAAGGAGAGACAAAATAGCCACCAAATAGAATGATCTTCTCCACCCACAATGCCATGCCATTTTTCTTTATAGTCTCTTAATCCACTACTTCTACACTTAAGCCAATAATTTAGTATGCCACCTTATTTTAATGCATCATCTCACATGTGGGTTCTTGAAATAAGGTCTTGCTTTGGTCTCCTCTCCTCTCTGCCCTCCTGCACTCTATCATCAAAGTAAATTTTCAAAAATGTTTCTTTCATAATACCTATCTAGAGTTCAAAATCTTCCTCTCAGCCTACAGGTTATGATGGTATAAACAAAAAAAATCCCATCTCCTTAGGCTGATGGTTAAGAAACTCCAAAGGATGCAACCAGTCCCAGCAGTGGTATTCTGTGCCCACCCCCCCTCAACCGCCATTCACTGTCTTGTAAGCACACTGAAATATTTCCATCTCAGTGTTTGTTTATGCTGTTCACTCCTCCAGAATGTCCACCTGTTCCCCGACTTTGCCCTTCTTTCAAGCCTAACACTGAGCTGCACCTCTGGAAACACTCCTACCCCCATTCTCAGTAATCCTCTCCAGAGAGGGCCTTCGGAATGCCTGACTGGAGGTCAGTGGGATCACTGAGGTCATCTATATTTAGATTCTAGACATTTTCCAGTAAGGAAGGAGATAGGCTCATTTGAAAATCTAGTGTTGGAAGTAGGAATGAAGAAAGACAGCTTTTGCCAGATGCTCTGGGAAGTATACTGTGCAATAAGGCATTTTTTATCTCTTCTCTTTTTCTCTGTCTCAGCTTTTGGAGCCCATTTCCCCATGTCTTGAACTGACAAATTCTCTGGTTTCTTCCAGAACCTGTTTCCTCCTTCAGTCTTTCCATAGCCTCTAAGCATATGTCCTTTCATCGTCTCTTTTTCTCTCCCAGATCATATGAATAAAATTATTTATTTCATGGTCTAATCTTTACTCTTTTTTCAGTTTTTAATACTTTATTTTCTTTTTATTTCTTAAACTTAATTTTTATTCATTCAGAGTTTCTTGCTGAGTCAAGAGAGACTTCCTTTTCTCTTTCCTTCCCTCTAAATAGTTATCACTAAAGGCAGTGACAACTTTCTACATTCATTACTACAGAACAGTAGCTTCTTTTTATTCCTCATGTTCCTGGCCAATTATAATTTTGAGTATATTTTAATATTGTCTGAAAGTTTATTAGGAATGGAAGGTAAGGTTTTATAATAAATTACTCTAGAGTACTTGGTTTTGCAGCCAATTATGCTATGCTGTTGCTACTGCTGCTGCTGCTGCTGCTAAGTCGCTTCAGTCGTGTCCGACTCTGTGCGACCCCATAGACGGAAGCCCACCAGGCTCCCCCGTCCCTGGGATTCTCCAGGCAAGAACACTGGAGTGGGTTGCCATATACTATCTACCATATTGGCATATATTATCACGGCAACCCACTTTAGTTTTCTTGCCTGGAGGAATCATGGACAGTGGAACCTGGTGGGCTACAGTCCTTGGGGTCACAAAGAGTTGGACCCAACTGAAGTGACTTAGCAAGTATGCACATGCTATATGACCTGTTACTTACATATTAGCTTGATTACTGTCTTTAAATGGCTCTGAGCTACCTGAAGTCTCCCCTGGTGGAATAATCAGGGAATGTCTTTGTTTTTGCCCTTCAGGTCCTACCATTTAAATCTCTGGTATCTAAAGGAAAATGTTGCAGTAGCTTATCCACCTGATAAGCAGTAAACAGTATGTCAGACACATTCAGAAGATGGGGACTGTTGTCATGTTTTAAGCAAATAGAGGCATTTCCTAGCCACATAATATCATCAACTATTTCTCAGATGAAGTAGTAGTTTCTTTCCTTCTGATGAAAATAAGTTCTTGTTCGAAGAACAAGAGATGGTTAAAAGACATATGCTTAGGGCTTATGAAAAGACTGAAGGAGGAAACAGGTTCTGGAAGAAACCAGAAAATTTGTCAGTTCAAAACATGGGAAATTGGTTCCAAAATCTGAGACAGTCCTAATCTTGTTGACTGTATTTACTCAGCATTATAATAGGGACAGCATTATAATAAGGAAAAAGAACTCAGAGCAGTTGCCCAAATGTAGACTCTATCCTAGGAGAAGAAGGGAAGAATGAGGTGCTTAACACTTAGGTGAATACTTATCATGTCAGTACTTGGGTTCCTCTCTCTGCTGGGAGTAATTTATCCCTGACTGGGACCAGAAAAGTCAAAATCCTTCTACCACGAAACATTTCCAGGATGCAAATGCAAAATTCATTCATGTGAAAAATGTCACTTATTGTTCTGTAAAGCACAGTTTGAAACTGAATTTCTATTTTTATTTATTTTTGTCCTTCCTGTCCAGTATTCACTGTACTTAGATTTTGAGGTATACTACTACAGCTTGCAGAGATTTTGGATTTCTTTAGCTGAGTAGCCTGGACTCTTGTTTAAAACAATATATTTGAAGGTTTTCATATATCCTGGCATTCCATATTGCTCCTGTCTTAGCTTGCTTTATTTCCAGTAATTGAATAAAATGGAAACAATAACAATACTGTGTATGTCCTCAGTTGCTTAGTTGTGTCCAACTTTTTGTGACCCCATGGACTACAGCCCACCAGGCTTCTCTGCCCATGGAATTTTCCAGGAAAGAATACTGAAATCGGTTGCCATTTCCTTCTTCAGGGGATCTTCCCGACCCAGAGGTCCAGCTTGAGTCTTCTGTGGCTCCTGCACTGACAGGTGGATTCTTTACCTGGGAAGAATTTTTTACCTGAGCCACCTGGGAAGCTAAATAACAATAGTAATAGTAGTTTACTAAGCACTTAATGTATGCAAGGTACTGTCCCAGACATCATGTATGAATTACATCAATTCATCTTCACAGCAATATGATGATATAGGTAGTATTGTTCAATATCTATTTTCAGGCAAGGAAAGTCAGTTTAGTTCTGTTCAGTTGCATCCAACTCTTTGTTACCCCCATGGATTGCAGCATGCCAGGCCTCCCTGCCCATCACCAACTCCCGGAGCTTGCTCAAACTCATGTCCATTGAGTCAGTGATGCCATCCAATCATCTCATCCTCTGTTGTCCCCTTCTCCTTCTGCCTTCAATCCTTCTCAGCATCAGGGTCTTTTCAAATGAGTCAGTTCTTTGCACAAGGTGACCAAAGTACTGGAGCTTCAGCTTCAGCATCAGTCCTTCCAGTGAATATTCAGGGCTGATTTCCTTTAGGATGGACTGGTTGGATCTCTTTGCAGTCCAAGGGATTCTCAAGAGTCTTCTCCAACACCACAGTTCAAAAGCACCAATTCTTTGGCACTCAGCTTTCTTCACAGTCCAACTCTCACATCCATACATGACTACTGGAAAAACCATAGCTTTAACTAGATGGACCTTTGTTGGCTAAGTGATGTCTCTGCCTTTAAATATGCTGTCTAGGTTGGTCATAACTTTTCTTCCAAGGAGCAAGCATCTTTTAATTGCATGGCTGCAGTCACCATCTGCAGTGATTTTGGAGCCCCAAAATATAAAGTCTCACACTGTTTCCATTGCTTTCTCATCTATTTGCCATAAAGTGATGGATGGGATGCCATGATCTTAGTTTTCTGAATGTTGAGTTTTAAGCCAACTTTTTTACTCTCTTCTTTCACTTTTATCAAGAGGCTCTTTAGTTCCTCTTCACTTTCTGCCATAAGGGTGGTATCATCTGCATATCTGAGGTTATTGATATTTCTCCTGGCAATCTTGATTCCAGCTTGTGCTTCATTCAGCCCAGTGTTTCACATGGTGTACTCTGCATATAAGTTAAATAATAAGGTGACAATATACAGCCTTGACGTACTCTGTTGTTCCATGTCTAGTTCTCACTGTTGCTTCCTGAACTAAGACACAAAACAATTAATTAATTTTGCTCAAGGTAGCTCTGATCCACCTGGGTGGTGCCATTACTAAAGTTGGACTTTATTTCCCATTTCAGTGGCTACCTCAAAGTAAAGTTGTAGTGACAGAAAAGATAGGAGCATTTTTACATGGCGAAAATGATTGTTTGAGTAGATAGAGGATAGAATTGATTTTCCAAATTTAGTTAGCTTGATTTCTATAGTCCCTAACATGCTCAGTGAAGTCAGGAAGTGGGATTATTTGTTGGATGCTAAAATTCCATGCCCCAACTTTATCTGGGTTTCTGTGGAGGTATAATGCAAATACTTCAGAGAAGGCAATGGCACCCTACTCCAGTACTCTTGCCTGGAAAATCCCATGGGCGGAGGAGCCTGGTAGGCTGCAGTCCACGAGGTCGCTAAGAGTCACACATGACTGAGCAACTTCACTTTCACTTCTCACTTACATGCATTGGAGAAGGAAATGGCAACCCACTCCTGTGTTCTTGCCTGGAGAATCCCAGGGACGGGGGAGCCGGGTGGGCTGCTGTCTATGGGATCACACAGAGTCAGACACGACTGAAGTGACTTAGCAGCAGCAGCAGTGAGAAGACAGTAGCCAAAAGAGAATCTAGTGGTGAGTTACTATAGAGTCAGTAGGAGAGTTTGTTGTAAGAAGGGAGTTTTGGAGAGAGGACAGTGAAATGTTTATAGTAAGCTAATGGTGAAAGGATCATGGTGACTGCAGTATAGTTGGTTATCATTATCCAGTTAAAATCATTCTTGAAACTCAGCAGTAGTCTCTTTCCTTGCTTGTGATACTTGCCATTATTTCATAGGTTTGAAAATACAAACTTAGGAAGTTCAAGCCCTATCTGGGTTACATCGTTCTTTTTAGGACCATACACATTATTATGGCAAGTGCAATTAAGTGAATAATGGTGTTCCTTAATGGAAGCATAGGTCCAAGGACAAGGTTGTTCCTGTGTGTGAATGATAAAGAGGGATGAAAATAAATCATAAGAATAACATGCATTTTTATTACAGAATAGCTTTGCCCTAAAAAACTTAAATTTAGTGCTTTAAATTATGCACTAAATAAGAAACTTGACTTTACTTCAGAACCTAAAGAATGAGATTATATAGAACAATATTTAAAAGCAATATTTAAAAACTGTTAGATGTCTTAAAGTTGTCAATTGTCATACTTACTGTTTAATGATAACTCTGGTATTTCCCTTCAGTTCAGTTCAGTCGCTCAGTTGTGTCCGACTCTTTGTGACCCCATGAATCGCAGCACGCCAGGCCTCCCTGTTCATCACCATCTCCCGGAGTTCACTCAGACTCACATCCATCGAGTCCGTGATGCCATCCAGCCATCTCATCCTCGGTCGTCCCCTTTTCCTCCTGCCCCCAATCCCTCCCAGCATCAGAGTATTTTCCAATGAGTCAACTCTTCGCATGAGGTGGCCAAGTGGTCTGGTATTCCCATCTCTTTCAGAATTTTCCACAGTTTATTGTGATCCACACAGTCAAAGGCTTTGGCATAGTCAATAAAGCAGAAATAGATGTTTTTCTGGAACTCTCTTGCTTTTTCCATGATCCAGCGGATCCTACTGTCTTCTTACGGAAGAAACCTCCAGGTTTTGCTCACTCCCGGAGGGCATGTGTTCAGTGGCTCATTTGTTGTTGTTTAGTCGATAAATTGTGTCGAACTCTTTGTGACCCCATGGATTATAGCCCGAAGACTATAGCCTGCCAGCCTCCTCTGTCTGTAGGATTCCTCAGGCAAGAAAAACTGGAGTGGTTTGCCATTTCTTTCTCCAGGGGATCTTCCCAACCCAGGATCAAACCTGTGTCTCCAAGTGAATTCTTTCTCAGTGGCTCTTTAGTACTGTGTTAAATGGATCTTTCCTCTATCCTTTAATTCATTATGCTATTTAATCCTCACAGCAACTCTACATTACAATTGAGACATGGAGAAATCAAATAATTGGTCTCAGACTACAAAGCTAGTGAGCAGATTTGAATTTTGGCAGCTCTACTCAGAATCTAGGCTTTAAATCACTACCAATCTGCTTCTTTAATTCTATTCACTTGTTGTGGAGAATTCCAATGATCTTAGTCTAAGAACAAACATCTATCACTCCACAGAACAAAACAAAGAGAACATACCATTTGTAATAAGATGTCATGGAAAAGATCACTGGTACCTTCCAGATAACATCAGATGGCTTGTGAATCAGGTGAATTACGCTCTTCAGCTGACTCCCTCTGCTTGGCTTTCTCAATATTAAATCACAGCTGGACTACTTTTACAACCTGTTCTTTAAGGGATGGGATCACATTTCAAACATATTTGAACAAAGGAATTTTAAAGCCAGTATAATTGCCTCATTTGATAGGAGAGAATGAAAGAAATTAAATATTTTGAGTGCCTCTTAAAAGTATCAGTGTGTCACTAGGGGTGAGCATATTATTTATTTCAGTTAATCTTCCCAAAGAATGTGTGAAGTAATCATTATTATCTCACTTGGCAGATAAGAAAGCTGAGATTCAAGAAAGCTTACCAACTTTCCTAAAGCCACAAAAGGCAATGCCAGACTATAAACTCAGATTTTTTGGTATTCAGAATGCACATCTATCATTTTAGGGTGCTGAAGACTGTTCTGTTGGACACAGAATGTAGCTTTTAATTTTAGGGATATATTTGTGTTAAGCTGCACACACTCTTTGGTTTAAAGATGCAGACTGTGGGCTTGGAAGGATGCCTTCCACGAATCTCTGCAAGAAAATGAATGTGGCAGAGAAGTAAGGACTTGGAGATTTATAAAAAGGTGTCTAGATGGCTAGCGGTGCATTACTGACAGTTTGACTTGCTTGAAAAGCTAACTGCAAAGAAATTTAATGAGTCCAGTTCGGGATGTATTAAGTCTGAAATGACACTGGAACGTATTGAAACAGCTTGCTGGAAGGCAATTGGGAACAGAGGTCAGGAGGGAAGTTGGAGCTCAGGTTGGGAGCACTCAGTGTATAGTTGGAGATCTGCGTTAGGGAGAGGATGAGATTTCCCAGATAGAATACGTACAAAGAGCAGAGGACCAAAGATAGAATTCTGTGAACTGCCGAAGGGCTGGGAACTGAAGAGGATGATCTAGTGAATGAGACTGCAGAGCACTCATGGAGGGAGGACCTATTTCGAGGGACCAGTACTTTTGAAGAAAAAGTGGGAGAGACTTTCAAGTAGAAAGGAGGTGTTAGTCATGTACAACAATAAAGATAATTTAAGAGGATGAAAGCTGAAAAGGGTCCACATGATAAAAAATTAGTAAGGCATCAGGGATACATTTTAAAAAATAAATGTGTTTTAATAATGGAGTTTGTAGACGTTTTCAAATCACAAAGAGAACTAGTTTTCGCTGTAGACCAACCTATTACATGCAATAGGAATCATTCTGAAAAGAGAAAACTTGCCAGCAGATAATTAAGCATATGGCACATAATTATTTGAAATGAGACAAGTCTGGGAAGCTCAAGGAATGGTATGGAAGCCTGAGTTGTTGGAGCAGACAGAGTGAGGAGGAGAGCTGTAGGAGATGGAGTCAGAGAGAGAACCATGAGGCTGGAGAGCATGGGTCCTAAGAGATTACTGTGGAGAGAATGCCACTCTCCACTCTGAATGGGATGGAAAGCTTCAGTGGGTTCTGAGCAGAGGAATGACATGATCTGACATATGCTTGAGCAGAATGACATCCAGATGCTATGTTGGAAATAAAGTAGAGCAAACTAGTGGCAAAAAAAAAAAAAAAAAAAACCAAAATGGGAAGACCATGTCAGAAACTATTGGGATCCAAAAGACAGGACAGTGCCTTGGGCTAGAATGGTAGCGGTACATGTGGTGATATGAAGTCAGACAGCAGACATGTTTTGAAGGCAAAACCCACAGGGGGAAAAAAAAGTTGAACAGGAAATGGAAATTATATACAGACACCATTTTCTTTCCTAAGTTTTTTTTTTTTTTTTTTTCGTAGAAAGTAGTTGGTTGGAGGTAGAAGCAGTGTTGAGGTGAATTGTTTTCCAGACTGGGAGAAGTCACAGCATATCTGTTTGGTAATGAGAAAGCTGTAGAAGTAAGGAGAAAGTTAAAATGGGCAAATTTCTAGCATGGTGTCCTTGAATAAATGAAAGGGGAAGGGAGGCAACTATGCCAGCTGGGGGAAAAAATGGCTCACTTCTACTCATTACTCTGTACTTAGACTTGGTATGTCCCGAACTTTTCATGTAAGATTTTTTTTTTTAATATGAATGATTTTCAGTAACTATCTATGTTAGCTTTGTACTGTGAATACTGATGGATGAAGAAAATACAGAATGATGACTGTGTTACTAACTATAACAGTTACATGAGAAGCATTGGTTTAGTTCGGGTTAGCCTGATGTTTCGTGCATATATAGACCACAATATCCCTTGACACCAGAGAGTCATGCCTATTGTCCACTGCATGGCCCCTTGCTTTCTGAACATTGCCTGCATGTTTCTGCACATGCAGTTTCCTTCTGGATGCTCTTGTGTCTTACACATCCTTCAGGGCATAGCACAACTCCTCTTCCAAAGATTTTTTTCAAGCACAGGCTTCATCTTTACCTTTGTGTTCCAATAATTAATTTCTTCCTGTCCTTTACCCATATTCTGTTTCTATAATAGTTGAATGCACATTGTATATTTCTGGACCCCTACACACTTTAAATAGTGTACTGTGCAGATATATTATTTGTATCTTTTCTCCTCTATTACATGAGACTATTTCAGCCTAAAATGATGTCTTGTTCATTTGGTTCCCCAACAATGGACAGTTCTGTATTGAATGAAATGGAAATACTTGAAAACTGGATTTATTTCATGGTGTTCCAGAGGACAGAATTAGTGGGAAAAAGTAAGAATAAGATAGATTTTGGCTTGATCGATGGAAAAGCATTATAACATGATGACATTTCAAAAATGGGAAAGATTGTTATTTAAAATATGAATTCCAGGCAGCCTGGATGGGAAGGGAGTTTGCGGGAAGATACATACATGTATATCATGGCTGAATCCCTTTGCTGCTACCTGAGACTGTCATAACATTGTTAATCAGCTATACCTGAATACAAAATAAAAAGTTAAAAAAAAAAAAAAAAGCTCCAGGTAACAGAAAGAAACCCAGTTCATTTTTTTCCCAACTATCATTTAAGCTCAGAGCACTATACCAAGTATGTTATAAAAAAAAGTGTCACATTTAGTCTTGACACTAGTCCCCCAAAGAAGGAATTTTAATCATCCCAATTTTACTTTAAATGGTTAATCAACTTGCCTCAGTATACAGCTAATTGGTGAAAGCGGGCTGGTATTGGAACTCAAGTCTGTGTGGTGCCCAGGCCTAGATATTTAATTCAGATGCTTCACAGTGTCAGAGAGATTCCATATTGGGTAGAATGTAGGCATAGATAAATCTCTGAGGTTATAAAGGAATGTACAATTCAAGGAAAAGGCAAATTATCTAGGTAGACTCCTATGTCTTTATTACTGTTAAACGGGCTTGCTTTCCAAAAGACAGTCAAGAGATAAAACCAGGAGAGACAAAGCAATCCATAGTGAGGTGCCAAAATAATCTTTTAATATGTTCATCTCTATTCATTCTTGAAGTGAATTGAAAATCGCCCAGTCATGTCCGACTCTGCGACCCCATGGACTATACGGTCCACGGAATTCTCTAGGCCAGAATACTGGAGTAGGTAGCCTTTTCCTTCTCCCGGGGATCTTCCTAACCCAGGGATTGAACCCAGGTCTCCTGCATTGCAGGTGGATTCTTTACTAGCTGAGCCACAAGGGAAGCCCCTATTTATTCTTAGATCCCAGTTATCCTTGACTCATAATGAGAATGGGTTCACGGTCTTTGATAATTGCATTATGACTGAATAAACACAGAGTAGAGCTTGGGGAGCTTAAAAGACCTGTCCCAAAGTGAAGTACACCCAAACTCTTTGAGCACTGGACACAACTCACAGATCTTGTCATGAATATTACCAGAATTTTCAGCACATGCCTGCAGTAGGCGTTTAATTAATTTTATCAATATCTCCTTTCTCCTCCATCCTCTTTGAGTCCATATATATCACAAGATACTGTCTTGAGTAGCAATAACCTAAAGGTATCATTTTTATTTGACAATGTGTTATCTATGGATATAAGAAAGTAAAGTCGCTCAGTCATGTCTGACTCTTTGACACCCCATGCACTGTAGCCTACCAGGCTCCTCCATCCATGGGATTTTCCAGGCAAGAATACTGGAGTGGGTTGCCATTTCCTTCTCCAGGAGATCTTCCCAACCCAGGGGTTGAACCCAGGTCTCCCGCATTGTAGGCAGATGCTTTCTCGTCTAAACCACCAGGGAACTACATGAATATAAGAAAACATAATGTATATTTATATGGTGAGCCTTTGATCCAAGACTTCACAAAAGGAGAATGCCATATTTTTGAAAAAGTTTTACTTTTGATGTTTTGTTCAAGAAAATATGCATTTGCATAGAATGGAAATAGAGTGTTAAATAAATTCTACTTATGCATTTTCTTACCATATTTCAAGATATTTACCCTTTCAGCAAATAATCTGATTTGACATTTCTAAGCTTGTAGCATGGAGAGAGGCATTACTACCTCAGCCTTTTGTGTTTCTGCTGGATTTTTTTTTTTTTTTTGACAGTCCACTAAGGATAACCAAAGAAAACTTTATTCAAGTGAACCTCAACTTCACTTTTCATAGAACTATGACCTTAAAAAACTAGTCTCTTAACTTCCTTCAGGGAGCCATGTGACTGACTGCCTTGTCAGCAAGCTACTTTTCCTGAATCTAAGTTATTTCCTTTCCTACAGAGAAAAATTGCTGTTATCACTTCCAACCCTTTCACTAATGGCCATTTTCATATATAGTTTACCCCTTCAAAACAAACAAAAAAAAAGACTGCCTTTTTTTTGCTTATTTGCTAAAAAATTGTTTATCCTAAAGAAAAAAATGTAAGGATATAAGCACATTTCATGGTCTAGGGAAAAATCAGCATTTCCAGAGATTTCTGAAACAAGAGACATCTAAAAGTTCTCTAAAACACCTATTTTAAGATACTCATTTCAATTATCTAAACATAAGAAAAACACGGTCTGCTTAAAGATAGCATCACCCAAGTACTTCGCAATTTCTTTATCTCATAACCATTTCTTTTTGGTTTTTATTCTGCATACTTTTCTCTAACATCTAACACTGGAACTACTTCTGTCTTGTATGACATTCCCCTGGACTTGGCCTTTGAGAGAGGCTGTGTCCTGATTTCTTCTCTTAATGATTTTTTTCTCACCCCTTTTCCAGAACTCCCTTCTCACTCCTTGTGGCCCTTTAAATGTTCTATCCTTAGCATCTTGCTCTCTTTCTACATATTTTCACTGGGTATTCTCACAGTCACTCACCTAGGCTCAAGCTTCGTCTGCTCACCAATTATTCCCACATTTAACCTAGACTTTTCTTCTGAACTCCTGCCCAAATATCTCCTAGCTTTCCCACAGTTCATCTCCAGTGTAACATGTCCCCAACTGCATCCTTATCTCCTCCTCAGCCAGATCTTCCTGTGCTCCTCCTTATCTTAGCAGACTATTTCCATGTACCCAGACACCCAAGCTTAAAATCACTGAGTCATTCTCAATTCCATTCTCCTCTGAAAGTTTTCTCCTATCTGTTCCTTCTCTTTCTTCCTGACACTGTACACGGAGTTCAGGCACTCACCAATTCCCCCCAGGTGATCACAACTGTTTCCTAACTCCTTGTTTCTTATCCTAGTCTACTTTGAGGTCAGAGACTTATTATGAACGCGACATTCTTTGATTGGCCCTTTGCTTTAAAACCTTTGATATTCCCCATTTCACAGGCAGAAAAACCCAAAACTCCTTAACAGACAATCGAAAGCCACCTGCAGTTTAGATTCAGGTGGCTCTGCTAGGCCCATCTTTTGCCATCACTCCACCCCATGGATTCCCGGGTGGCGCTAGTGGTTAAGAACCCGCCTGCCATCGCAGAAAACATAGGAGGTGCGAGTTTGGGGAAGATCCTTGGGTGGGGAAGGTCCCTTGGAGGAAGACATGGCAACTCACTCCAGTATTCTTGCCTGGGAAATCCCACGGGCAGAGAAGCCTAGCAAGACCCAGTCCATAGAGCCGCAAAGACTCAGACACAACTGAGCGACTTAGCACACCCTCCAAAGGCATATGTGCTGAGTCTTTGTCATTGCACATGCCATTATTATCTCTCTTTGAGATGTTTTCCCCTATTTTCTTTTTCCTACCTAATGACTGATGGCTTTCATTTTTCAAGAGCCACATCAGATGATGTCTCTTCTTTGAAGTCTACCCCGACTTCTGTAGAAGCATGTCCTCTGTCTGCTGTTAGTGGCCTTAGCTCTCCTTCACACTAACATCAAGATGCTGTGTTGTAAATACTACACAATAGTAAAGGACTCTGAAAGAACAGGGGCTATGTCTTCTTTTCTGCAGTGCCAAAGTCTATCATTATGTCTGACTTGTGATAAATGTTTGGTTCTTATCTGTTAAATGAAAATGAAGTTATTGTAATAGTTAATAATGAAAACTCTTAAGAATGGCCCAAATGATTCCAAATAGCTGTCCTAAATATTTATGTTTACTCTATATTTTCTTTCTTCCAAAGAATTTTGTTTATTTCCATTTTGTTCTATCAGTGGGACACCTGAGATTGGCAACTATGACTCAGAGAAAGGACAGAGAAAGAACTCAGTAACTGCACGGACAGACACTGGAGTCAGACTCAATATTCCTAAGAGGTGATGGGTGTGGCCTGCTACTACCAGCCTCCATCTGCTACATTTTGTTGTTCTTCAGTCACCGAGCCATGTACAACTCCTGCGACCTCAAGGGCTGTAGCCCGCCAGGCTCCTCTGTCCATGGGATTTCCCAGGCAAGAGTACTGGAAGGGATTGCCGTATCTTTCTCCTGGGGAATCTTCCTGACCCAGGAATCAAACCTGCTTTGTAGACAGATCCTTTACCACTGAGCCACCTGGGAAGCCCTCTGTTACATTGCTACAGAGTGTGCATGAGATGAGAGGCCAACTACCTTCCCATGGGGAATGGAAATGGGGATACCTGGCCTTTCTCCCTAAAAACCTCCTTAGGGGTTCTAAGATAATTATTCATGAAGACTGTTGTATCCTTTGGTCCTTCAGTTGGGAATCTGCTGAGGAAAAGAACTTGAATTTATCACGGGAGCAGGGAAGATGAGTCTTGGTGAAAGGGCCAGAGAGAGGGGGCAGTGGTGGGGCACACAGTTTAACGGCCAAGAAAGGAAATTTCTGTGGGTCAAGTGGATGCGGGTTTGAATGAATTTGAGGCTGACTCACCCCAATTCCAAAACAGTTTCCCCACCACACTCCAGCTATAGAAGACTATAGAGTACATGGCCAGTGACAAGAGCTGAACATGGATTTCCAACTTCTCAAATCATTGGATCTCAAAGAACTCATACTTCTAGCCCTCAGAGTCAGAATTTGGAGCCTGCCTCACAGTGGACATCAATGGCCAGGCTGTGTCCAGAGAAGCAGCACTTGACAGAGACATTATGGTGGTGTCCTGCTGGCTTGGTGCACTTCCCATTCCGTGTGCATCTCTCAGCTCAACACCCCTGCAGGGTAATCCTAGAAGGGGGACACAGGTGGTGGTACCCTTGAAATAGCCCTGCAATCAGGTAGGGCACCAGTTCATACTTGGACTGGCAGTGGGTAGAAGATGAAGATAAACTCCAATTGAATGGCTGGACTGCGGCTTAATATCTGAAAGTGAAAGTGAAAGTCTCTCAGTTGTGTCCGACTCTTTGTGACCCAATGGACTATACAGTCCATGGAATTTTCTAGGCCAGAATACTGAAGTGGGTAGCCTTTCCCTTCTCCAGGGCATCTTCCCAACTCAGGGATTGAACCCAGGTCTCCCACACTGCAGGTGGATTCTTTACCAGCTGAGCCACAAAGGAAGCCCAAGCACACTGGAAAGTGAAAGTGAAGTCACTCAGTCACGTCTCTTTGTGACCCCATGGACTGTAGCCTACCGGGCTCCTCTGTCCATGAGATTTTCCAGGCAAGGGTCCTGGAGTGGGTTGCCATACTGGAGTGGGTTGCCATACTGAAGTGGGTAGCTTATCCCTTCTCCAGCAGATCTTCTCAACCGAGGAATCGAACTGGGATCTCCTGCATTGCAGGAGGATTCTTTACCAGCTGAGCTATCAGGGAAGCCCTCAATATCTGAAAACAACTGGAAAACTATGACATTGCCTCAGATACCTGAGGAGACCTACTACCCAGTAGAGTGGCTCAGATAACTGGAGTGGGTTGCCATACTGGAGTGGGTTGCCATACTGGAGTGGGTAGCTTATCCCTTCTCCAGCAGATCTTCTCAACCGAGGAATCGAACTGGGATCTCCTACATTGCAGGAGGATTCTTTACCAACTGAGCTATCAGGGAAGCCCTTAATATCTGAAAACAACTGGAAAACTATGACATTGCCTCAGATACCTGAGGAGACCTACTACCCAGTAGAGTGGCTCAGATGCAGATGCTAAAGCTTCTGACCGCAGTGCGGGAGACCCGGCGTTCAATCCCTGGGTTGGGAAGATACCCTGGAGAAGGAAATGGCAACCCACTCCAGTACTCTTGCCTGGAAAATCCCATGGACAGAGGACCCTGGTAGGCTGCAGTTCATGGGGTCGCAAAGAGTCGGACACGATTGAGGGACTTCAGTTTTATCATACAACTGGGAAGAATGATTGAGAAACACAAAGGCTTTATGTTTCTTGTTGAGTTAGCACTGCCTTCTAAAGTAGGTTCATGTGGAAACTCATTTAAATTCATAGATGCTCTGCACAAAGTTCAACCAAAATTCAACCCCAAACTGATATCAAAGCAAACCTTCCTTTATTGATTTATGACTGAATCTGACCGTTAGCACCATTCACTAATGTCCTTACTGAACCCTCTGGGGATCAGAACATGGTCAGAGGTACCCATGGAGGATGTGCAGAACTGCAGTCTTGTTCTGACCCAAAGGAGCTCACAATATAAAAATGAAGTGAAGATGTATGGCAGCTCCTACTCAGATCAGTTTAGAATGAGTATCTAACCAGTTTCAGGATGATCTGGAACTTTCCAGAACCACTGAGAACTCTGCTGATTCATATATTAGGAGATATATTAGGTAAGCCGTCCATGTTTGGAAATAGCTGATATGTTTGTTTTCTCTAGAGCAGAAATGCAAAGTATTTCATGATACTAGAGAATATTAAGAGTAATTTCTCTCACAGTTCTTCTGAGGGAAGACTAGGCCATGTTTGAACTACTTCTAATTCTGTCTCTGTTCCCTCAACAATTTCACACCTCCATTGTTTGTGTTTGTTTGGTCACTAAGTTGTGTGTGACCCTTTGCAACCCCATGGACTGCAGCCCACCAGGCTCCTCTGTTCATGAGATTTCCCAGGCAAGAATATAGGGGTTGCCATAAGCAATACACACACACACACACACACATACATATACATATATGTATATATATTGCATTGTTCTTGTTTGTAGACGCCATTCCTGCCAGTCCCTTAATAGTCTGTTTTCTGACCAATTTCTTTCTCAGGTCATTTTCCCATATTCACTCTGAAAATCTGAGGCACTCTGCTGTAATAGAATTCCTTGCACCATATAATATTAGTCTTTGAAGTAGTATGTGCTGTACTCTGCTTAGTTGCTCAGTCCTGTCTGCCTCTTTGCAACCCCATGGACTGTAGCCCACCTGGCTCCTCTGTCCATGGGGATTCTCCAGCCAAGAATACTGGAGTGGGTTGCCATGCCCTCCTCCAGGGGATCTTCCCAACCCAGGGGTCAAACCCAGGTCTCCTGCATTGCAGGTAGATTCTTAACCCTCTGAGACATCAGGGAAGCCCTTGGGGTATTATATTACCCATATACATGTTTGGAGAGGTCTTCTGATTTTTCAGCTTCCTCCATGAATGATGCCTCTTCTCTTGTTAAATCCTTTATGTTCCAGCCAATTCCCCATCACCTCCCTCTTCTCTGGGACTGTTTCCCTGAACTTCAGCATTCCCTTAACTAACTCCCCTAGAAGCTTATTTTACTACTGCTGGGGATATTCTTAACAATGTATAAGCAACACTCACAGAAATGTGTATGAGAAATTGTAGAATTTTAGCTCCAGAAGGTTTTATGCTTAAGGATTCTGTTGATGCTAGAATGAAATAAGTAATCAGAGGTAGGGGGCCATGAGAATTAGCTAAAATGCATTAACATTCATAATAACACAGTTACAGGTAGTACAGTATACGTGTAGTAACAGTCATTTACTCCTTGACTGTGTGTGAAGTCACACTGTGTGTTTTAATGTAGGACCTTAAAACAACCTGATAAGAAACAGAGCAAACATTGTTTCTAATGATAATCAGTAAGTGTGGCCTCCCAACCTCTCCCTTAATTTTTAAATGGGCCCAAGTAATTTAAAAACCAGAATTACTGGACAGAAGCAGTCTGGGCAGCATTGATATATGGTAAGGGTAGGTGGATTTTGGTAAGGTGGTTACAATGACTCTTTTATGCCTTGGAAGTCCAATTCTAAACATTCACTTCTATAGGGGACTTTGGGACTGCAATAACTGTATGAGATATGCTTTATTACACGGTGATGGAAGTAATCATGAAATACTTTTATGTTTTGCAGATGCTGGAACTTCTTCCCTTTTGATGTAAAATATAACATGAAGTTTCTGCATTAAAATCAGAGGCATAAAATTTGCTAGCATCTGTAAATATTTTATTCTTTAGGTACTCCCTGGTCCTGAAAAGAAAAGGTAGAGAACCTTGCCAGAATTTCAGTCATCACCTCCGTCCAAGAAACCACCCGCGGTTTCTTTATCATAACAGCGCCCCCTGCTGCTTCAAAGCGAAGGCTTCGAGATTGTTCGCCCGTTTTCCTTTCAGTCTTTGAGAGACTCTGGAAACATGGCTGGAAAACATTATCCTCAACTGAACCACGGCCAGGGAAGTCTCAGGAGGGAATTCTTTCCTGACATAAAATTAAACCTGGCTTCAGCATATCTTTTGCGGGAGGGGGTGGGGTGGGGAGGAAGAAAACTTACTGTTGATGTTTCTTGGCTTGGCTTTCTATTCTGTTCTTAAAGCAACATTATTTTAAAAATCTGTAACAAAACCTGTCATCTGCCAAGTCAGCCCCAAGCCTCCCAGTCTGTGTCAGCACAACTTTCCCTGTCTTGCCCTCTTCCGTCGCTGCACTCCACTCAGATTTGGCAAAATTTATTCATAAACAGACGCCTTTTAACTCACCGTTGGTAGGAGCGGTGACTGACTGTCTCCGCGGTGGAAGGGAAGCTGGTGCCAGGGGTCCCGCGGGGTCCCAGGCACGGGGGCGGCGGTGGGGGGCACCGATGTGGCCGTGGAGCTGCGGAGGAAACAGGCCTCCAAGTCACTTGCTTTCAGCCTTGCTCGGGGAGAGCTGGCTCTCGACTTCAGAGGTGGCTCAGGAGCAACTGGCAGCAGGCGATATATTCTCAGGTCCAACTGGACGCACTGCTTGTTGAGAGCGGAAAATCTGGAAGCTGTGATGGGAGAAGGCTTTTGCCTCTCTGTGCCTGTGGGAGACGGTGTACTCAAGATTACCCTGGGGCCTGATGCCACTGGTGAGAAGGTGCCGGGTTATTTATTCACCCATGGGGCAGATGTTGTTAGAATTATTGAGTTTATTTATTTATTTTTTAATATTGAATTGTCTCAACCAGCACTCTGATGGTCTGGTGGATGAAAAGGATGCTGTGTCTCGAGATGAGCCCACGCATACTTAATAAACCAGTGCTGGTCTATTGTTCAGTCGCTCAGTCGTGTCCAACTCTTTGCGATCCCAGGGACAGTAACCCTCCAGGCTCCTCTGTCCTGCATTTCCCAGGCAAAGATACTAGAGTGGGTGGCCATTTCCTCCTTCAGGGGATCTTCCTGACCTGGGCTTGAACTCATGTCTCCTGCATTGGCACATGGATTCTTTACCACTGAGCCAGCGAGAAGGATCATGGGCAGATCTGGGAGTTACCTTCTTCTCTGGTATGACCTTCCTTTCTATTCCCATCAAAAATAGTGACTTAGAAAGTTTGTCCATGCATGTGAGGATTACAGCAAGAGAACTGACACCCTTCAGCAGTTTTGTAGCACACAGCATGATCATTATATTAGGTTATACTGTGTAATAGGTTCTGGAATGTTCAGGCCTTGGTCCCTGGCTCTGAAGCTGCTACTTTTATTAAAATGCATTTGTAGGATGGGCTTCCCAGGTGGCGCTAGTGGTAAAGAACCCACCTGTTAATGCAGGAGACATAAGAGATGAGAGTTCAATCCCTGGGTCAGGAAGATCCCTTGGAGAAAGGCATGGCAACTGACTCCAGTATTCTTGCTTGGAGAATCCCATGGATAAAGGAGCCTGGTGAGCTACATTCCAAAGAGTCGCACAGAGTCAGACATGACTGAAGTGACTTAGCATGCACGCATATATGCAGGATAATAGAATGCAATGTTTGACATCATCTAACTGCACCCCGTGCAGACCAAGAAATGATACGGGACATGAGCCACGTAGTCTGCTAAGAAGGGGCCAAGATGGGGTGCTAGGATGCTAACACACTGAGAACTTGCCTGTGTGGTCTGGTTTAAGAACTGCTTCTAACTGGTTTCCTTGCTTAAGAATATCTTCTTCAACTGGCTTATATAGGAGACCACTTTTTGGAGGTGAAGTTGTTGTCCACCTGAGACAGTCATTTAAAATTTAGTAGTAAAGTAATGTTTTATAGTGAACTGTGTTTTTGAAGGGAACAGCTAGCCAGTTGCCTAGCCAGGCCCTGAGTATGGGATGACATTAGTGATTGGGAAGTTGTCCTTGGAAGAAGGTGGGTTGAAGCAGAAGGGTCAGGCCAGAGGCAGTGGGAGTCCCTTGGGAGGGTGTGGGAGGGCCTGTGAGGGATCATAGGTGGGGACACCTGGGCATCTTGGGGACAAAAGGAGAGCACTGTGAGCTGGGGCTTATTCTATAGCAATGGAAACTGGGGTCCTGTGAAAGGAGGGGTGCAAGGAGAGTGGGCTCTGAAGATAAATCTGATTTCTTTTTCACAGTTTTCTGAGGCCTATCCTGAGAATTGGTCCTACTTCCCTCTATATCTAGATACTTAGAAAATGACTTCATTGTTCCTTATCCTAACAGGTGACTTTTGTCTCCATCTGCTTGTGTAGGTCTCAGAACAAAGACAAGAGACTTGAGTCCTAGAAGAGAAGGCACAGTCAATACCAGCTGTCATGACATTAGCCTGCCTGTCTGTGTCTCCTGCCTGGTTCAATGCAGCCTTATTCTCTTCTCTACTTCTTCATTTCATCTCATATCCAAAGGCAACCCTGATGATCTCACTGGCCTACTAAAAGATATTAAATGTTGATGTATGGTCAACTGAACAATTTCTCACCTGTGGTAGATCAATTTCTTGTTATTAACTATTTAGCCCTCTTTCCTGAGAGAGGACTATATATCCTCATCCACAGCAATGTAACTTTTAGTGTCTCCTGTGTTGGAGGGGTAACCTTTGTTCTACTGATGTCAGGCGTGGCCATATGATTTATTTTGGACAATAGAATATGAGCAGACATGACATGGGTCTTGTCTCTGGCAGAAGCTTCGAAAGACATCATATGTTTCTGCCTGTCCTTTGCCTTGGGGAAACCAGGTTTCCCAAGGAAGAACAGATCTTTCAGGCTGAGTCAAAGGATAAGTTGAGAAGACGTATGATATGGAGCCACAGGAGCCACCAACATGGAACACAAATGAGAAACAAATGTCTGTTGTTGTGAGCCACTGAGATTTGGGGTTTGCTTGGTACAACAGCACAACTGACTCACACAATTCCACTCCAGTTTATCCTCAACCTACTTTTCTAGACTTATACAGCATTACAACAGCACACGTTCCCTACACTCCAGCCAATCTAGAAGCATCTCCATTTCCCAGCCACTCTCTGTGTTTCTTTTTCCTTTTGGCTGCACCCCATAGCATGTGGGATCTTAGTTCCCTTATCAGAGATTGAACCCACACTCCCTGCATTAGAAAGCAGAGTTTTAACCACTTAGATCACTGAGTAAGTCCCTCTGTGTTTCTTTTGTTATCTCCTCTCTCTCCTAGACCCCCATCTCGAACAAATCTTACTTTAGAGATTCTTCCAGCTAGCTCTAAATCTATCTTACCTACAAAATCTTTCTGAATGTCTTGATTTGAAATGATTTTTCCTTTTTCTGAATTCCCAAGTTTATGCTACCAATCATGCTATTTGTTAATAATAAAAGTGCTATTTACAGACCAAGTACTACATATCAGAGATAACTGTACATGTTTGTGTATCTTTGTACACTAGATGTTGATTTGTACCAACTGTGTTTGTATACACTAAGATTGGATGAAAAGAAAAAGGCTTATTGTGAGTAAAAACATGTGAAGGGTAAAACAGGAGGAGTTTGAAGAAAGTGGCAGGGGTCTTCTTACCACAGTGATTATCTGTCGCTTGTAGAAGAAGACAGGGAGGATGGAAGACTGGATAGGAAGAGTTTCAAGCTGCAGTGCAATTCCAAGAACTGTTCTGCAAAGTCAGTGGGAGTCTTTAAGCCAAAGTCACCATTGTGGGCCAGAGGTCTTATAGCTCAAGTGATCTGCATTGGTACCAGTATTGTGCTTGACTATTAACTGGGAGCAGCCTTGTGGGAATAAATGATAGTGAATCCCAAACAACAAAAGCTAGGGTTCACTTCAGTTCAGTTCAGTCGCTCAGTCGTGTCTGACTCTTTGCGACCCCATGAATCGCAGCACGCCAGGCCTCCCTGTTCATCACCATCTCCCAGAGTTCACTCAGACTCAC
>SJYT01064106.1:0-10021 GCA_006410635.1 Cephalophus harveyi
AGCTGCATTTTCCCACCCACAAACTATAGTTTAGGGGAAGCACACTGTCTGAAACTGCCCACCCTGGCCAGGGACCATAGCAGCCATTTGCATGGGTTGTTTTATGACAGGAGTGCAGGTAAGGAACACGGAACTAATAAGCCACCATCAACTGGAAGAGTTCGGCAAAGGTCAAAAGGAGACACCACATGTCCGACCACCTCCCAGAATCCTTCTTGAGAGCATCCATCTTGACTGATCAAGGCATGCACCACCACGAAGGACTCTGAGTCAGAATGATTGGCTGAAGACACCTGGAAACTAATCCCATTATCATAAAACCCAAGATTGCCAGCCACATGGTAGAGCAGTTCTTCTGGGTTCCCTTATCCTACTGCTCTCTGCCCGGGTGCCCTTTCCCAGTAAACTCTCTTGCTTTGTCAGCACATGTGTCTCCTCGGACAATTCCTTTCTGAGTACTAGATAAGAGCACAGTTTCGGGTCTTGGAAGGGTTCCCCCTTCCTGCAACATAGGTACACAATTTGTGGAACACCCTTTGTGCTCTTTGAACACTGCATAGGACCCAGCACATCTCCCATGTGGAGCCTCCCTGACAGCCTTTGTCAGAAGGAAGCTTTACCTGTACTGTCTTGTCCAAAACTCACTTTCCATCGATGAACATGCCCTGCCTTGCAATATGTAATGTATGTTCTCTGTGCTCTTTGGCAGATATTCCTGGAGAAATGCATTTTGCTCAGTATATTTGTCCTGCACAGAATATGCATGCATGCCTGTGTGCTCAGTTGCTAAATCATATCTGACTCTAACCTCTAAAACCCCAGGGATTTTCCTGGCAAGAATCCTGGAGTGGGTTGCCATTTCCTCCTCAATGGGATCTTCCCTATCCAAGGATCAAACCCATGTCTCTTGCATTGGCAGACATATTCTTTACCACTGAGCCACTGGGACTGCCCCACACTGCACAGAATATATTCCGTATAATTGTAATTTATTATGGTGATTAAGGAAATTAACACAACACTCTAGGGAGACATGTTTCAATATGTCACCTATACATATTCTTATATGAATAAGAGATGAACTTCTGCCCCACTTGAGAAGAATTTCTGCCATACCTGTACAAGAATATGGATGTTGAGGACAGCCAGAGGCCAGAGGAACGCTCACCTTTATCCAATGGAGATTAATCAAAATCTCTGGATACGTGTGTGCTCAGTCACTTGAACTGTGTCCCACTCTTTGTGACCCTGTGGACTGTAGCCTGCCAGGCTCCTCTGTCCATGGGATTCTCCTGGCAAGAATAGTGGAGTGGGTTGCCACGCCCTCCTCCAGAGGAGCTTCCTCATCCAGGGATCAAACCCACGTCTCCTGTGTCTCCTGCATTGCAGGCAGATTCTTTACTCACTGAGCCACCTGGGAAGCCTGATCCCTGGATAAGACTTTCAAATTTAAAAAGAAATTTCTTGTTATTTTAACCAATAGACAGGATACAAATAGACATCCTTCTTTGATTGCTGAGGCAACTGTAACACAAGGTCAAACACTAAATTGAACATAAAACTAAGGGCAGCACTTGACTTTGGCTGGTTTGCAAGGTTAAGTGAGGCAGAAATTCATCTCTCTTACACACCCGGAAAGATGCGCTAAATCTAATGTGGCAGATCCAGAATGGAATCCCAGGAATTGGCACTGTAATGAGTTTCTTAGTGGATTCTAATGCCAGCTATAGCTGTCACTTTGAGACACTCTGCAGTGGTGGCTGTTTTCAGATGGGAGTGCACTTGGAAGGCCTGCTGTACTGTTTGTGGGTCACCCCCTAGCACTGGATCGATTCTCTGATGAGCATCCCTCAATGAGCATGCCTCAGTGAGCATCCCTCTCCCTTCAGTCTCCCCTGGCCAACAGGACACCAAAAGCCATTGAGCATGCAAGTTATCCAAGAGAGAAGGGGTGGAACTCCTGCTGTGCATGTTAAGACCTCACCTTTCGGGTTTCCCTGTATATGTGTCTTTTCTACTGAGTCTTCAGCCTCCTAAAATGTAGCCTGTTTCCCTGAATGTGTTAGTTACTCAGTCATTTGCAACCCTCTGGACTGTAGCCCGCCAGACTCCTCTGTCCATAGAATTCTTCAGGCAAGAATATTGGAGTGGGTAGCCATTACTTTCTCCAGGAGACTTTCCCAACCCAGGGATCAAACCTGGGTCTCCTGCACTGCAGACAGATTCTTTACCATCTGTGCAACCATTTCTCTGCTCTTATAATAGCTCTTGAATGCCTCCTGATTCCTGACTTTGTTCATTTCTTCACCTGGTCCTCTTATCTATCCATGATATCTGCCAGTGCTTGCACATCTCACCAGACTCCAGGACTAAGGTTCTTAGAGTTTCCTGCGTTCCAGCATGGCCCTGGCTCTTACAGCCAACCCTTTCACCGACACAAGGCCAACCCTCTGACAGTATAAACGTCTCATGGCCTCATTCCAACCTCACCACTAGTAGACAAACAGGCTTCGGATTTGAGTTCTTATGATTATGTTCCTGGAACTTTACGGTAATAAAAGAGATATGCAAATAAACTTGAGTTGAATGGCATTTGCTGAATCTCTGGGGAAATTCTCACTACATAAATGACCAAGATATTGATTCAAAAAAGAGGAAATGCTGGTTATGGTTTCTGGGGATGATCTTAGCAAAAACTGAACCATCAAAAAGACACAAAATAAAATACACATATAACCACAGATGCATAGAGACATGGTGAGAAATATCTATATTTCTCAGGGGTTGGTTTCATCTAACAATACTGATGAAAAAAACAGTAGAATTCAAGGGGAGGATAAGAAGAAAGGCAAGCAGTTTGGATGATATTTATATATATTCCCCTATAAGCCAGCCATGTTTTTGCTTCTTTTTCAAAACTTTTTTGTTTTCCCCTAAAACCGCTGGGAAGCGATACAACTGTACTGCAGACAAAACTACACAATGAGAATTATCTTTATATTGACTTGGCCATCTCCAATGGATAAATGAATGATAGTCACTCAGTCGTGTCCAACTCTTTGCGATTCCATGAACTGCAGTACACCAGGCTGCCCCTTTAGAAGGCAGAGAGCTAAAGAATTGATGTGGTACTGGAGAAGATGCCTGAGAGTCCCTTGGACAGCAAGGAGATCAAACCAGTCAATCTTAAGGGAAATCAACCCTAAACACTCATTGGAAGAACAGATATTGAAGTTGAGACTCCGGTATTTTGATCACTGGATGGGAACAGTTGACTCACTGGAAAAGTCCCTGATGTTGGCAAAGATTGAGGGTAAAAGGAGAAGAGGGCATCAGAGGATTAGATGGCTGGATGGGATCACTGATTCAATGGACATGAACTTGGGCAAACTCTGAGGGATGGTGAAAGACAGGGAGGCCTGGCATGCTGCAGTCCATGGGGTCACAAAGAGTCGGACACAACTGTGAGACTGAAGAACAACAAGAACAACATAGCCATCACAGGTTCCTTCAGAACCATCCCATGAGCGTCTTCTTTTTTTGGTACATACATGGATGCCATATCACCCTGTAAAATCAGGGAAGAAAAAAGAGAGGCCAAGATTTTAAGCAGTGAAGAAGCTGGTATCTAGTGATGAACTATATTCATTAATAGACTCATCATGAATATAGATGATATTTGATATATTGAAGTTGCAACATCAATAAAATACTACATTTTGATAATCTTTGATGGGTAATGCAAATCTACCCATAGGCCAAGTTCCCCTGTGCCTTCACAATATTTTAAAATATTTAAATGACCCAGAGGGAACAGGAAATAGCTATGGTTTTCTGTTTGGCTCAGAATTACACCTTCTTCTAAAAATGCTAGTGCCAAGTTTTCCTATTTCCTCATATTTCAGTATGCCTGCCTTGATCATTTTATCAAAATACTTTTATGTCTAACTCAACATACTCCTTTATTTACTGTTCCTTTTTCTTTATTGCAACTGGCACACATACAGATCTAGCATTTATTGTCACCTTCCAAGTAATTTACATTTTGTAAATTTACAGTTTGTAAATGAATGCTTTATAAATTTAAAAGTGAATGCTTTATAAATTCAAAAGTGAGGCAATGAGAGCTGCTGGAAATCCTAACAGAAAAGAATTATTGATTGTGCTATAATGCTATTGGAAGTAGATGTAGAAGTTTTAACTCTACAGAAATAAACTATCCTTTATATCATACCATAGAGTTCTCAGAAGCTCTCCTCTTTACACAGATGTAGATACTGAAGCACAGATATACTTGGGGTGAGGATCTCACTATTGTTTTTATCAAATCTTATGTAAACTATACAAATTGTTCTATAATTTTGGTTTATCTTCTACTATTTTTCCAAATTGTCCACTATAAAAATAATATGCTAATGTTCCTAAGAAACTTATTTAATTGCCAATTATTTCATTTTGATTTCCTAACAAATTGAGCAAAAGTTGTATCTTTATGTTATTGGTATACAAAGCAGTATGGATGGAATATTTTTATGATAAATTTTGAGGTATAATTTGTAAATGAGGTATTTAAATTAGGAAATATTATGCACATAAGAAATAAGAGATAGTTATCAAGTATTGACTTAAATGTTCTTTTCCCTGACTCCCTTTTGTCAAAACCTTCATGCAAACAGAAGGGGATATCACCCCTACTGGCTGTCTCAGCAGATTCAGATAAAAATTTGGAATCTACTTGAAATCTGTTGTACAAGAATAGTGGAGAAGGATTTAAGATCTATATGTTTTTATATACATCCCCTTCCAAGCACATCAGCTCCAAAACCTCAGAATGTCTCTAATGGGACATTAACCCAGCTGCACCAAGGAGAGGGTGAGTGAAGCCTGGAGTCCTCCCTCAGCCCCAGTCTGTGGGGTGCCCGGTCCTCAGCAAGGAGCACTGTGCCCCGGGACTAGCCTCAGCTGTATCGGAGAAAGGAACTGAAATGAGATCAAAGGATCCATGAAGCCTTTGGAAAGACCTTCACTACAGACCTCAAGAGAGTTCTTCCCCTTTCAAGGATGGGGAACAAAAGGGTAAACAAGAAAGCATTCTAAGACTGAAGATCTATTTAAAAATGGCACACATTACCAGAAAAACAGAGCGGGTAACATAATATACAAGTAAATACCTATCAAATATCATAAATGCCCATAGCATATGGCTTATTGGAGAAGAAAATGGAAACCCACTCCAGTATTCTTGCTTGGAGAATTCCGTGGACAGTGGAGCTGGGCAGGCTACTGTCCATGGGATCGCAAAGAGTTGGACACCAACTGAGCGACTAAACAGCCAATACAGCTCATAGACCAACCTGGGCCCTTGCAGAGGCATGCAGCCACCTGGAGGTGGCAGTGTTGTTCTTCCTCACATTGCTCCGTCTCTGTTGTGAGGGTGGACAGACACCGGAAGTGGCTTTAATCATCACTTTGGGGATTTTCATCACTGGAGTGGAGTGGGTTTCAGTCCATCACACTTAGCTTTTTTTTCCCACATCATTTACTTTTTTTTGCAAAGGCCAGCCCTTCTACTCTCATGCTCAGTTGATGACTGCTGCTGCTGCTGCTGAGTCGCTTCAGTCGAGTCTGACTCTGTGCGACCCCAGAGACGGCAGCCCACCAGGCTCCCGCGTCCCTGGGATTCTCCAGGCAAGAACACTGGAGTGGGTTGCCGTTTCCTTCTCCAGTGCATGAAAGTGAAAAGTGAAAGTGAAGTCGCTCAGTCGTGTCCGACTCTTAGAGACCCCATGGACTGCAGCCCACGAGGCTCCTCCGTCCATGGGATTTGCCAGGCAAGAGTACTGGAGTGGGGTGCCACTGCCTTCTCCACAGTTGATGACTGGCAATCCACTAACATTCCTCATTGTACAAACCCTAGTTCCAGTCCTTCCCATCTTGAGACTCTCACAACAGAATGAACCCACCAAATCTGAAATGAGGTGGGGGCACAATCCTTATCAGTTGCAGTGAAAATCAAGGTTGAGAGATGCAGTCAAATCAGGAAAAAGCAGAGAAAGCTTGGATGTGACACAAACAGTATGTTTTAACATGAAAAGCCTTCAGAGCCTTAAGGACCTTTATCAGAATATTATATACGAATGCTGATATTATGCAATAATGGTAGCGATATTTCAAAGGTTAGATAAATAGTGTATACTGATGAAAATTACCTTTTACTGTGCATCCTGACACTGCTCTTTCTCTGTGTGTTTGGGTCTACCTCCTCAGTCCCTGGTGATTTTTTTTTTTTTTTTTTNTTAAGGACCTTTATCAGAATATTATATACGAATGCTGATATTATGCAATAATGGTGGCGATATTTCAAAGGTTAGATAAATAGTGTATACTGATGAAAATTACCTTTTACTGTGCATCCTGACACTGCTCTTTCTCTGTGTGTTTGGGTCTACCTCCTCAGTCCCTGGTGATTTTTTTTTTTTTTTTTTGACTAGTATTTCCATGTTACTGTCTAACCAGAATTCTCTTCTGATCTTTTATTTTCCCCTGGAGATAGGAAACAAAGGTAAGCTGGGGATAGGTAATAAAAATCCTCTGATGATCCTTTCAATAATTTTAACCTGTAGTCAAGGTAACATCTATGTGTTTTTAGCAAGAAGAGGCCCTGATTAGAATTCTAGGCAGTGCAGGTCGCCTTGAAGCAAGGCTGCAGATTCTTACCTGACCTCTCTTTGCAATGCACTTGCCCTGGGGAAGGGGTGTTTAGGCACCTTTGGGGGACTCCACAGAAAACACATCGCGTTGACTCCTCATCTCACTGCTGTTTTTCTAGCCAAGAAAAGCTGCATTGCTGTCCACAGTGCTGTCCATGTTATGAATTCCAGGGTCGCTCTGACACCGCATAGGCTTAACGTTTAATAAGACACAAAGCTATGTCAGTAAACTTCCTTCAAGCAAGGCTGCGCTATGACCTCCATGGTCTAAGGAACTGCTGCCATTGCAAACGTCCTCCTTCCTGAAAAAGAAAGAAAAAGCATTTAAAAATTTTGACTGTATCAGTATAAAGACAAATATGTGCATGCATGGTAGGTCACTTCAGTCCTGTCCGACTCTGCAATCCCATGGACTGTAGCCTGCCAGGCTCCTCTGTTCATGCGATTCTCCAGGCAAGAATACTGGAGTGAGTTGCCATGCCCTCCTCCAGGGGATCTTCTTGACCCAGGGATCAAACTCGCATCTCTTGTGTCTCCTGCATTGCAGGCAGATTCTTTACCACTGAACCACAGGGGAAGCCAAAGATAAATATATTGTAGGTTAAATTCATTGTTATATTATCTTCATCTTTCTTCATATTTTCAAAGAAATAAAAATTACATATTTAAAATGTTGGTGGGTCCCTAAGAATACTATTGGCCCCACTTCTTGTGCTTTCTGAGTCTGAAGGGTTAGAAAGCAACTTTCCATATTCCCTTGCAGCCTGCTTCCTCTCTGCTGGCATTTTACCTTATCACCTTGCTGTCTGTTCACACATCTTACTCCTTAATAGGTGATACATCTGGTCTAGTCAAAAGGCATGCAGGCCTATGTTCAAGATTCAGTAGTTTTTCTAACACACACATACACACTCACATAGCACGTGTTGTATTTAATAGACAGGTACCTGCGATGTCAAATGTTGCTGGCCCTACAAGATATCACCGGGCCCTGTTTATCACAACACAAACCATTATGTTCTCCTTGCTGCTGCTACCCTTTTATTATTTCCTACTGCAAATCATCTCCAGTCAGACTACCTCTCCCAGATACCCTAGGCTGGAGCCATTCCTTCCTGGTTTCTAAATATCCCATTCAGTTTTCTAAATTCAAGTATTTAGTTGACTAACAATGTCATTCTAGTTTCTGCTGTGTAACTAAGTGAAATCAGTTATATATATACATACATTCACTCTTTTTTTATATTCTTTTCCATATAGGTAATTTCCCATATAGATAGAGCAGCAGTCCCCAACTTTTTGGGACCAGGGACTGGTTTCATAGAAGACTATTTTTACACAGACAGGGCGTGGGGATGGTTTCGGGATGATTCCAGCACAGTAAGGTTTGCACTCCTATGAGAATCTAATGCCATCATTGATCTGACAAGAGGCAGAGCTCAGGCAGTAATGAGAGCAATGGAAGGTGGCTGTAAATACAGATGAAGTTTCACTTGCCACCTCCTGCTGTACAGCCCAGTTCCTACCAGGTTATTGGTCCACAGCCTAGGGGTTGGGAACCCATTATAAATAGTATTAAGTAGGGTCCCTGTGCTATTGAGTAGATCCTTATTAGTTATCTATTTTATACATAGTAGTGTATATATGTCAGACCCAATCTCCCAATTTATCCTTCCCCCTTCCCCCCCCGACAGCCATAAGCTTGTTTCTTAAATCTGTGACTTCATTCCTGTTCTGTAAATAAGTTCATTTGTGCTAACTTTTTTTAGATTCCACATATAAGCAGTATCTTATAACATTTGTCTTTTTCTGTCTGACTTACTTTGCTCAGTATGGCAATCTCTAGGTCCATCCATGTTGTTGCAAATGGCATTATTTAATTATTTTTCATGACTGAGTAATGTTCCAGTGTATATATGTACCACATATCTTTATCTGTGCCTCTGTTGATGGACATTTAAGTCACTTCCATGTCCTGATTATGTAAATGGTGTTGCAATGAACATTGAGATGCATGTATGTATCTTTTCAAATTATGGCGTTCTGGTTATATGACCAGAAATGGGACTGCTAGATCTGTATTTTTAGTTTTTTAAGAAACCTCTGTACTGTTTTTTGGTTTCCCTGGTGGCACAGTGGTACAGAATCTGCTTGCCAATGGAGGAGTCACAAGAGATGCGAGTTCAGTCTCTAGGTCTGGAATATCCTGTGGGGTAGTAAATGGCAACTCATTCCAGTATTCTTGCTTAGAAAATTTCATGGGCAGAAGAGCCTCCTTACTTGGGCTACAGTCCATGGGGTTGCCAGGAGCTGGACATGACTGAGCACACGTACATGCATCCTGTTCTCTGTAATGGCTGTACCAGTTTATGTTGCCATCAACAGGGCAAAAGGGCTCCCTTTTCTCCACACCCTTTCCAGAATTTATTGTTTGTAGGCTTTTTGATGATGTGCATTCTGATTAGTGTGAGGGAATACCTCATTGTAGTTTTGATTTGCTTTCTCTAATAATTAGTGATGTTGCGCATCTTTTAATCTGCTTTTGACCATCTGTATATCTTCTTTAGAGCTGGAGGAATCAGGCTCCCTGACTTCAGACTACCCTACAAAGCTACAGTCATCAAAACTGTATGATGCTGGCAGGAAAACAGAAATATAAATCAATGGGACAGGATAGAAAGTCCAGAAATAAACCCACACACCTGTGATCACCTAATCTACATCATAGGAGGCAAGGATATACAATGGATGAAAGACAGACTGTCTTCAATAAGTGGTGCTGGAAAAACTGGACAATTACATGTAAAAGAATGAAGTTAGAACATTCCCTAATACTACATAAAAATAAACTCAAAATAGTTTAAAGATCTAAATATGAGGCTGGATATTACAAAACACTTAGAGAAAAACAAAGACAAAGCACTCTCTGACATAAATCGCAGCAAGATCTTTTTGGATTCATCTCCTAGATTTATGGAAATAAAAACAAAAATAAATGAATGGAACCTAATTAAACTTAAAAACTTTTGCACAGCAAAGGAAACCATAAACAAAATGAAAAGACAATCCACAAAGTGGGAGAAAATATTTGCAAATGAATTGACAGACAAGGGATTAATCTCCAAAATATACAAACAACTCAATCAGCTCAATATTAAAAAACAGACAACCTAAGTAAAAAATGGGCAGAAAATCTAAATAAACATTTTTCTTATGCATTTTTTAACCAGGCAAGAGTGCTCTCACCCTTTCTCCCTATTCACAGCCACCTTTATCTATTTATTTACTTTCTGGTACCTTTTTTTTTTTTT
>SJYT01064116.1:0-38621 GCA_006410635.1 Cephalophus harveyi
GTCCCTTGGACTGCAAGGAGATCCAACCAGTCCATTCTGAAGGAGATCAACCCTGGGATTTCTTTGGAAGGAATGATGCTAAAGCTGAAACTCCAGTACTTTGGCCACCTCATGTGAAGAGCTGACTCATTGGAAAAGACTCTGATGCTGGGAGGGATTGAGGGCAGGAGGAGAAGGGGACGACAGAGGATGAGATGGCTGGATGGCATCACGGACTCGATGGACGTGAGTCTGAGTGAACTCCGGGAGATGGTGATGAACAGGGAGGCCTGGTGTGCTGCGATTCATGAGGTCGCAAAGAGTCGGACATGACTGAGCGACTGAACTGAACTGAACTGAAGATCCTTACATGGGTTCATAGGACCATATAGATGTACTATTTAAAATTTTAAGAAGGCACATAGAAATTAAAAGCTTACATAAAGTATGTATAGAATTAAAAACTCCATCAGTTGAGAAAGTGTGAGAAATAACAAAAACATGGTCAATCTTATAGAAAGCTGGATATATATATAAAAATCCTTATATATATATATGCATATATATATATATATATATATAAAATGTCCTTAGGAGCCCTAGAAATGGAATCACTGTGTTAAAATTCATGTACACAATTTTATTATAGATACAATAACTTTTGATACACCAAATAAACTAAGGTTTTGATTTATAAACTATGTTTTTTTTAATTAATTTATTTATTTTAACTGGAGGATAATTATTTTACAATATTGTGATGATTTTTGCCATACATCAGCATGAATCAGCCATGGGTAGACACATGTCCCTGCATCCTGAACCTCCCTCCCACCTCCCTCCCCACCCCATCCCTCTGGGTCATCCCAGAGCACAGGCTTTGGGTGACCTGCTTCATGCATCAAACTTGCACTGATCATCTGTTTTACATATGGTAATATACATGTTTCACTGCTATTCTCTCAAATCATCCCACCCTTGCCTTCTCCCAGAGAATCCAAAAGTCTGTTCTTTACATCTGTGTCTCTTTTGCTGCCTTGCATATAGGATCATCGTTACTGTCTTTCTAAATCTCATATATATGCATTAATATACAATATTTGTATTTCTCTTTCTGACTTACTTCAAGAAATTATGCTTTTTAATAAGAAATTTTAACTGCACGTCTCTTGGGTGCTTCCCCGGCAACTCAGAGGTAAAGAATTCGCTTTCTATGTAGGAGACGCAGGGGACACAGGTTGAATTCCTGGGCTGAGAAGATCCCTTGGAGGAGTGTATGGGAACCCACTCCAGTATTCTTGCCTGGAGAATCCCATGGACAGAAGAGCCTGAAAGGCTACAGTCCATAGGGTTGCAAAGAGTTGGACACAACTGAAGCGACTTAGCACGCACACGTGCACATCTCTTAAACTTCACTTTGCCATGCTTCACTCCGTTAATTATGCCCCAGCTGCACTATTCTCCTACCTGTTCCAGACATGCCAACCTCTTTCTTGTCTTCAGTTCAGTTCAGTTCAGTCGCTCAGTCATGTCCGACTCTTTGTTTTTTTTTTGTTTTTTTTTTTTTTTTTAAATTTTATTTTACTTTATTTTACTTTGCAATACCGTATTGGTTTTGCCATACATTGACATGAATCCACCATGGGTGTATATTAGCTCCCAATCCCGAATCCCCCTCCCACCTCCCACCCCACATCATCTCTCTGACTCATCCCTGTGCACCAGCTCCAAGCATCCTGTATCCTGTACCGAACATAGGCTTGTGCTTCGTTCTTACATGTTAGTTTACATGTTTCAATGCCATTCTCCCAAATCATCCTACCCTCTTCCTCTCCCATAGAGTCCAAAAGTCCTTTCTATACATTTGTGTCTCTTTTGCTGTCTCACATACAGGGTCATCACTGCCATCTTTCTATATTCCATATATATGTGTCAGTATACTATATTGGTGTTTTTCTTTCTGGCTTACTTCACTCTGTATAATAGGTTCCAGTTTCATCCATCTCATTAGAACTGATTCAAATGAATTCTTTTTAATGGCTGAGTAATACTCCATTGTGTATATGTACCACAGCTTTCTTATCCATTCATCTGCTGATGGACATCTAGGTTGTTTCCATGTCCTGGCTATTATAAACAGTGCTGCAATGAACATTGGGGTACATGTGTCTCTTTCAATTCTGGTTTCCTCGGTGTGTATGCCCAGCAGTGGGATTGCTGGGTCATAAGGCAGTTCTATTTGCAGTTTTTTAAGGAATCTCCACACTGTTCTCCATAGTGGCTGTACTAGTTTGCATTCCCACCAGCAGTGTAAGAGGGTTCCCTTTTCTCCACACCCTCTCCAGCATTTATTGCTTGTAGACTTTTGGATCGCAGCCATTCTGACTGGTGTGAAATGGTACCTCATTGTGGTCTTGATTTGCATTTCCCTGATAATGAGTGATGTTGAGCATCTTTTCATGTGTTTGTTAGCCATCCGTATGTCTTCTTTGGAGAAATGTCTGTTTAGTTCTTTGGCCCATTTTTTGATTGGGTCATTTATTTTTCTGGAGTTGAGCTGCATAAGTTGCTTGTATATTTTTGAGATTAGTTGTTTGTCAGTTGCTTCATTTGCTATTGTTTTCTCCCATTCAGAAGGCTGTCTTTTTACTTTGCTTATAGTTTCCTTTGTTGTGCAGAAGCTTTTAATTTTAATTAGATCCCATTTGTTTATTTTTGCTTTTATTTCCTGTATTCTGGGAGGTGGATCATAGAGGATCCTGCTTTGATTTATGTCGGAAAGTGTTTTGCCTATGTTCTCCTCTAGTAGTTTTATAGTTTCTGGTCTTACATTTAGATCTTTAATCCATTTTGAGTTTATTTTTGTGTGTGGTGTTAGAGAGTGATCTAGTTTCATTCTTCTACAAGTGGTTGACCAGTTTTCCCAGCACCACTTGTTAAAGAGATTGTCTTTACTCCATTGTATATTTTTGCCTCCTTTGTCGAAGATAAGGTGTCCATATGTGTGTGGATTTATCTCTGGGCTTTCTATTTTGATCTGATCAATGGAACAAAATAGAAAGCCCAGAGATAAATCCACACACATGTCCGACTCTTTGCGACCTCATGAATCGCAGCACACCAGGCCTCCCCATCCATCATCAACTCCCGGACTTCACTCAAACTCACGTCCATCGAGTCCGTGATGCCATCCAGCCATCTCATCCTCGGTCGTCCCCTTCTCCTCCTGCCCCCAATCCCTCCCAGCATCAGAGTCTTTTCCAGTGAGTCAACTGTTCACATGAGGTGGCCCAAGTACTGGAGTTTCAGCTTTAGCATCATTCCTTCCAAAGAACACCCAGGACTGATCTCCTTCAGAATGGACTGGTTGGATCTCCTTGCAGTCCAAGGGACTCTCAAGAGTCTTCTCCAACACCACAGTTCAAAAGCATCAATTCTTTGGCGCTCAGCCTTCTTCACAGTCCAACTCTCCCATACATGACCACAGGAAAACAGATGCTGTTCTCTCTGTCTGGATGGTCCCCCACCTTCCCCCACGCCCCAGGATAAATTGGTTCCTTTTGGTCTTCCCACAACTTCCACTTCCCCAGGGAAATCCTCCCATGATTCTTCTTTAGCCCCATGTGGGAGATCACCTTCAAGGGAACCCAGAGCCACAGGCTGCAGCAAACTTTCCACAACCTTCTCTCCTAAAATGGAGGGATGCCGTGTCATCATATTATGTTAATTTTTATAGTGCAGTCTTTCTCTTTCGACACTGTACTCAGTTTTTTCTTTCATAAATCAAGCTGCTAAGTGCTAATAAAACATATAATAAAAAGGCAAATGGCCTCTGTATTAATCTTAAGTACTGCCTCTTGTAATATGATTTTTAAAGCTATATTCTCAAATTACATAAATCCCGTGGGGCTGATTGTCAATGTCTTTCACACGTTAGAAAGCCTCATTGTGGCTGTCATATAACTTATGCCAAATCTGTTTTCTTCTCCTAAAAAAAAAGAGAGAGAGAGAGGAAAGAGAAAAACATCTTGTTATAAGAGACTTTTGTGAACTCGGTGCTGGTGAAAGGAGTCACATTAACAGCTCATGACCTTGGCTTCCCCACAGAGGAAACACCCTCTTAGAGCACTCATATGCCTCACGTGCACTTCAAAACAAATCCACAATTTTGCTGTTGACAGTCATCGAATATTGCTGCAACTTTTTGTCATTTGAGTTTTTTTCCACTTCCAGTAGGAAGTGACCTGGACTGTTGCTAAGGAATTGGCTTTAAGGGTCTGGTGATGGCTGCCAGGCGTGAGCTGGTTAGTTATTAACATTACCAGACCTGTCTGTAGCATTAGGATTTGCACTGTGTTTTACAATCCCTTTTCTTAGTCATAACTCTCAGACTTGTGAACGAGGCAGCTGCTGTCACTTTGGCTCTGCAATTTGGATGCTGATCCATGGAAAGGTTAAATACCGTTTCCAAGGTCACCGAGAGTTTTCCCAACAGAGCCTACTTAAGCATTCACTGCTGCTGACAGAGGACTCTGGGGAGAAGGAAAGAGACGACGTGCGGAAAAGCCCTAGGCTAAATGAGAATGCTACACCATAAGCATATCCTGGGAATAGCCTCTCTCATAAACTACTAAAGACAACTATACCAGGAAATACCCGATTTTGTCCAATACTTGCTAATATTAAATAAAATTATCCTTGAGGGTGAGAGGAGTTGGGAGAGTGGGATTGACACAGACACAACATTGATGCTAACTAAGTATAAAAGAGATAACTAATGAGGATATACTGTATAATACAGGGAACTCTACTTAATACACTGTGGTGACCTGAATGGGAAAGAAGTTCAACAGGGAGGGGATATATGTACACACACAACTGATTCATTTTGCTGCATAGAAGAAACTAGCACAACATTGTAAAGCAATTATATCCCAATGAACATTATTTTTACAAAAACAGAGGACAGAGATTTGAAGCAAATGGTAAAACCTCTCTTCAAACTGAGAGAGGAGTATGTAGATACCTGGCAAAGGAAATGGCAACCCACTCCAGTATTTAGATACCTGGCAAAGGAAATGGCAACCCACTCCAGTATTCTTGCCTGGAAAATCCCACGGACAGAGGAACCTAGCAGGCTATATAGTCCATGGGGTCGCAAAGAGTGGGACACGACTTGGTGACTAAATAACAATAACAATTTGTAGATATCAGTCGTATGTTTTATAGTGCACTGCATGTTTGAACATTTCTTATCATTTTTCAAATTTTATCATCCTTTAAACAAAGTCGTGTTACATATCACAGACAATATTTTAAGCCCACCCCATATTAACAAACAATGTTCTAACTAGAAGTTCTAGACTACTGGTTGAAATGGGTCTCCTAAAGTTTGTAGTATCAGCTTCTATCTGAGAACTCATCAATTTCAAGATATATGAACTTGAAGACCATAAAACTCTATTCCTTAAAAAGTGGAAAAAAAAAAAAAACATTAGTCTCAGAATTCCTGGGAATAGCAAAGCTATTAACTGAAATAGAATGGAAAGGGGCTGAAAGAGAGTACATTAACTTTTTTTAATTTTTCCAAGATGTATAGTTTACTTCCTATTTATATCATGTTGATGCTAATACATGTGGCAATATTTACAAACACTAATGTAGTCCTATAGTTATGTTCTGAAAGCATTAGGGAGGCATTGTCTGATTTTTCTGTCTAAGGGTCACAATAGGATCTTATTGTCAAAGGAATTATCTCCTTATTGACAGTAGCATACTGTCTTCAGAAAAGTTAAGTGGTTCACCCAACATCACATAGCTACCCCAGGGCACCTTTCCCCCAGTACAGTGCCCTGTTCTCCTGCCATGCAATCTCCCTCTGACCTTCCCATGATGACACTATTGATACCCTCAAATATGTAGAAAACAATATTCATGAAGACATTTAGGCTGGGGGTGGCCGTGAGTGGAAGGAATCAATCAGCAAAAAGAACTACTAATCAACTGAATTTGGATGAAATACTGGAAATACTCTAGAATCACATAAGCTGAAGACCTTTAAGAAGAGGAACTCCCCACCGCTCAGTAATTATCAGTCTCTGTTCATCACTTATCCTAAAAACATGGACCAAGATTTGGAAACCCAGATGAGCACCAGATCCAGGCTGTGTCTCCAATCCTAGGCTCTCTGTCCCCATAATCACTTGTTTATCCAGTCCACCTCCTGCACATAGAAGGGTGCTGTTATGCCTATTACTCACAGAAAGCAAACTAATAACATACAAACCCAAACCTCTGGGCTTTTCTCTGTTTATTCCAGAAACAAATTTACTGTGGTTCAAATCCATTGCACTGCGATTCAGGAATACATTTGATCATCAAATCTTGGCAGATCTTCAGAGTTAATGTTGTTTAACGTGGAGGAGGATAGATGCCAAGGCAGGGCCTAGAGCAACCGAACAGAATTGAACCTTCAACATATTTCCCTCAGCCACACCACCCTCTAAGCAGAGTCCAAGCATGGCCCTCTCACTCCTGCCTTCAGCAGCAAACCAAAGACTTCTCAGTGTGGGATTTGGGGATTTGGTTTGTTTTCCCTTTGCCCTGTGACCATGACTTTTTTAGGACGTGAGCGAGTTCACTGTCTCTCTACCAAACTCCCCAATTGGTCCCCACAGGACAGACTTGGCACCCGAGGTAACATAGCTAGGCAGACCACAAAGTCTCCAGAATGAAAAAACGCTGGAAGCTGATAATATATTCAGCTGAGCATTCTTCCTGGCAGGCTGAGCGAGAGCATTACTGAGCCCTTAAAAGCTTGGTGGTAACAACAAATGAGCACTGGCCTGGAAAATCCACTTCCTCTTAGGCATGATGAGGTAGGGAGCTGGAAGGTAAGTTTTAGGTATTTGCAGAATCTCCCTGCATTAAAAAAAAAGAAGAAGAAGAAAGAAAGAAATGGTCACAGTCATATACAGGCTGCTTTCATGGAATCATTCAGTTCTGCAGCCCCTGTATGTGATCCAAACCTCTTTGCATCTCCAACTGCAGCCCAGTACCTGAGGGTCAAGTACCCCACTGAGAGCTCAGAAAGAGAAGCCAAAAAAAGATATGGAGCTGGTACGGGTGACTATTGAGCACAGATGGCCAGTTATCGATGTAATCTGTGTATCTGGGAGGCATGTGCTGTAAGGAGGCAGCTGCTAAACTGAATTAAGCCACAGTTTTTAAGAAGAGAAAGTGGATTGGAAACGGATAGAAGTTTTGAATGTATGCTGCTGTGTGAAGCTATGATCTATGGTTAAAAATCACGATGATATGCACTAAGAAACTGAGGATATTTCCAAAGTACAACCCTATGGAAATCAGAGTGAGAATCCATTTTACTGTGTATTTGTGGGGCGGCGGGGCGGGGTGGGGGGGCACTCATTTTTCAAGCTCACTTTTAACTCTCTCAATCCACTGTTTTGTAACTGCTTTGTAACTGGACTTGTATTATCACTTTTTTCTGTTACCACCCATTTCATGTTAGCTGCATTGTTAGTCAGCTTCTAATTAAATTAACCATGAATAATTTTAGCGGCCTGTGAAGTGGTAACTAGTCCATTTTGTGGTCTTTTGACACAGTTTTTCTAATTTGCATCATTGGCTAATGAGTTGATATTTAAAATTCTTTGACGACTTCTCTGTGGTTTAATGATTGATTTCTCTCCGAGTATTTGTTAAGGAACAGTCCTATATGTTTTCCTTGCTGTTGGCGTTCTCTGACGGTGTGTCTGCTTTCATCATTGGTTTTGATTTCCTGTCTCATCCTGTTGTCTGCTTAGTCGTCATCAATCCAGACCCCCTCCCCCGCCCCCGAGGCTGTAGTTTACCCATCCGTCTCTCCTCCCCCGTCCCCTCACTTGCTCTGGTCATAGCCATGCTGTGGTCCACAGCGTGTGTGCCCTTAGTCGGGTCTGTGCTTTGTCTTCGTGTGTCATTAAATGGTGTTTTTCCCCCATATCAGTAAGTTGAATTGGTGTATCAGTATGCAGTTACAGGAGAAAGCAATGGCAACCCACTCCAGTACTCTTGCCTGGAAAATCCTATGGATGGAGGAGCCTGGTAGGCTGCAGTCCATGAGGTCGCACAGAGTCGGACGCGACTGAAGTGACTTAGGAGCATCCACTGTTTTGCCAGTAAGCTAGAATGTGTTATATATTACCATCGTGTTCCATGCTTTGGAATAGGATATTATGTCTAAGTTTAAAAGAAGGTATTGGCCTGCCAATTTTCCTATGGGAGCAGAGAAGAGCAGGGAATGCTTTCACTCCATTTGTTGGTCACTTAGACGTGTGGCTTCATCTGTACGGCTGGATAAATTCTGAATTTTCTATCTATCCACAGTGCAAGCCATAATGTCTGTGGAAAACGAGCCAACGTTGCTTTGTTCTGGCTATGTGAGCAGCACTGAATTCTAATTTTGTTTCTCTATCTAAGCTCCAAATAGGAAGCTGCCAAGATCAATTCATTTTGATAAATCAACTGTTTCTGATGGCCATCTACACTGAAATACAGCTGCTGTTCTTTTTTTTTTTTTTTTCCTAACAAAATGATCATAAAGCAAGCATGAACCAGCTATTACTCAGACTGTTTTACTGAACTAATGAATTGCTCTGGGAAGCCTATTATGAAGATGTGTGATCAATTATTACATACAAACTGGTTAAAAGGAAATAGATCATAATTAGGCTAACATCTAATGTGATGCAGCCTCTCCTGATGAAAGAACTCCTTTGAGACAGTGTGGGCACATTGGGGTACTTTGTGTCTTTCTGTTTATTGATTTTCATCTTTTATAATTTGATGGATTAACCAACACTGGTTCACAACTGTTCTCTGTCCAGTTTAATGGAAAAAAAAAAAAACCCTCTTGGCCTCTTTAAAAAAATCTTCTCCTAGACGTGTGAGAGGAATAAGCATTTGGTCTCCAGCAATATTACTGAGAACATTCACCTAGATCAAAATGAGGAAATGCATTTCAGCTGTCACTACCATGTCATTACGGCCCCTCCTCTACTACATTTCTGTTGCCAACAAGAATCCTCACCAGATGAAAATGATTGGAATCAGGCCCAAGACAGCTGTGGCCTAGATAAAGAAAACCAAGCGATTTTCAGTCTCCAAGATACCAAGAAACAGAAAATGTCACTGATGGCCAGTACTGCTCATCTGAATGTGACACTTTCTGTACAGTCCTTGGCCCATCGTTGTTTGCTAGAGTTTAAAGAGAAGAGGATTCCATTTACTTTAAAGCCTTCTACTGCAAAACTGGGGACTCAGCAAGTGACACAGAGAAAACTTTGGAAGTCTATAAAAAGAACCAACAAACCAATCCACTACAGTGCCCCTTATTCTATTAATTTTATTGTTCAAGAACTGAGGAGAAACTGGCATGCACAGAAATTCTAGACCAGAGAGTAGAAAATGGTATATGGAGTACGACTCTTAGATATATTAAAACTTGACCTCATATACTACTGAGGACTCTAATAAAAGGGAGACTACATGAAGGAAAAGTCATCAAGTCACAAGAAGTTTGGGTCAATTCAGTTCAGTTGCTCAGTCATGTCCGACTCTTTGCGACCCCATGAATCGCAGCATGCCAGGCCTCCCTGTCCATCGCCATCTCTCGGAGTTCACTCAGATTCACGTCCATCGAGTCCGTGATGCCATCCAGCCATCTCATCCTCGGTCGTCCCCTTCTCCTCCTGCCCTCAATCCCTCCCAGCATCAAAGTCTTTTCCAATGAGTCAACTCCTCATGAGGTGGCCAAAGTACTGGAGTTTCAGCTTTAGCGTCATTGCTTCCAAAGAAATCCCAGGGTTGATCAAGTTTGGGTACTGATAAGAAATTAATCCTTTTAGAGCTACCCATATTTAAGACGGCTTCACAGGTGGCTCAGTGGTAAAGAATCTGCCTGCCAGTGCAGAAAAGGCAAGAGATGCAGGTGCAATCCCTGAGTCAGGAAGATTCCCTGGAGAAGGAAATGGAAACCCATTCCAGTATTCTTGCATGGGAAATTCCCTTGCTTTCTCTGAAATAAAGATAATTACACCATGTAGGAGATAATGTGTAAAAGTGTGGTATTCTTGGAAGAACAATGTTAAAACAGTCCAGTCATGAACAACTCAAGAGTGTTCCCCAACCTTTCTCATCTCACAAGACACATAAAGTTAATGATTGCATAGACAAGGCACAATAGGTGTGGGGTTGCTCCAGCTGCAAGCTGCCATCCTGAGGACTGACAGCATAAATTTCTCAGATATATTATGAAGCTATTCACATGGGAGGGCTTCCCTGGTGAATAAGTGGTAAAGAATTCACCTGCCAATGCAGGAGACATGGGTTTGATCCCTGGGTGGAGAAGATCCCCTGGAGGAGGCCATGGCAATCAACACCAGTATTCTTCTTGCCTAGAGAATCCCATGGGCAGAGGAACCTGGAAGGCTACAGTCCACAGAATCACAAGGAGTTGGACACGACTGAAGTGACTTAGCAGCAGCAGCAGCAGAGCAACTCAGCACACATGCATGCATTCACATGGGAAGCTTTGCTGTACAGCAGAGGATATTAACCTTTCTTGTGCCTTTGAGTGTGTTAGTTGCTCAGTCATATCTGACTCTATGCAGCCCCATGAACTGGGACCCACCAGGCTTCTCTGTCCATGGAATTTTCCAGGCTAGAATACTGGAGTGGATTTCCATTCCCTTCTCCAGGTCTTTTTGCCTTGCACCCCTTTCTACCTGGTGATGCATATGGATCTCATCTCAGAATAATATTTTTAAATCCATAAAATAAATTCATGATTAAAAATGAAACTGTATATTAAAATACAGTTTAAAATAATTGAAAGTCAAATGTATGATATAGCCCTTTTTATTAAAACAGGAAATAAGATCTAGTGACAAGTCTAGTCACTGCCATAATTTCAAAGTACCTGTGACAGCAGGTAATAACTGCAACAATCACACTGTGATGATATCAAAACATTTGTTATTTGTATGAAAAACAAAATCATGAGTGTTGCTAATATAACAATGTTTTGTCTTGTAACTTAAATTCACAGTTGAAGGATATGCCAACTTTGAGTCAGAAGTGAGAAGAAATAAGCATGAAAATTTTTTTTAACCCCACAAATTCCTTGATTTTTCTCTGTCAATCAAATGCTGAACCCTGCTTTAAAAGAAGAAAGGTACAGGAAAAACTCAACATTCAAAAAACTAAGATCATGGTATCTGGTCCCATCACTTCACAGCAAATAGATGAGAAAACAATGGAAACAGTGACAGTTTATTTTCTTCGGCTCTAAAATCACTGCAAATGGTGACTACAGCCATCAAATTAAAAGACGCTTGTTCCTTAGAAGAAAAGCTATGACAAACCTAGAAAGAGTATTAAAAGCAGAGACAAAGCTATGGTTTTTCCAGTAGTCATGTACAAATGTGAGAGTTGAACCAAAGAGAAGGCTAACCACCGAAGAACTGATGCTTCTGTACTGTGGTGTTGGAGACGACTCTTGAGAGTCCCTTGGACTGCAAGGAGATCAAACAAGTCAATCCTAAAGGAAATCAGCCCTGAATTTTCATTGGAAGGACTGATGCTGAAGCTGAACCTACAATACTTTGGCCACCTGATGCAAAGAACTGACTCATTAGAAAAGACCCTGATGCTAGGAAAGATTGAAGGCAGAAGGAGAAGGGGGCGACAGAGGATGAGCTGGCTGGATAGCATCACCAATTCAATGGACACGAGTTTGAGCAAGCTCCAGGAGTTGATGATGGACAGGGAAGCCTGGCATGCTGCAGTCCATGGGGTCATAAAGAGTTGGACATGACTGAGCGACTAGACTAAACTAAACTGAACTGACTGATGGTACACACCAGAGGTTTGGGCACAGGCAGAAACGCACCGTGAAATGCGGCCGGAGGTATCAGTTGAATGTGGCTTGCTTCAGCCAGTCCTCTCTGTCACAGTTAAAGACAGGAAGCAGTCTCCACAGCTCAGAATGAAAATGGGCAATTATTTGCTAATTTTAGTCAATATTCAGTCAATAAAGTCATCCAATCTCCAAAGTAAAATATTTTGACATATTTTTTATCATGTAAACAACAAATTCTTTTTCTAGAAATTAAGGTGATATTAGTTAATCCATATTGTTATAGAAATTCCGTTCCGTTCAGTCGCTCAGTCGTGTCCGACTCTTTGCGACCCCATGGACTAGTAGCCTACCAGGCTCCTCCCTCCATGGGATTTTCCAGGCAAGAGTACTGGAGTGGAGTACATTTCCTTCTCCAGGGGATCTTCCCTGGCCCAGGGATCGAACCCGGGTCTCCTGCATTCCAGGCAGACGCTTTAACCTCTGAGCCACCAAGGAAGTCCCATGAAAAACCCTAAAAATCTTCTGGTTAAGACTGTAAGGAAATTCAAGCATTTAAAATTGTTACCCACATACCTCAAATACACAGCACTCAAAAGTGTAACAATACTTCACACTCACACTTCTCCTCCTCCCCAAATAATTGCCCTCCTCCTCAAATAATATTCTAGAAGCATCTTATATGATTATTCTCTTAGAGACCACTGAATTCTCTGGTTAGCCTTCTGGGCCATGATGTTTAATCCAGAAGATGGTTGAATTCCTTAGTATGTAAGTTAATAAAAGAATACTGAATAAATATGGGACCACTAGGAAAACAAGAGACTCATAAATGAAATTTATTTTTAAATTGTGCCAGAAGGATCAGACTTACCAATGAGGAAAGGGAATTCATGAAATGTTAAATATTTCATCTCAGTAAAGCACATGTAACAACACTTAACATACTTTTGTGTGAGACCATCTGAACTAATTTTGCAACCAAAAACTCAGACACCTGGATAGAAAACTATCTGAAAAAAATAATGATAATTTATAGAAGTGCTAATTGGAGGAAAGCACTTAATACTATGCTGCCTAGCCAAAGAAAATGAGATCTTTTTCGATTACTTCAATCCCCTGACATAAAGGTTTTTGTGTTATTTTGTTCTTAATTCATCATGAAGAAGACTAAATCAGGAGGCAGGCGGAAGCTTCTGTGTGAAAGTTGCACCTGAAATCACACTTTTTTTTTTTTTCCAGATAATTCTCCCCTTTCTGGACTACATAGGTCTCCCTTCCTGTCATTTCAAGTACAAATAAACATTTCCAGCTCAGTTCTTGGCTCCCTGACCAATTGTGTGACCTTGAGTAGTTAGTTTTTTCTGAGTCTCAGTTTCTTCAAATATAATGTAGGTGTAATTCATAGAACAAATGTGGAAACCAAGATAGACAATCCATGGCTAGTTGTTAGTTCTAAGCCTGGCACAGAGTAATAATACATAAATAATTCAGTGATGGTCTTTAACTGATCCATCCAACTGATCGAATTAGATTTCATACTGTGTGAAGAAAGGACAGTTGAATTTTGTATACTGTGGAATACCTTCTACCAGCTTAGGAATCTATTTTGTTCTCCATATATTTTGTGAGATATATTTACCAATGGTGTGCCAATGCTGTGCCATTTCTTACACACCAAAATTGTTAGAAGCAAAATTTAACTTCAACTATGAGTAGTTCATATTATGCCTGGGACTAAGTCATCTGCCTTGAAACAGCATAAAGAAAAATAACATCCACCTAGAGAGAAGGAAATGGCAACCCACTCCAGGATTCTTGCCTGGAGAATCCCATGGACGCAGGAGGCTGGTGGGCTACAGTCCACGGAATCACAAAGAGTCGGACACGACTGAGCAGCTTCACTTGCTTGCTGTGTGTGTAAAGCTAAAGAGAGAAGGAGAGGAAGCATTGCTTCGATTAATGAGAATAAATAAAAACTTGGTGGTTGTTGTACTTTGAAATCCAAAGGACACAAGCTTAGCCTGGGGATTTCCAAAATAATAACTTTTTAAAATAATAGTGATCTTTAAAACTAGGGAAATGATTAAAAATCCATCTCCTTTATTTAGCCCATTCAAACACAATATCTATAAAAGCTTTGTGTTGTGGTAATAATCCCTTACTATTTCCTTTCTCTACTTGGTCTTTTCATTTATTCATTTCCCATTAATCGTAAAATTGAAATAAAAAGAGAATGAATTTTTTAACGTCACTTTCCATTCTGGAGCTTTGCTAATTTCTTCTAAGTGCACTTTAGTGCTGTTTAATTTGTATCTAGAGGTAGCACACTTTTACTGCATGGTTCGCTCATTCCTCTAGATAGAAGCAATTAGCTGGGCCAGCCAAATCCTCCACCTGGCCACCATCAGCATATGCACAGCACCAGGAGAAAACAGAAGACTGAGTGTTGCTTAGGGCTGCTTCCTTTGGTAGCCAAAGTCCCCACTTTCTCCTGTGTGCCTATGGTAGAGAAGGCATATTTATGGAACTCAGACCATCCCTGATCCAATCCCAGCAGACAATAAGCACAGTTGTATTCCTCTTCTGATATTTTAAACCCAAACACAGCGCTTTCTATTTAGAAGCTATTGCACTAACAAAACCAGCTTCCCCCGAAGCTCAGTCAGTAAGTAATCTGCATGGAGTGCAGGAGACTCAGGTTTGATTCTGAGTTGTTAAGATCCCCTGGAGAAGGAAATGGCAACCCATTCCAGTATTCTTGCCTGGAGAATCTCAGGGACAGAGGAGCCTGGCAGACTACAGTCCATAGGTTCGTAAGAGTCGGACACAACTTAGCGACTAAACCACCACCAACAGAGAAGCTCTTATCTTCCTAAGCAATACTCAAAACTCAGAAGACATTAGGGAAAATATGGAAAGATTTGATACAATAAAAATTAAAATTTCTGAATGACAAGAGGCAGCTGACAAAGAANTAAGAGTCGGACACAACTTAGCGACTAAACCACCACCAACAGAGAAGCTCTTATCTTCCTAAGCAATACTCAAAACTCAGAAGACATTAGGGAAAATATGGAAAGATTTGATACAATAAAAATTAAAATTTCTGAATGACAAGAGGCAGCTGACAAAGAAAAAGTATTTTAAGCACTAACAAAGGGCTTCCCAGGTGGCTCAGTGGTAATGAATCTGCCTGCCACTGCAGGAGACTCAGGAGACAGGGATTCAATCCCCAGGTTAGGAAGATCCTCTGGAGAAAGAAGTAGCAACCCATTCCAGCATTCTTGCTTGGGAAAGCCCAGGGACCAAGGAGCCTGGTGGGGGACCGAGGAGCCTGGTGGGGCTACAGTCCATGGGGTCAGAGAGAGGTGGACACGACTGACCACGTGCAAACACATGTACTAACAAATAGAGAATCTTTAAGTTGCACTTACTCATTTGACACTGGTTGATACTCTGATGTGTTTTTAATACAACCAAGCCATTTTCTATGAAACCATCTGGGTGTCCTACAATTTAACTCAGTTATAACTCTGTCTATCTGGAGATCGCATCAGACCCTACAGGTTAAGGGTTCAGTCCCACAAGACTTACCCTCTCCCCCACCCACCCACTTCAGATGCCAATCACAAATCCAGGTTGTTACTATGTTTCTGATCGGCCAGCTCTAGACCAGAGGTTCCCATTGCCCCTCTTTTGAGTTCAATTAGTTTTCTAGAGTGGTTCAAAGAACTCAAAGAAACATTTTATGTACTAGATTTAGTTCAGTTCAGTCACTCAGTTGTGTCCAACCAGATGCCATGATCTTCATTTTCTGAATGTTGAGCTTTAAGCCAACTTTTTCACTGTCCTCTTTCACTTTCATCAAGAGGCTCTTTAGTTCCTCTTCACTTTCTGCCAAAAGAGTGGTGTCATCTGCATATCTGAGGTTATTGATATTTCTCCTGGCAATCTTGATTCCAGCTTGTACTTCTTCCAGGCCAGTGTTTCTCATGATGTACTCTGCATATAAGTTAAATAAGCAGGGTGACAATATTCAGCCTTGACGTACTCCTTTTCCTATTTGGAACCAGTCTGTTGTTCCATGTCCAGTTCTAACTGTTGCTTCCTGACCTGCATATAGGTTTCTCAAGAGGCAGGTCAGGTGGTCTGGTATTCCCATCTCTTTCAGAATTTTTCACAGTTTATTGTGATCCACACAGTCAAAGGTTTTGGCATAGATTACTGCTTTATTATAAAATGATATAGCTCAAGAACAGCCATGTGGAAGACAGGCATAGAAAGGGGGCTGGAACCTTCCATGCTCTCTGGGTGCACCACTCTCCCTGAATCTGCATGTGTTCACCAACCTAGAATCCCCCCGGAACTCCATCCTCTTGGGGTTTTAGGAAGACTTCATTACACAAGCACAATTGATTAATCACTGGCCATTGGTGTGATTGATTCAACCTCCATTCCCCTCCCCACCTCCAGGTCAGGCAAGTGGGACAGAAAGTTCCAACCATCTAATTACATGGTTAGTTCACCTGGTAACCAGCTCCCATTCTTACGTCCTTTCCAAAAGTCACCTCATTAACATTCACTCGGGTTGAAAGGGGTTTGTTATAAATATTAAGACATCTTTATGGCTCTCATCACTCAGGAAATTCCAAGGGTTTTTTAGGAGCTCTGTGCCAGAAATAGGGACGAAGACTAAATATTTCTTATTATAAATTACAATACTGGAGCTCAATGTTTTTTTAATGCTATGTAAGAAAAGTCTAAGAAAAAATAAGAGTGACACTGGTATGGCTCAACCAGTATTATGGATGTCCATGCTTTGGAAAATGTAGGATAGATGTTGGACTAAGGTGAGATTGTCTTTGGAGGGTCCTTGGACTACTCTATATCCTTGTGTACTAGGATTTAATACATTTGAAGTGTAACTTGATATAAACCTGTGTTGAAAATGGATTTTCTCTTAGATGATAGCTTCATTAGTTTCTAGGCATTCTTCTCAAAACTTAGGAAAGCATTTTCTAAATTATAAGAAGTTTCACTCCCTAGATGTCATCTGATGAGTGCTCATTTTGAGGCAGAGAAGTATAAATTTAAAATTAAATCATTTTTCATCCGGGTATTAATCCAGGAACCTGGTACCCAAGTCATTTTTAACTAAGTATCTATGGAGTCCCACTTGACTGAAGCAAACATTGAGCATCTTGTGCAAGATCAGTAGTGTAAAGAAATGTGCAAGAAATTTAGATGAATAGAACACAGCACCACATTTTTTATTCTGTATGAAATGCTTGTAATTAATCTTGCATTTTTATTTTTGAACAATATTTATATCTTTCTCCTCAGGTTTCAATAAAAGACGTGGGGTTCAAAAGGCCTTATCTGAGGGGCCTCGGAACTTTCACTTTAGAGAATGATTATTCTTGTCCTTGGTCATATTTTGCCTGATCTTAGAAGTTGCTCAATGCCAAACTCATAGGTGATTCAGGGAAAATGTTGTCCAGGCTATTATACCAAAGAGCTGAAAGGAAACCCCACAGATCTTTAAATCAAGTAACCAAAAGTTGCAAATTTCTCCTTCCAAAGCAATTTAACTCTGCTTTTTTAATTAGTTGTGAAAATTATCTGCAAATACGTTCTCTCTTTAGTATGTACAGTTTAAAATGTTGTTCACAGTTGTAATCAAAGTCCCTGGTTCAGTGTCTAGCGTATGGAAGATGGTCACATAAATATCTGTAAAAATAATGAGATGCTAGTTTAGTGACTAGATGAATGAATGAATAAATGACCATGAGGTGAGGTGAGGTGAAGTCGCTCAGTCGTGTCCGACTCTTTGCGATCCCGTGGACTGTAATCTACCAGGCTTCTCTGTCAATGGGATTCTCCAGGCAAGAATACTGGAGTGGATTGCCATTTCCTTCTCCAGGGGATCTTCCCGACCCAGGGATCGAACCCGGGTCTCCCGCATTGGAGGCAGACGCTTTAACCTCTGAGCCACCAGGGAAGCCCATGACCATAGCATGAGTCTTATTCTATCACTAATAATTTAGCAGAAATGTCCTGATAAGTGTTATTGCTAACATTATTTGAACATTCACCATCATCACATCTTCCTTATTCATACGGTCAAAAATGTGCAAATGGAAAACTGGACTCTAGATTGCTCTGCAGTTGTAAGAAGACAGGGAACAGAGCAAATCAAGGTTGGGGAAATTTTCCAACCTCTTAACTTCTCTGGCAAATTAATAAACTATCCCTCATGTTGTTCTGGATCTGAACACATTTTAAAATAAATTACTTTTTTCTCTTGGCCCCTTTAAGAATCATTTAAATCCCATTTGTCAAATGTGAAATGTCCTTCAACTGCAAAAGGACAAAAAAGGAGGCAATGAAATGATACATTCAAGAACACAGTTTTAAAGAATTAGATTGCTACATCGCCTCAGAGCAATCTGGAAATGACAATTGCTAGGCTTTTTGGTGGTATTAGCAGAGTAGTAAATATAATGTATATGTCATTTTTATTCCAGACAGGAAGACTGGAGGTAGTTACTAGTGAATGACAGTAAATTGTACCAGATGCCAAATAAATTTTAACAGCCTTTTAGCTGCACTTCTCATATTCACATACTCATTAGTATTTTAATTTTTAGGTATATTACTCAAGGTTTCAATACAACCCCATGTAAAAAAGAAAATTGCAAAGATGTTGATAGAACATCCCTGCTCTTGAGACAAGAATCTATAGTTCAATCAAGAAATTATTCTGTGTCTACCCAAGAGAAATGAAAAAAATATATCAACACAAACTTATGTGTGAATGTTCTTATTCATAATAACAAAGTAGAACAAACAACCCAAACACCCATGAACTGGTAAATGGATAAACAAAATGTGGTCCATCCAGACAATGAAATATTATTTGGCAATTAAAAGGAATGAAGTTGGTAAAGAATCCACCTGTAAGGCAAGAGACCACCTGCAGTATGAGACTCAGCTTCAATCTCTGGGTCAGGAAGATCCCCTGGAGAAGGAAATGGCAATACAATCCAGTGGAGAGAGAAGCCTGGCAGGCTATAGTCCATCCAGTCGCAAAGAGTCGGACGTGACAGTGACTAAACCACCACCACTGATAAATACTACAACATGGATGAACATCAAGAAATATTATGCTAAATGAAATAACCCAGGTGAAAAAGATCATTTATTATAGCATTCAATTTATATAAAATGCCCAGAAAAAGAAAATCGCTAGAAATAGAGAGCAAATTGGTGACTGCTTGGAGCCGGAAATGGGGGCAGTGATTACCTGCACATGAACCTGAGAGAATGATCTGGGGTAATAAAGAGGTCCTAAAATTTGGATTTCAGTGATAGTTACACAACTCTATAAGTTTACATCCTCACTGGTTCCTCAGAAATCCTCAGGAATGCGGATTTTACACAACCTGTCAGGAATGTGCTTTCAGGCCTTAGGGTTGATGCTGTAAAGGATTGAGACTCTGGACAATGTTAGAATGAGTACATGTGCTTTGTACCTTCACCTCTCCAAAGACCCAGAAAATCACTCCCAACTGCCTGCTGCACATCTCTACTTGGACAACATATTGGCAGTGCAGATTCGTATGCTATATTTCATCAAAACTAAATTGCCATCAGTNTGTAAAGGGTTGAGACTCTGGACAACGTTAGAATGAGTACATGTGCTTTGTACCTTCACCTCTCCAAAGACCCAGAAAATCACTCCCAACTGCCTGCTGCACATCTCTACTTGGACAACATATTGGCAGTGCAGATTCGTATGCTATATTTCATCAAAACTAAATTGCCATCAGTTACAAACTAAACTATTGCTTTATATAATCGCAGTGGTGTGATCACTCACCTAGAGCCAGATATCCTGGAATGTGAAGTCAAGTGGGCCTTAGAAAGCATCACTATGAACAAAGCTAGTGGAGGTGATGGAATTCCAGTGGAGCTTTTTCAAATCCTGAAAGATGAAGCTGTGAAAGTGCTGCACTCAATATACCAGCAAATTTGGAAAACTCAGCAGTGGCCACAGGACTGGAAAAGGTCAGTTTTCATTCCAATCTCAAGGAAAGGCAATGCCAAAGAATGTTCAAAGTACCACACAATTGCACTCATCTCACCCACTAGCAAAGTAATGCTCAAAATTCTCCAAGCCAGGCTACAACAGTACATGAACCATGAACTTCCAGATGCTCAAGCTAGATTTAGAAAAGGCAGAGGAACCAGAGATCAAATTGCCAGCTTCCATTGGAACTCTCTCACCAAAAAAGTGAGAGAGTTCCAGAAAAACATCTATTTCTGCTTTATTGACTATGCCAAAGCCTTTGACTGTGTGGATCAAAACACACTTTGGAAAATTCTTAAGAAGATGGGAATACCAGACCACCTGACCTGCCTCCTGAGAAATCTGTATGCAGGTCAGGAAGCAACAGAACTGGACATGGAACAACAGACTCATTCCAAATCAGAAAAGAAGTACGTCAAGGCTGTATATTGTCACCCTGCTTATTTAACTTCTATGCAGAGTACATCATGAGAAATGCCAGACTGGATGAAGCAGAAGCTGGAATCAAGACTGCCGGGAGAAATATCAATAACCTCAGATATGCAGATGATACCACCCTTATGGCAGAAAGCGAAGAAGAACTAAAAAGCCTCTTGCTGAAAGTGAAAGAGGAGAGTGAAAAAGTTGGCTTAAAGCTCAACATTCAGAAAACTAAGATCATGGCATCTGGTCCCATCACTTCATGGCAAATAGATGGGAAAACGAAACAATGACAGACTTTATTTTGGGGGGGCTCCAAAAGCACTGCAGATGGTGACTGCAGCCATGAAATTAAAAGACACTTGCTCCTTGGAAGGAAAGTTACAACCAAGCTAGACAGCATATTAAAAAGCCAACAAAGGTCCGTCTAGTCAAAGCTATGGTTTTTCCAGTAGTCATGTATGGATGTGAGAGTTGGACTATAAAGAAAGCTGAACACCGAAGAATCGATGCTTTTGAACTGTGGTGTTGGAGAAGACTCTTGAGAATCCCTTGGACTGCAAGAAGATCCAACCGGTCCATCCTAAAGGAGATCAGTCCTGGTTGTTCATTGGAAGGACTGATGCTGAAGCTGAAACTCCAATACTTTGGCCACCTGATTCGAAGAGCTGACTCATTTGAAAACACCCTGATGCTGGGAAAGATTGAAGGCAGCAGGAGAAGGGGATGACAGAGGATGAGATGGTTGGAAGGCATCACCAACTCGATGGACATGAGTTTGAGTAAGTTCCAGGAGTTGGTGATGGACAGGGAAACATGCCCTGCTGCAGACCATGGGGTCGCAAAGAGTCAGACACGACTGAGTGACTGAACTGAACTGAAATGAACTGAAGGAAAAAAAAAGTCACACATTTGATTACAATTTGCTATTCATTGTAAGAATCAGAGCAAATTGATACACATTAAATTGGAGAAGGGGACAGTCTGTCTTGGATTCGATAAACTGTGGGATGGAGGTGAAGAATTTCCTCAGCTGGACTTCAATAAGGAAGCTATTTCAGAGACTTCCCTGGTAGCCCAGTGGCTAAGACTGTATGCTCCCAATACAGAGGGCCTGAGTTCGACTCCCAGTCAGGGAACTAGTTCCTACATACCACAACTAAGAGTTCACATGCTGCAACTAAAGATCCCACACAATGCAACTAAGACCCAGAACAGCCAAATAAATAAACTTTTTTTTAAATGGCTCTATTTCAAGCAGTTGGCAGAGCGCAAGCAAGGGCAGAGATGTTTGAAAATGCTTAGTGTATTTGGGCAACGATAGCACCTGGAAAGACCAAAACCAACTTGAAACAGTCTGTTATTAAAAGGTCTGAGCAACTAACCAAGCAGGTTTTCAATAATTACCTACATTCCCCTACCTCTGAAATATCCTCAGCATTCACATTCAAACTCTCACTGAAGCACAATCTCACTTCAAATTAAGAAACACTGTTCAGTCTTGAACCACCCTCTTTTAAATCACCTAGTGAGCAATTATACTGGTTCTTTAAAATTCTAAACAGACATCAGGGAAGAAGCTACATAAACACAATATGGTTTTAAAACACATTCCTTTAAAAATATGTGTGAAATGTAAAATTAACCAATATAAATAAGAAAGATGTCTGCAGCTTGCACAGATTTTTCCTAACAGTATTAGGTGGACAGAAGTCCAGCATGTGTTACAGGGAACTTTCAAGGGTGTGTGTGTGTGTGTGTGTGTGTGTGTGTGTCACTCACTGTCTTACTCTTTGCAAGCTATTCCCTTCTCCAGGGGATCTTCCCAACCCAGGGATCAAAGCCTGGTCTCCTGCATTGCAAACAGATTCTTTACTACTGAGCCACCAGGGAAGCCCAACATCAAGGATAACAAACATCATTTAATTGGATCACAAAGAGGCAAGAATTTAGCAAAGAGTGTGTCCCTCTTCTTTACTTTACTTTGTGGAGGTGAAAGTAAAGTCGTTCAGTTGTGTCTGACTCTTTGCGACTCCATGGACTCTAGCCCACCAAGCTCCTCTGTCCATGGGACTCTCCAGGCAAGAATACTGGAGTGGGTTGCCATTTCCTTCTCCAGGGGATCTTCCCGACCCAGGGATTGAACCCGGGTCTCCCGCCTTGCAGGCAGACGCTTTAACCTCTGAGCCACCAGGAAAGCTCTTGTGGAGGTAGTATCATAACCAAAACAGAAAGAAATTAGAAGTACCCAGCTCCTAGCTGCCCCTGCCCCAGCCTGTCTTCACTTGGAAAGGACAGAAGAAATTAAGCCCAAGAAATGTGGGGAACAATGAGAAAGCATCAGTCCATTTACTGCAGTCATGGGCTCCAGGCCCAGCTGGACTGTGCCAGGGAACTCAGGTTTCCCTAGGGAACAGGAAGTGCTTGCAGATTGTTCAGTGCTTGTTGAGAAGAAACAAACACTAAGGAACTTGAAAGAACTCAAGGTACTTCTAGTGAAGAAAAGCATCTCACTCAGTAATTGCCACCTTCTTTGTATTCAACTGCTGCTGCTTTCTAGTTTGTAACATCTCAGCTTCTGCTTCTCAGGCCAAGTTTCAAGGTTTCTTTTGCCCTGGGTACAGTTGATCTGGAGCTTCCCTGATGGCTCAGTGGTGAAGAACCTGCAATGCAGGAGCCTTGGGAGACGCAGGTTCAATCCCTGGGTCTGAAAGATCCCCTGGAGGAGGGCGTGGCAACCCATTGCAGTATTCTTGCTTGGAGAAGCCCAGAGACAGAGGGGCTGGTGAGCTACAGTCCATAGGGTCCCAAAGAGTCAGACACAACTGTTGCGACTTACATGCATGCACAGTTGTTCCACTCACTTCACCTCACAAAACCACAGCTGTCTACAAAGCCACCAACCTCTCTGCACTGTTCAGTTCCAGAAAAATAATCTACTGGAGCAAGCATTGTGCTCCAGGGCTGGCATGTAATAATCTCACTATCACTGATATTGTCTTGTGACTGAATGCTCAGATGAGTTCTCACAGATGCTGATGGAACCATCAAAAATTCATGACTGATGTCTAATCTAAACATATTACATGTATGCCTTCTTCCTGATTTGCCTCTTCATCTGGGTCTATAGTCTTACTAAAGCTCAGAAGCCTTAGCTTGACTTGGAAGCAAGCTCATCCATTAGTGGATCAGTGGTTCTCAACAGTAGAGGTTTAGCCCTGCTGGATGGGGACATTAGGCAAAATCTGAAGACATTTTTAGCTGTCACAATGCAGAAGGCATAGGACGGGTTACTACTGACATCTAACTGGCAGAGTCCAGGAATGTTGCTAAACAGACTAAAATGCACAGGATAGACCTTGAACAGAGAATGACAACCCCAATCAAAAAAAAAAAAAAAAAGACTGGTTCTAAATAGGAAAAGGAGTATGTCAAGGCTGTCACCCTGCTTATTTAATCTATATGCAGAGTACATCATGAGAAACGCTGGACTGGAAGAAACACAAGCTGGAATCAAGATTGCCAGGAGAAATATCAATAACCTCAGGTATGCAGATGACACCACCCTTATGGCAGAAAGTGAAGAGGAACTAAAAAGCCTCTTGATGAAAGTGAAAGAGGAGAGTGAAAAAGTTGGCTTAAAGCTCAACATTCAGAAAACAAAGATCATGGCATCTGGTCCCATCACTTCATGGGAAATAGATGGGGAAACAAGATGTGTATAAGAGACAGGCCATAAACTTCCCTCTTGAAAACAAGACCCTGCCTTCTACTGTTCGGTCCATGTAAGGCTACAACACAGAGCTTTACAACAGGACCCGGCTTTGTTGGACAGTGCTGGCTGTCAGGCTTCTAACTCCATTTACATGAACTTAAAGCTCACAATCACCCTGTCTCACAGCTGTTATCACTCCCATTGTGTTAGCAAGAAAACAAGCCTCAGAAAGATTTTTTTTTTCCAAAGCACTCAGCTTATAAGAAGCGGCATCATAATTTCCATCCAAATGTCCCAGCCATTCTGTTTCTAGAGTCATTTGTACCATTCTGTCCTATCTACATTCAAAGAAGAGAAGAACAGCAGAAGGTTCCCAGGCCCCATTTGTATGTGACTGTGTTCCCTGGGTTATCCCAAACCTCCACTGAAGTCTTATTTGTGAGTCATCCTCCTCTCAGCTGGTTGAATCACCACGACAACAAATTTAAGTTACATTTGTTGAGTCCCCACCTGTTCTCCGCAAGAGCTTTATGAGGTACTGTTTGTATGAGTCTGCTTGGGCTACCATCACAAAATACCACAGACTGGGTGGCTTCAACAACAGACACTTATTGGTCCACACTTCTAGAGACCAGAAGTCCATGATCAAGACTTAGGTAGATTCAGTTTCTGATGAAGGTTCTCCTCCTGACTTACAGACCACTGCCTTTTCATGTGTCCTTACGTGGCCTTCCCTCTGTGCCTGTGCAGAGGGTGAAAGAGAGAGAGAGAGAGAGAAATCTGGTGTCTCTTCCTTTTCTTATAAGGACACAAATGCTATCAAATTAAGGCCCTGTACTTATGACTTCATTTAACCTTAATTACATCCCTAAAGTGGGGCTTCCCAGGTGGCTCAGTGGTAAAGAATCTGCCTGCCAACGCAGGAAACACAGGTTCAGTCCCTGGGCTGGGAAGATCCCCTGGTGAAGGAAGGAACCCTCTCCAGTATCCTTGCCCGTAGAATCCCCATGGAAAGAAGAGCCTGATGGGCTATAGAGTCCATGGGGACACAAAAGAGTCAGACACAGCTTAGCAACCAAACAGCAAGATCCCTAAAGGCTTCTCCACATATAGTTAGGGTTAGAACTTCAACATAGGAATTTCGGAGAGATACAATTCAGCTCCTCACACAATTATTTTCCCTATTTTGCACCTGAGGATGCTGAGGCTCAGAGGAGGAAAGCAGCTCTGTCAGAGCCAAAAAGGCAAGTCCTGAACCCAAGATTTTCAATGGAAGAAACACACCTTTACCCTCTCCATCTATCCCACTGTAGTGAATTAATGTGTGTGGACACTTAATTAATTAGTATGTGGACACTTTGGCCAACATATGCCTGGGGGAGCAGGTTGGGTGGTGGCAGAGAAATTTACGGGAGAAAGGAAATCTTATGAAGAGTGGATTCAGTCATGGCAAGCAGGTTCTGCCCACTCTCCTCAGCAGAGCTTCACTCTCCATTGCCAACCATGGAGGATCTAGGTCTGAGGTTTAATATGAGATGACAATTTCACCTACATACTTCCAATAAAGAAGAAATATTATAGTCTAGACTCTGGAGTCTCTAATTTGGCATTTCTCGTGGCAAAGCGGGGAGCCTGTGGTTCAAAATCATCCCGTTTCTTTCAACACAGAGAAATATCAAATAAGCTATGGGGATCACAAAGTTCCCTTTTATTACCACAAACAGACCCAGCCATCCTGGGTGACCCCATGCTCCCAATCTCTCCTTTTTCCCCCTGACATCTCAATGTATTTATCTGGCATCCTCTTCCCTCTACCTGGTATGCTATGGGGAAATAATAATTTTTTTAATTCCCAGTGGTCATAATGGCTAAAATGTCTTCTTTTGTGTTTCACTGATTCATTTAACAGATGTTTGTTGCCTCCTTATCATAGATCAGATAATACCCTAGACACCAGAATTATAAGATAGAATAAGACAGAAAAGATCCTTGTTCTCAAAGCACACACGTTCTAGTAGGAACTTATACTATGATGAGGTTCTTAGCCTTTATCTTAAGGAGAACATTGCCACTGCTAAGCCAGTCATGATCAGTGTGAAAAAAATCTAACATGATTTGCAGTCATCATTAGAAGACCTGGTTTCAAGCCCTAGCTTCACGTCTTTTATTTATTCATGTAACATCCACTATGTACCAGGAATTATGCTTGGTGCTAACAATATAAAAATGACTAGCAGGGAGAGACAGACCATCGCAATGCAATGTGCTAAGTGCTATAAGAGAATCACCGTCAAAGTGCTTTCGAATTATAGAGGCAGGAGCAGTTTGATCTCAGAGTAAAATAGAGACCACTTCACAGACGAAATTAAATATTTGAGCTAAGTAATTAAGGAGCAAGAATCTTCTAGGTAAAGAAAGTGAGGGGGTCTATTCTTTGAGATGAATAAANCACTGACATCAGATAAAATAATACATGCCAAAAGCATTGCTCTTTTTTAATTCCCAGAATCCATGAAGCTAATTAAGCTATGCATAAATCATTAACAATTCATTTAATAAGTGCATAAAAGAATAGAGTCCTGACAGCTTCCATAATTTTCACCTATGAACCTATCTCTAGACTTTTTCTCAGCCCCTTTAAAGTCTTATCTGCATTAAACATAACATCCCCTCTCGTAACAGGATGAATATATGGAGTCACTCTTTCACATCACCAGATTTGAGCCACACACCAGGCCCTGCATGGCAGGAATGGACACTATATTCTGAATCTGCTTGATACCATTAAGGTAATCACATGAGGGATTAATTTTTGTAAAATTTTCATTTGATGGACAAAAGGATAATCTGAAATGAGGAAACGAATGAGTTTTAAAATGGGTATGAGGACTTCCTTGGAATTCCAGTAGTTAAGATTCTGCACTCCCAATGAAGGGCACACAGGTCTCATCCCTGGCCAGGGAACTAAGATCCTGCATGTTGCATGGGGCAGCAAAGAAAAAAATGTGGGTATCAGTGACAGAGCTGATTCACTTTTCTGTACACTAGAAATGAATGCAACATTGTAAAGAAATTATACTGCAATAAAAATCAGTTTTTTTTAAAAAAAGAAAGACTGGAAACAGAAAAAAAAAAAGAGGGAAAAAGAGAGAGCTTTTAAAAAATCATCACCAAAAAAAAAAAAAAAATCATCAAGTCTTATGCCAAAAAATGTCGGGGAATAATTACTTCAGCTTGCTTCCCTGGTGGTGCAGAGGTTAAAGCATCTGCCTGCAATATGGGAGACCTGGGTTCGATCCCTGGGTCGGGAAGATCCCATGGAGAAGGAAATGGCAACCCACTCCAGTATTCATGCCTGGAGAATCCCATGGACGGAGGAACTTGGTGGGCTACAGTCCACGGGTTGCAAAGAGTCGGACACGACTGAGCGACTTCACTTTCACTTTCACTTTCATGCACTTCTCTCAGCCCCTGAAGCCCTGCCATTGTCCACCATGTGTCACTCGTCCTGTATCACTCTTGATCAACTTGTCAGTCGGTTACAATTTGCCACCAAACAAAACTTTTACCAACTGCTACCCTTATGCCCATTGGACTTAAACCAGCCACTTTCCCATATTTTATACTCTGGACTAAATTGTGTGTGAAAATTACCTTTTATTGACTTTAGCAAGAGCCTTATATAAACAACCGAGGGCAGATTTCAACTGCCCACTGCCAAAATAGCCCTCTGTCCCATCTGTTGGATGCACATATCATTAAGACTTTTATTAGCCTCAGAAACAGAGAACTCGTTTTATGTGTGAGCTAAAAATCTACAAAAGTCCTTGAAAAGCAGTTCTTACTCATCCTGGTAACCACTGCATATGAGCAAATGCTGCTAAAGAACTGGAAACAGGTATTAAAAGAATGATAGCACCAAACTGTAATTTCAGGTCTATAAATTCATACTTTATATTAAACTGCTCAAAGATAATATACCTTTTGTCTTTCCAAAATGGAGACTTTTTAAAATTTAGGTTTTGAAAAGAGATAAGAAAATTTCATCAAAAACATTTGGAAAAACATCATTTCTTAAAGAAACCATGGTGAAGGAAAGACACGGCGTAAGAATCACCAGCAGAAGAAATCAAGAATTTTCTTGGAAATGGAAACGTTATAAGAGGCTTAACCATTGGGAGCCCAGGGAGAAGTAATGATCTTTCACCAGAAGAAGAGAATAAAATCATGAAAGCCTAATATGGCTTTTTACAGTTCTGCTTACAATTACGCATTAAACAATTTACCCCTTGTGGATGAGTTCCTAAAGCCTGCTGAGATGTTGCAGTTGGAGAAATGAGTACATGCTGTTTTTTCTTCTGTTGAGGGTTATTTTTATTAAAACAAAAAACTTACGACAACTGAAAACAATTCATTTTTGCTGAATCTTACTCTTTCTAAGAAGACCGACAGCATGGATGAACATGTGTCCAATGTTTGTGGTAAGTCCAACAATAAAAGACAATGGCTTATACATTCATGCCCAGTCAATGTCCTATGGGCTGGAATTCATAAAATAAAGGCAGCAGATGGTATACCTAAATTTAATTTGCTATTTGATTCATCCTTGTGTTACCACTCTGAAATGCAGGCACTGAATGTTTATCTAACACTGTCAGAAAACACAAGACCATGCTTTGAGCAAGATAATCATGTAATCTGATGTTGGATCATCAATCCTGAGAATGAAAACTGCAGCCCATCGACAGAAGCACTCTCTTCGGATTAAGAGGGAACTGTCAACAGCCAACACTCCGTGTATCAGGGATGGCATTTCATATGGTTTGGAATCACTTTTCATGCCAGTAAAGTAATACCAGAGACCATCAAAAGGAAGAATGTGTGGATTCTGTTGTTCTAATTTGACATTAAAGAGGATATTTTTGTATGTTTCAGCCTTAGCTCCCAATGATCCATTAATGTGATCACTTTTCCTTATGGATTCTTCTCTTAAATACTGTGCTACTGCCCTGGATTGTCCCTTGGTATGTTAATACCAGACCAATATTCTAGACCACCACACTCTAAAATGAAAACCTCCTGAGTCTTACGTTACTGCTTCTGGCAGATGTCAAAATAATTCCTGCTGACATCATGTTTAACAGACTTGCCTCCCAGTCAGATCAATGTTGGGGAGCAGAATGCAGTACTGCAAAATTATGTCATTAATTGTGAAGCCAGTTCACCCCTGCTTGCATTTGGAGACCAAAACACTCTGAGGTTTAAAAAAAAAAACGAAACAATCAAAGATTCTGGAATCTTCTTTTAAATCTCAACAAAGGTGTCAATTTAGCTATTTATAATTATTCTCAGAGTTCTTTGGAAGAATTTTATTAATTAAAAGTATGGTAATATAGAAAGGAATGAATTTGAGTTGGCTCTAGTGAGGTGGATGAACCTAGAGCCTGTTATAGAGTGAAGTAAGTCAGAAAGAGAAAAACAAATATTACATATTAATGCGTACATATGGAATCTAGAAAAATGGTACTAATGAACCTATTTGCAGGGCAGGACTAGAGATGCAGACATAGAGAATAGACTTGCAGACACAGTAATGGAAGGAGAGGGGGTATGAGTTGAAAGAGCAGCATTGAAACACATACATTTATCATATATAAAACACCTAATGACAGGGAGGCCTGGCGTGCTGCAATTCATGTGGTTGCAAAGAGTCGGACACAGCTGAGCGACTGGACTGAACTGAACTGAAATGGAAAGTTACTGTATAACACAGGGAGTTCAACCCAGTGTTCTGTGACAACATAGAGGGGTGGAAGGAAGGTTCAAGAGGGAGGAGACATGTATTCTTACGGCTGATTCATGCTGTTGTATGGAAGAAACCAGCGCAACATTGTAAAATAATGTAATAACATTGTAAAACAATTATCCTCCATCAGAAATTTTTTAAAGTGAAAAAAAAAAAAGATTTTTTAAAAGTATGGCAATATAATACCTAGTCCTCCAAAGGGGCTAGGAAATAAGCCAATACTAAAATATACACACTCCTAAAGGGTGAAAATCCAAGTGCTAACACTCATTGGACCGATCATCTTTTTGAGAACTCAAATGTTAACTTTCTCAAATGACTACAGGAGAATCTGTTGTTAACCTTTTCTCTCAAGTGTCAACCTGAGTGGTTGGCATGAGTGAAGTGAAGTGAAGTCGTTCAGTCGTGTCCGACTCTGCAACCCCATGGACTGCAGTCCTACCAGGCTCCTCCTTCCGTGGGATTCTCCAGGCAAGAGTACTGGAGTGGGTTGCCATTTCCTTCTCCAGGGGATCTTTCCAATCCAGGGACCAAACCCGGGTCTCCCGCATTCCAGACAGACGCTTTAACCTCTGCGCCACCAGGGAGTTGGCATAGGATTTGCTTATAAAATTACCTCATAGTAATATAAAAGAAACACAAGAGTCTCAATGACTGAGAATCTGGGAACAGGAAAAACCAACCTGGTAGTCAGAACCAGATTGCCAAATAACAGCATCGGCTGTATTATCTGTGTGCCTGGAGGCTGCCCTTCCAAACTAGTTTTAAAAATAAATTGAAATTGAACTGGAGCCATACAAAGTAGAACACAAACCTTTTTGAAGATTCATATCAGGTAACGAGTAAACAGGTTGTCAGAGAATATTGACATTTTCTTTTTAGAATTGATTTTATGCTTTTATTTTTCTACCCATATGGCATTTCATATTATAACATTTATTTATTAAAACCCTGGCCTTTCCTCCAAAGGTTTTAAGGAGTCTTAATGTTCTGTTACAGCATTTCAAGATAAAAATAGCTCTCCAAGTCTATGCCCCAACCAGGAACGCTGAAGAAGCTGAAGTTGAACGATTTTATGAAGACCTACAAGACCTTTTAGAACTAACACCCAAAAAAGATGTCCTTTTCATTATAGGGGACTGGAATGCTAAAGTAGGAAGTCAAGAAACACCTGGAGTAACAGGCAAATTTGGCCTTGGAAGGCGGAATGAAGCAGGGCAAAGACCAATAGAGTTTTGCCAAGAAAATGCACTGGTCATAGCAAACACCCTCTTCCAACAACACAAGAGAAGACTCTACACATGGACATCACCAGATGGTCAACACCAAAATCAGAATGATTATATTCTATGCAGCCAAAGATGGAGAAGCTCTATACAGTCAACAAAAACAAGACCAGAAGCTGACTGTGGCTCAGATCATGAACTCCTTATTACCAAATTCAGACTTAAATTGAAGAAAGTAGGGAAAACCGCTAGACCATTCAGGTATGACCTAAATCAAATCCCTTATGATTATACAGTGGAAGTGAGGAATAGATTTAAGGGCCTAGATCTGATAGATAGAGTGCCTGAAGAACTATGGAATGAGGTTCATGACATTGTGCGGGAGACAGAGATCAAGACCATCTCCATGGAAAAGAAATGCAAAAAAGCAAAATGGCTGTCTGGGGTGGCCTTACAAATAGCTGTGAAAAAAAGAGAAGCGAAAAGCAAAGGAGAAAAGGAAAGATATAGGCACCTGAATGCAGAGTTCCAAAGAATAGCAAGAAGAGATAAGAAAGCCTTCTTCAGTGATCAATGCAAAGAAATAGAGGAAAAGAACAGAATGGGAAAGACTAGAGATCTCTTCAAGAAAATTAGAGATACCAAGGGAACATTTCATGCAAGGATGGGCTCGATAAAGGACAGAAATGGTATGGACCTAACAGAAGCAGAAGATATTAAGAAGAGGTGGCAAGAATACATGGAAGAACTGTACAAAAAAGATCTTCATGACCCAGATAATCATGATGATGTGATCACTAATCTAGAGCCAGACATCTTGGAATGTGAAGTCAAGTGGGCCTTAGAAAGCATCACTACGAACAAAGCTAGTGGAGGTGATGGAATTCCAGTGGAGCTATTTCAAATCCTGAAAGATGATGCTGTGAAAGTGCTGCTGGGAGGGATTGGGGGCAGGAGGAGAAGGGGACGACCGAGGATGAGATAACTGGATGGCATCATGAACTCGATGGATGTGAGTCTGAGTGAACTCCGAGAGATGATGATGGACAGGGAGCCTGGCGTGCTGCGATTCATGGGGTCGCAAAGAGTCGGACACGACTGAGCGACTGAACTGAACTGAACTGCTTTAAAAACTAGAGTAAAACAAATATTTCTCATATTCGAATTAAAGGAATAATTGTACACCTTACAAGTTTGTTTCCTGTAAAGTAAACCTATTAATATGAAAATGCAAAAATTATTATTTATTAATGTAAAAATTCAAAATACCTGAGAATTTTCCCTAAAATCTATCAACGAATACACAAATCAAAAATAAAATATTAACGTGGTCTATAAGAATTAACAAAGATAAAGGTAGATGGAAAAACAGGTTGATTCCTTTGGTGTCATTCCAATTTATCTCCCCACTCTTCTGATTAATTGCCCTCAGCAAGGAGCTAGAACCCAGTTATGCTGTTTTCTTAATTCCTGTTGATGGGGTTTTGACATAGGATAAAACAAGAATCAACTGCCTTTTAACAAACCCATTCTTCATGAGCTAATCAATCATAACTTGTCCATTTTAATTATCTCCCAAATTCCAAATAGAGATATGCTTGCAGTTTCCAAATATTTTCATGATTAAAGATGTTTTCCTTGTTTCAATAGGAACTTTAATTTGATGAGTTAGGTGGTAAGATTTATGGGATGAAGTTGTCCTGTTTATCTCCTAGCTTTCAAAAATACTGGTCTGCAATTCAGTAACAAACAACATTCACATCAGAGATATGCAGACTATGCTCATTCACAATGATGAACATGTTTAAATACATAGATAAATACACCAATAGCAGTAGATGCCAGAAAGAAAAGCCTCCAAGCAAATGTTTACTAGCTTCCCTTTTCATATCTATAAAAAGACAGTCTATTTGAATATTAAATATAATTATACAAAGCTAACAGGCCATTGCTACACCTGGATAACATTTTCAGGTTTTACTTTCCTTGGATGGGGAAACAGTGGAAACAGTGTCAGACTTTATTTTGGGGGGCTCCAAAATCACTGCAGATGGTGATTTCAGCCATGAAATTAAAAGACGCTTACTTCTTGGAAGAAAAGTTATGACCAACCTAGATAGCATATTCAAAAGCAGAGACATTACTTTGCCAACAAAGTCCATCTAGTCAAGGCTATGGTTTTTCTGGTGGTCACGTATGGATGTGAGAGTTGGACTGTGAAGAAGGCTGAGCACCGAAGAATTGATGCTTTTGAACTGTGGTGTTGGAGAAGACTCTTGAGAGTCCCTTGGACTGCAAGGAGATCCAACCAGTCCATTCTGAAGGAGATCAACACTGGGATTTCTTTGGAGGGAATGATGCTGACGCTGAAACTCCAGTACTTTGGCCACCTCATGCGAAGTGTTGACTCATTGGCAAAGACTCCGATGCTGGTAGGGATTGGGGGCAGGAGGAGAAGGGGACGACAGAAGATGAGATGGCTGGATGGCATCACGGACTCGATGGAAGTGAGTCTGAGTGAACTCTGGGAGTTGGTGATGGACAGGGAGGCCTGGCGTGCTGCGATTCACGGGGTGGCAAAGAGTCAGGCATGACTGAGTGACTGAACTGAACTCAACTGAACCCTCCTTGGAGCAATACCGCAGACTGTCATCAGTTATACTCAAATTACAGGGAAATTCTGGCTGACTCAAACAACAGGACAGATGAGTTAAGACAGAATTCTCACTGAATTGACTATTTTGATTGGGTGCAAACAGAAACAAAAGCTAACTTTTCAAAACTAGATTCCCATTTAGGAGCTTCCCTCTTCCATCACCTAAAATTCCACCACATTTAAAATATCAGAATTGAAGCAATAATGTTCCTCTTTCATAGTAAATGGTCTAGCAACTGATGGCAGAATATGGTGATAATGATGGCAATGATGATGATACAGGGTTTCTGAGCAAATAATTTTTACATAAAAATTCTCATATTCAGTATCCAATAGACACGAATAAATGTACAAAAGTACTTGTACTCCTCCAAGTCATTAGAATTGTTTTCTCTGATTTAACAGAAATTGCACATTCCCTGATTTCTCTCTTTTCCCTTATATTATCTGGTCCTTTAACAGTGAAGAGTCCTCTATTTAATCCTCACCCATCGGTTTGAGGTAGTACTCAAGTTGAGACAATGGTTTGCCCAGAATAATCAACTGACCCAATTGTTAAACCTTGTTGTTGTTGTTGTTTAGTCGCTCAGTTGTATCTGACTCTTTGCCACCCCCATAGACTATGGGCCTGCCAGGCTCCTCTGTCCATGGGATTTCCTAGGCAAGAATACTGGAGTGGGTTGCCATTCCCTTCTTCAGGGCATCTTCCCAACCCAAGGATCAAACCTGTGCCTCCTACACTGGCAGGTGGATCCTTTACAACTGAGCCTCCTGGGAAGCCTGCCTTGTGAAACCTGGGTGAGCCTAACATCCATGACAGTGTCATCCTGGAGGCAGGGTACTGTTCAGAAACCTAGAGAGAGCAGGTCCATCTCTCTTCTTCTTGGACCTATCTCTCCTCAGCTGAAGTTTATATAGCTCCAAAATCATTTATACTTCAATATGAAATTATACAATCAAATGTATCTATCCATCTATCTATATATATATTTGTTTATATTCACTGACACTTAAAACTTCCATGTAAAGAGTATAACTTATGATTGAAGGTGGGTGTTCAAAACATAGCTGTAAACACTCTTCTAAATACATACTTGTCGTTGTTTAGTCGCTAAGTCGTGTCCAACTCTTTGCAACCCCATGGACTATAACCTGCCAGGCTTCTTGGTCCATGAGATTTCCCAAGTGAGAATACTGAAGTGGATTGCCATTTCCTTCTCCAGGGGATGTTCCTGAGCCATGAATTGAACCCATACCTCCTGTATTGTAGGCAAATTCTTTACCACTGAGAAACCAGGGAATTTTGTAATTATACTGATAACGCTTAGCCAGTGACCTTAACGCTGAAGTCACAATAAACTTTTCGGCCTTGAACATAAACAGACTATGAATCCACAAGTTAATGTGGTTCTATTTGTGAACTTAGTCTGGAGTTTCTCAAACTGTGTTCCCTAAACCATTGGTTCTAAGTGATGCTTTTGAGGAAAATGTTCCACATCTAAACACAATGGAATGTAGCAATAGTCCTAAATCTTTTAACTTTGCTGGACTGAGCCAACCTGGCACTCTACTGTGAGATAAGTTTGGGAAATGCTGCATGCGAGTCCCTTTTTGATGATTTACAATACATGTTAACAACTCTAAAAAGCCCTACACTAAAAGAGTTTGTTTATTTTAGTTTAAAGCAAACACATTTAACCTTAGAACCCTTCCCTATTTAACACCAAGGGGTATGCTTGGGGAAGTCGTTTTCCAGAAAGCAAGACCTCACATAGGATAAATCATAACTCCACAGGGCAGTTAGCAGAATCTCCAAAATCTCATGCTGTTACATGAAACACAGACAGACACAAAGGTGTCTCTTGGCTTATTCATCACCAAAATTGTGTATAAAAAAGAATTTAAATATATAAACATGAGACAGGAAGCAGGAATTTTAGTATCTGTGAAAGTTATTACAACTAAAAAAAAAACAAATTTTAATTACTAACTGAAAATCCTAACTGCCCTCCACTGGGATTCACAAAACATCAATTGAAATAAATTCTCTAGTATGTTTATCATCCCAAGTACAGGTCATCCACAAATGATTATGTCATTCTTTTTTAGCCATCCAGATCCAAACCTCTAAGTTTGGAGGCAGCTCTAGCTAAGAACCCGAGGGAGGCAGAGATCCTTCCCACTATCAAAGTTAAAAGGCAGACTTTCACTCACACAGTCCTCTTTCGTAGCTAGGCACTGACCTATGACTTTGACTTGATATGGGATCTGGTGACAAACACAAATGACGACTGCTCAAGATCCATCCTGGAAAAGGCAGCAGCAGCAGCAGTGATAGTTTTATAAACATTTTAATTGGGCTTTATTCCAAGGTTCTGGAGGTGATCAAATGACTTAGCACATTCCATCATCCTGACCACAGAATTGCTTCAAGGATAGAGATGTACCAAGTCAGGCCACTGAGATTCATTCTGAAGATCTGTTAGATTTGGGGGGAAGAAGAAATTATCTTGCCATCAGCACTGTCAATCCATTAAGATGCTAACCTTGATCTATTTGAGGCATGGCCTTCCCTGGTGGCTCAGTCAGTAAAGAGTCTGTCTGCAATGTGGGAGACACAGGTTCAATCCCTGGGTCAGGAAGATCCCCTGGGGAAGAAAATGGCAACCAACTCCAGTATTCTTGCCTGGAGAATTTCATGGACAGAGGAGCCTGGCAGCCTCCATGGGGTCACAAGAGTTGGACATGACTGAAGCAATACACACATGCAGACTCCCTTCTTGGAGCCAATGGTGGGATTTACACAATAGCTAATATTTCCTGTTGTAACTGTAGTATTGTCTCAGTGGAACAGTCAATATTGAAATTTAAGAAAGCTACCTGACTTTCTAAAACAGACACTGATAGTTTATGGAATTTCTTCAGCTTGTTAGGCCTGGTACCCTAGGGAGGCATAGCTGAGGTCAGTACTACAGACTGGTTTCATCATACTACTGGGAGTCCCATTGAAATTAACCTTAATTAAATGTCATATTAGGCAAACTGAATGGATTGGATCCCAGCCCCTGTCAATCAAATTAGTAAGAGTGACCAACTCATAGCATACTCATGGAAAAATTCAGCAGAAGTCAGGAGTGTATAAAGGAATTGTTAAGAGACAAGTCTTCATGGATCCCTCTATTTCTGCATGCTCTGAAACAGCTTTTACTTTGGACTATCTTTTCAAAGATGTTTGTATAGCAAACAGCTTAAGAGACAGAATGATATCTCCCTCTAGGGCAAATGAGAGTTCTGCTTGCAATTCAGGATATTAATGCTAATGTGTCCTCTGGGGCAAAAGCTAGGCAGATTTGCCAGTGGTTCCCTCATAAGATTGAGAGTTTCCTAAATTTGGTATACCTCAGTTGTGACACAGACCTGTGTACCCAACAGCCACTGGGGCTCATAGAACTGCAGAGTAAAAGAAATGAAACAAACATAAAGCTTATTCTGCCTGCTGTGCTTGCATAATAAGGTCCTTTGATTCTGATCAAGTTTATCTTCCGCCAGCATCTATGAAACTGTAGCTGGATAATCTTTTATCTTGTAGGTAGGATAACATCTCAGACCCTTCACACTTTCTGACAAAGACCAAGATTAATAAACAGAGGTAACATGCTTGTAAATTGGAGGACTCAAAATTATATCAGCTCTTCCAAAATTGATCTATAGATCAATGCATACAAAGAAAAATTCCACAAGATTTTTCATAGAAATTGACAAGTTGACACTGATAGCCAAAGCAATCTTGAAAAAGAACTAACTTGGAGGATTTGTATACTCTCTGATCTTAAGACTTACTATAATGCATAGTATTTAAAGACATTGTATTTCCATAAAAATTGTGCAATTATGAAATTGTGAAAAATACCATTGGTAGCTTGATAGGGATTGCATTGAATCTATAGATTGTTTGGGTAGTATACTCAATTTCATTATATTGATTCTTCCGATCCATGAACACAGTATGTTTCTCCATCTATTAGTGTCCTCTGATTTCTTTCACCAGTGTTTTATAGTTTTCTATATATAGGTCTTTTATTCTTTTTGTTGCAATAGTGAATGGAATTGTTTCCTTAATTTCTCTTTCTCTTTATTAGTGAATAGGAATGCAAGGGATTTCTGTGTGTTGATTTTATATCCTGCAAATTTACTATATTTATTGATTAGCTCTAGTAATTTTCTGGTGGAGTCTTTAGGGTTTTCTATGTAGAGGATCATATCATCTACAAACAGTGAGAGTTTTACTTCTTCTTTTCCAATTTGGATTCCTTTTATCTATTTTTTTTTTTTTTTTCCTGCTCTGATTGCTGTGGCCAAAACTTTGAAAACTATGTTGAATAGTAGTGGCAAGAGTAGGCACCCTTGTCTTGTTCCTGACTTTAGGGGAAATGCTTTCAATTTCACCATTGAGGATAATGCTTGCTGTGGGTTTGTCATATAGAGCTTTTATTATGTTGAGGTATATTCCTTCTACTCCTGCTTTCTAGAGAGTTTTTATCATAAATGGATGTTGAATTTTGCAAAAGGCTTTCTCTGCATCTATTGAGATAATCACATGGCTTTTATTTTTCAATTTGTTAATGTGATGTGTTACATTGAGTGATTTGTGGATATTGAAGAATCCTTGCATCCCTAGGATAAAGCCCACTTGGTCATGATGTATGATCTTTTTAATGTGTTGTTGGATTCTGATTGCTAGAATTTTGTTAAGGATTTTTGCATCTATGTTCATCAGTGATATTGGCCTGTAGTTTTCTTTTTT
>SJYT01064117.1:33-73999 GCA_006410635.1 Cephalophus harveyi
GTGAAAGACAAATCATCCATAAAATCAAGCATGTAGGTAGATTGTAGATTGCTTAGCTAAACTCTATTATTTGTTAATAATAACAAATAGTAGAATAAATGAAATTATATATATTTATATAATTTACATAATAATTTATATGATTAAAAACAAGATATAATTCTTAAATAATATATTTGCTAATAGTAGAATAAATGAGAAAATATGGATTCACATGTCAGGAATGTATGTCAGGACTTCTGCTTTCAGCTGAGATGAAGGCCAATTCTCCCACTGAGAATGACTAGAGAAGCTGGATAAAATACACAAAACAGTACCTGTTTGAAGGCAAAGAAGAACTGCAGGGAAAACTCAGACTTGAGCAATCAGATTCTGGAGAAGGACGAGACTTGGAGAGGAGTGCTGACATTCTTCAATTGATTTTTCCCTTGGGGCACTTGCCAATTCTGAGTACCTGGCAAGAGGCCAGGAATCCAGGCAAGAGATTTGGGCAGGAGGTCACCAAGGGCAGAGAAGGCAGCAGAATTCTTAGCAGTCTGGGGAGCTAGAGAGAAAAATTTGAATTTTCTGAGGCGGGGATGCCAGTGAGAAAGGTAAGTAGAAAAACGAGTCTAACACTTACCCTGTTTCCCCAGGTTCCAGTGCTGCATGGATCAAGCTAAACTAAGCAGAAGGTCTCTGTAAAGTAGAGCAGAAATTTGGAAAACTCAAAAGATTCACCAGGAGGACAGGGACCCAGTGAGAACCAAGAACCCAGGTGGAACCCCAGGAGGTGTTTTAGTTGGGTGGGATGGGCATACCAAAAACACCATGGCTGTGTGATTTAAACACTTATTTCTCACAGTTCTGGAGGGTGGAAAGTCCAAGATCAAGAGTCTGGCAGTTTCAGTGTCTGTTCAGGGCCAAACTGCTTGGTTCACAGATGACCATCTCCTGCTGTTTCCTCACATGTTAGAGGGGATGAGCTCTGCTGCTGCTGCTGCTAAGTCGCTTCAGTCGTGTCCGACTCTGTGCGACCCCATAGACGGCAGCCCAACAGGCTCCCCCGTCCCTGGGATTCTCCAGGCAAGAACACTGGAGTGGGTTGCCATTTCCTTCTCCATTGTGTGAAAGCGAAAAGTGATGGTTCACAGATGACCATCTCCTGCTGTTTCCTCACATGTTAGAGGGGATGAGCTCTACAGGGCTTCTTTTATATGGGCACTAATCACATTCATGAGACTCCTCTGTCACGACCCAATCACCTCTCAAGGCTGCACCTCCTGATACCACCACATTTGAGGGTGAGGATTTCAACACAATGGGCTTTCCTGGTGGCTCAGACAGTAAAGAATTCACCTGCAGGCAGGAGGCCTGGGCTCAATCCTTGGGTAGGGGAGATCCCCTGGAGAAGGGACTTTGGCAACCTGCTTAAGTATTCTTGCCTGAGACTCCCATGGACAGAGGAGCCTGGCAGGCTACAGTCCATGGGGTCGTGAAGAGTTGGACACGAATGAGCAACTAACACACACACTCACACAATATATCTTAACGTATGAATTTTGAGGGGAACACAAACATCCAGTCTACAGCAGAGGGCTACTGCCTGGGAACAGAGATGGATCAGAGATGGAATCGTGGTGCTCCATAGTGATCACTGTGCTTAGCAGCTCAGTTGCGTCCGACTCTCTGCACCCCCATGGACTATAGAGATAGAAAAAAGCCTCATAAAACTATGATGCATTATATATCATTTTGGAAAAGGCAAGGCTAAAAAGACAACAACAAAAAAAAATCAGTAGTTTCCATGTGTTAGGGATAGGGAGGAAAGAATAGATGGAACAAAAAGGATTTTTTAGGGCGGTGAAACCACATTGTACGATACTATAATGATGAATATATGTTGTTATACATTCGTTAAAGTCTGTAGAATGTACAATACCAAGAATGAACCATAATGTAAACTGTGGACTTTGTGATTAAAGCTGTGTCAATGGAGAGTCATCCCTGGTTAAAAAAAGTCCCATTCTGGGATAAAGAAGTAGTACATACATACAATGGAATGTACTCAAACATAAGAAAAGAGATGAAATAACGGCATTTGCAGCAACATGAGTGGACCTAGAGATGATCATATTAAGTGAAGTATGAAAAAGAAAGTCAAATACCATATGATATAACTACTATATGAAATCTAAAATATGGCAAAAATGAACTTATCTATGAAACAGGCTTACAGACAAGGGGGCAAGCTAGGGGAGGGATGGATGGGTAGTCTGGGATTAGCAGATACAAGCTATTATATACCAAATGGATAAACAACAAGGTCATACTATATAGCACAGGAAACTATATTCAATATCCTGGGATAAATCATAATGGAAAAAAAATTGAAAAAGAATGTATATATACATATACATTCAGTGATCAATGCAAAGAAATAGAGGAAAACAACAGAATGGGAAAGACTAGAGATCTCTTCAAGAAAATTAGAGATACCAAGGGAACATTTCATNAAACTCCAGTACTTTGGCCACCTCATGCGAAGAGTTGACTCATTGGAAAAGACTCTGATGCTGGGAGGGATTGGGGGCAGGAGGAGAAGGGGACGACCGAGGATGAGATGGCTGGATGGCATCACGGACTCGATGGACGTGAGTCTGAGTGAACTCCGGGAGTTGGTGATGGACAGGGAGGCCTGGCGTGCTGCGATTCATGGAGTCACAAAGAGTCGGACACGACTGAACGACTGAACTGAACTGAACTGAACTGATACATACACACATATATATATTTATTTAACTAAATCACTTTGCTCTACAGTAGAAATTAATACAATACTACAAGTCAACTGTACTTAAGTAAAAAAAATTATTTTTAAAAGGTACCACTCTGGTGAGGGATGTTGATAATGGAAGCAAATGGGAACTTAGTACTTTCTTCTCAGTTTTTCTGTGAACTAAAGACAGCTCTAAAAATAAAAACCTGCAGTTGGTTCTACCTTTGTTTGGGTTAAAGTGACCAGTTCTCTAGTAGAAAAGGTAAGGCCTCTCTTTGTGGAAGATTTCACCCCAAAGCCCTCTAATTTTTGAAATACAACGTCTGGATCAAATTGGATCAATACTTACCAGGCATTCCAGGACACAGAAACAGTTACTAAAGACCATAAAGAAAATGTTGGAAATAGACACATGGATCCAGATATTTTAGTTATCAAAAAATACTTAAAATAAGTATGATTAATATGCTCAGGAAAAACAGATGAAAAGAATGTATGTCATTAGTTAAAACTATAGCTATGAACTGTAGAGTGAAACACATGTCCCAAAAGTAATAATAACAGCGTTTTACATTTACCAAACGACTGCTTTATATCAGGCAGCGTTTTAAGTGATTCTTTGATTTCTCACAATTCCATGAAGTAGTACTATTGCCCCCACTTTACAAATGAGGAAACTGATGTACAAAATAGGTAAATAAATGTTTATGGTTCCAGAACTAGTAAATGGCAGAGCTAGAATTTGAACTCAGTGCAGTCTCAGAGTCCCCACTTTTAATCACAATGCTGCGTAGAGTACACACCTTGTTCCACTACAACAGCCATAGAAAAGTCTATGTTTGGGTTAAGGAGATATAGAATTCTGACAGTTCAAATTATTTAGGTCAGCAAAATGTTATTTTGTTTTCTCAAGACCCCAAAACATGAGAATGTGAGAGTTCCAACTTAGCCTAAATTGCATAGCGATGTATTCTCGAATCCAAGCAGCCCAATAATGTTTATCTGAAAGTACAGAAGGCCAAGTAGAAGTATCTAATTTCAAGTAGACAAAAAATAGGAACTAAAAACAAGTATGTGAAATCTGACCCAAAATAATACTCAATACTAACCACTACTTAAGTTATTTTTGTAAACTGTTGCCTGGACACCCTCTAATTATTGTAAGTGCCCCCTGTGAATTCTTTGCTGCAGAACTACAGTTAATTCACTTAAACCCCTATGGGTAGATAACCGTGAGAGAAGATTCCCCCACATACATTAAGCCTCTACTCTGTCAGCAGTACTCCCTGAAGCAGTCCTGAAGGACATTCTCTAACACATGCTGTTCTTGTTGACAAATGCACATATCTGGCAAACATTGAAGAAATGGTTTTGAAAGGAAGGTGGACTACACAGCAGGAAAGCCCACCCTATCTCTGCACTCCCATTCCCAGCGATATCCTTTCACTGCCAGAAAAAAATCTACCATTAGATTTGATTTCTCTTCTATACAGATGAATCAAACATTCATCATCATGTTCATATTAGTGACTTGATCTCATGGGCAGCTAGCTGTGATCGGAAGCGTAAAGGAGCTGGTTTTGACTGGGGTGCAGCAAGCACAGGTCGTGACAATTGTGAACATGAACTACAGGCTGCTGTTTTCTTCACCGCTCAAAATGAAGACAAGAATGCAATCTACCTCACAAAGCTAACATGAAGATTGCATGAGGATAATGAGCACAAATATGCTTAAGATAATACTAGCCACTCAGTAGGTGGTGAATAAATGATGACTTTTATAATTAATTATAGTGACCTTAGCAATAATGGAGAAATTGTTAAACATCAAATGTATTTTTAAAGAACTGGCAAGATGGTGATGACAGTAGGTCTGAATAAAGTTTAAGAAAGAATAAAATTAAGCCCTCCAGCCACTGTGCAAGAGCATTTTTGCTACTTAGGATGATGTATGAAAGACTTGGAAGTATCTTGGGAGCTAAATGTTTAGCATACAGACCCAAATAGTCCCAGACTTAAAAATATAACATATTTAAGAAATTGTATGGAATCAAAATGTTTTTTATTTCTCCAAAATGTTGAATATTCTCTCTCCATTTATTGAGTGGTTCATCATCTCTCCACATATCTATTTACTGGTGAACAAAATATGCACCTAACATAATGCCCACCCACACAAGGATAGGTGCGTTGTTTTTGTCATGCAAAAATTATCTTCCTAACTCATTATCAACATGATGTGCCCACTGAGATATATTTTCCAGTAATACTAGTGGATTGTATATGTAAACTCCAGCATTTTCTCACTGAGTCTTTTTGCAACCTTTAGGTCATTAAGAGGTTCTATAAGTGCCATTTGTATACAGATCAAAAATAAGCCAACTGTCTCCCAGGCTGCAAGAACTCAGGAAGGAGTTGCGTCACTAATGCTATGCTTGAACTAACCTCAGAATGATTTCCCCTGGGATGGTTTTCTGGTTAGCGTTGTGGAGAATATGTTTACTTAGTCACCTAAGAAGTATGTGTTTATGAATTAGTATGACTAGAGAAAATGATGGAAAGAGGTGGAAGCCTCTTTTTAAACTAGGAGACCATGTGGGGTGACAGGCTTGGCTGGAGTCCTGAATGAATCATTCATCATTGGTTAGTGGTCCTACCACTTACCTGCTGTTTGATCTTGAGTAAGTCATTCACAGGCATCTTCCCTTTTCTCACAAAATAAACAATACTGTTAGTCTGGAAGGTTTTTAATTCCCTTTCTATTAATCTTATCTAAGTAAGGGAAAATTGAAATTGAAAATTTTTGTTTCTTATTAAGAGATGCCACTTTCAAAGGCTGAGATGATAGCTACCTATGTGATAATAAAATATTATGATAAAATTAAATTACATAAGCTAGTAGAAATATAATCAGTCAATTAATTTTAAGAATCATTCTCAACTGTACCTTCAATTAAATGAATTACCCACACAAATATTGTAAACTAATTTTTACAAAGGCAATTTGAAGAGTGGTTTCTAAACAGTGTTGAAACAACTGAATATCCACATGCAAAAATAAATAAAACTAGATACAAACCTTATGCATTCCACAAAAATCAGCTCAGAATGAATTATAGGAGGTAGAACATAATTCCTTATTCTTTACAAGTGGGCTACAAATAGCCACTTCTTTCTACAGTGTACAATACGGAAAGGGGGAAAAAAGAATAATTTTATGGTAGATAAACCTAAAAAATACTATCTCTGCCAAGTGATCAAGATTAATATTAACAGCTATAAGTCACACTGACTACATATGCTCCTGATACAATTGTTGAGAACTGTGCTTTACCTCATAGCAAACACCCTCTTCCAACAAAGCAAGAGAAGCCTCTACACATGGACATCACCAGATGGTCAATACCGAAATCAGATTGATTATATTCTTTGCAACTGTAGATGGAGACGCTGTATACAGTCAGCAAAAGCAAGACCAGGAGCTGACTGTGGCTCAGATCATGAACTCCTTATTGCCAAATTCAGACTTAAACTGAAAAAAGTGGGGAAAAGCACTAGGCCATGCAGGTATGTCCTAAATAAAATCCCTTAAGATTATACAGTAAAACTGGCCAATAGATTCAAGGGACTAGATCTGATAAACAGAGTGCCTCATGAACTATGGACGGAGGTTCATGACATTGTACAGGAGACAGGGATCAAGATCATCCCCAAGGGAAAAAAAATGTGAAAAAGCAAAATGGCTGTCTGAGGAGACCTTACAAATAGCTGTGAAAAGAAGAGAAGTGAAAGAAAGGAGAAAAGGAAAGATATACTCATTTGAATTCAGAGTTCCAAAAAATAGCAAGGAGCGATAAGAAAGCCTTCCTCAATGATCAGTACAAAGAAATAGAGGAAAACAATAGAATGGGAAAATCTAGAGATCTCTTCAAGAAAATAAGAGATACAAAGAGAACATTTCATACAAGTTCAGATCAGTCAGTCGCTCAGTCATGTCCGACTCTTCGAGACCCCACGAACTGCAGCACGCCAGGCCTCCCTGTCCATCACCAACTTCCAGAGTCCACCCAAATCCATGTCCATTGAGTCCGTGATGCCATCCAGCCATCTCATCCTCTGTCATCCCCTTCTCCTCCTGCCCTCAACCCTTTCCAGCATCAGGGACTTTTCAAATGAGTCAGTTCTTTGCATCAGGTGGCCAAAGTATTGGAGTTTCAGCTTCACCATCAGTCCTTCCAATGAACACCCAGGACTGATCTCCTTTAGGATGGACTGGTTGGATCTCCTTGAAGTCCAAGGGATGCTCAAAAGTCTTCTCCAACACCACAGTTCAAAGGCATCGGTTCTCCAGCACTCAGCTTTCTTCACAGTCCAACTCTTACAACCATACATGACTACTGGAAAAACCACAGCCTTGACTAGTTGGACCTTTGTTGACAAAAAGTAATGTCTTTGCTTTTTAATATGCTATCTAGGTTGATCATATTTTTCCTTCCAAGGAGTAAACATCTTTTAATTTTATGGCTGCAATCACCATCTGCAGTGATTTTGGAGCCCAGAAAAACAAAGTCAGCCACTGTTTCCACTGTTTCCCCATCTATTTGCCATGAAGTGATGACTGGATGCCACGATCTTAGTTTTCCTAATGTTGAGCTTTAAGCCAACTTTTTCACTCTCCTCTTTCACTTTCTTCAAGAGGCTCTGTAGTTCTTCTTCACTTTCTGCCGTAAGGGTGGCATCATCTGCATATCTGAGGTTATTGATGTTTCTCCCAGCAATCTTGATTCCAGCTTGTTCCAACCCAGAATTTCTCATGATGTACTCTGCATATAAGTTACATAAGCAGGGTGACAATATACAGCCTTGCTGCTGCTGCTGCTACTGCTGCTGTCACTTCAGTCATATCCGACCGTGTGGGATCCCATAGACAGCAGCCCACCAGGCTCCCCCATCCCTGGGATTCTCGATGCAACCAAGGAAGGAAGGAAATGGAGTGATTTGCCATTTCCTTCTCCAATGCATGAAAGTGAAGTCTCTCAGTCATGTCCAACTGTTTGCAACCCCAAGGACTGCAGCCTACCATGGGATTTTCCAGGCAAGAGTACTGGAGTGGGTTGTCATTGCCTTCTCCAATACAGCCTTGACGTACTCTTTTTCCTATTTGGAACCAGTCTGTTGTTCCATGTCTAGTTCTAACTGTTGCTTCCTGACCCACATACAGATTCCTCAAGAGGCAGGTCAGGTGGTCTGGTATTTCCATCTCTTTCAGAATTTTCCATAGGTTATTGTGATCCACACAGTCAAAGGCTTTGGCATAGTCAATAAAACAGAAATATATGTTTTTCTGGAACTCTCTTGCTTTTTCCATGATACAGCGGATGTTGGCAATTTGATCTCTGGTTCCTCTTCTTTTTCTGAAACCAGCTTGAACATCTGGAAGTTCCCGGTTCACGTATTGCTGAAGCCTGCAGTTTCATGGAAAGATGGGCTCAATAAAGAACAGAAATGGTAGGAACCTAACAGAAGCAGAAGATATTAAGAAGATGTGACAAGAATACACAGAAGAACTATACAAAAAAGATCTTCACGACCCAGATAATCACAACGGTATGATCACTCACCTAGAGCCAGACATCCGGGAATGTGAAGTCAAGGGGGCCTTAGGAAGCATCACTATGAACAATGCTACTGGAGGTGATGGAATTCCAGTTGAGGTATTTCAAACCCTAAAAGATGATGCTGTGAAAGTGTTGCACTCAATATGCCAGCAAATTTGGAAAACTCAGCAGTGGCCACAGGACTGGAAAAGGTCAGTTTTCATTGCAATCCCAAACAAAGGCAATGCCAAAGAATGCTCAAGCTATCGCACAATTGCACTCATCTCACACTTGAGCAAAGTAATGCTCAAAACTCTTCAAGCCAGGCTTTAACAGTGTGTGAACCGTGATCTTCCAGATGTTCAAGCTGGTTTTAGAAAAGGCAGAGGAGCCAGAGATCAAATTGCCAGCATCCACTCTATTATCAAAAAGCAAGAGAGTTCCAGGAGAATGTCTATTTCTGCTTTTTTGACTATGCCTTTGACTGTGTGGATCACCACAAACTGTGGAAAATTGTCAAAGAGATGGGAATACAAGACCACCTGACCTGCCTCTTGAGAAATCTGTATGCAGGTAGGAAGCAACAGTTAGAACTGGACATGGAACAACAGATTGGTTCCAAATAGGGGAACGAGTACATCAAGGCTGTATATTGTCACCCTGCTTATTTAACTTATATGCCTTGGAAGAAGTACAAGCTGGAATCAAGACTGCTGGGAGAAATATCAATAACCTCAGATATGCAGATGATACCACCCTTATGGCAGAAAGTGAAGAAGAACTACAGAGCCTCTTGATGAAAGTGAAAGAGGAGAATGAAAAAGTTGGCTTAAAGCTCAACATTAGGAAAACTAAGATCATAGCATCTGGTCCCAACACTTCATGGCAAATAGATGGGGAAACAGTGGAAACAGCGACAGACTTCATTTTTCTGTACTCCAAAATCATTGCAGATGGTGATTGCAGCCATGAAATTAGAAGCCAATTGCTCCTTGGAAGATCTTAAAGCTCAACATTAGGAAAACTAAGATCATAGCATCTGGTCCCAACACTTCATGGCAAATAGATGGGGAAACAGTGGAAACAGCGACAGACTTCATTTTTCTGTACTCCAAAATCATTGCAGATGGTGATTGCAGCCATGAAATTAGAAGCCAATTGCTCCTTGGAAGAAAAGTTTTGACCAACCTAGATAGCGTATTAAAAAGCAGAGACATTACTTTGCCAACAAAGGTCCATCAAGTCAAGGCTATGGTTTTTCCTGTGGTCATGTATGGATGTGAGAGTTGGACTATAAAGAAAGCTGAGCCCAGAAGAATTGATGCTTTTGAACTGTGGTGTTGGAGCAGACTCTTGAGCATCCCTTGGACTACAAGGAGATCCAACCAGTCCATCCTAAAGGAAATTAGTCCTGGGTGTTCATTAGAAGGACTGATGCTGAAGCTTAAACTCCAATAGTTTGGCCACCTGACATGAATAGCTGACTCATTTGAAAAGACCCTGATTCTGGGAAAGATTGAAGGCAGGAGGATAAGGGGACAACCAAGCATGAGATATTTGTATGGCATCACCACCTCGATGGACATGAGTTTGAATAAACTCCAGGAGTTGGTGATGGACAAGGAGGCCTGGCATGCTGCTCTCCATGGGGTCACAAAGAGTTGGACACAACTGAGTGACTGAACTGAATTGAAGTGAACCGTGCTTTACGTCTTTGATCATCTTCATCTTCCATAAAATCCCAAATCCCAGTCTAATTATAAGGAAAAGTCAGAAAAGTTCCAGTTGAGAGACTTACAAAATACTTGGCCAGTGGGAGTCCCCTGGTAGCCTAGTGGTTAGGATTCCTGGCTGTCATGCTGTGGCGCAGGCTCAATCCACGGTCCAAGAACTGAGATCCCATGAGCTGTGTGACACAACCGAAAAAAAAAAAGCTTGGAAAAAAATTTGGCCCGTGTAAGAAACTGTCATAGCCAAGACATGATGACTAAATGTAATGTTATATCCTGGGTGGAATCTTGTAACAGAAAAAGGACATTCGATAAAAACAAAGGAAATCTGAATGAAGAAAAGATTTTGATTAATAATAATGTATCAATATTAGTTCATTAATTCTGTTATATGTATAATACTAATATGATCATTGTACACTGTTAATAATAGAAATTGTATGTGTGGTATATGGAACTTTCTCTATTATCTTTGCAATTTTTTGTAAATCTTATACTATTTTAAAATTTATTTTAGAAAATTTCATGAACTTTTTGTGTATTTTCAGCAAAATGTTTACACTAATAATATTGGTTTGAAATTTTTTCTCTCTGTTTCCTTCAGAGTAAATGATACAGCTGTTATGTAATATAATCCTACCCTGTACTACTATTTGGTCCTTTAATGAGCTGTCAATTTTGAAAATAATTTGCATCCAAAGAACTATATCTTTGAAGGTAAAATACCACCAACAGAAAATAAGGGGGAAAGCAACTCACTTTATGAGAATCTTATCAACAAAACAATAACAATCACAAACTATCAGCTTAATAATAAGAAACAAGCATCCTTAGGAGCCCCAGTGGTTTGAGGATGATCTTAACTTGTAAAATAAAAATCTATGTAATAATGCCAGCATAGGCAAAAGACTGCAGCAGGCTGGATTCTATGTAGCACTGTTAGTTAACCCCACCGTATTCTTTGATTTGCTGCCTGTCAAAGTGTTTCCTAGGAGTGTGGTCTGGCACATGCCCTGCTACGCTGAGGACTCAGAAATTTGTGCTGTGGTCCTAGTTTACCCACCAACAATGTACATGACACTGAACCTTCCTGTGGAATGAGGGCTGGGTTGAGCTGATCTCGAAGGTCTCTTCCTGTTTTGTGATTATAGACTTAGGGGACCTAATGGCAATAAAGGAGACACAGAAGACCCAGGTTCAATCCCTGGATCAGGAAGATCCCCTAGAGGAAGGCACAGCGGCCTACTCCAGTATTCTTGCCTGGAGAACCCCATGGACAGAGGAGCCTGGAGGGCTACAGTCCATAGGGTCCCCAAGAGTCAGACAGGACTGAAGCGACTTAGCATGCACTCAGACATAAGAGTAACTTATTACCACTCACTGACACAGCATCATGGATTTGCTTTTCGGATTACCTGGCCTCACCCAACACAGAGTGGCGTGCTGAGGGATGAGAGTGTAGGATGGGTGAGAAAACAAATAGCAAGGATTTCCTTGATGGTCCAGTTGTTAAGACTCTGATCTCCCAACTCAGGGGACACAGATTTGATCCCTGGTCAGGGAACTAAGATCTTGAATGGCACAAGGCATGGCTAAAAATAAAAAATTTTAAAAAGTTAATTGGCAAAATAATTGAAAAAAATTTTAATAACACAAGTTTAATGTGGAAAAGAGAAGTCTGACTCCTGGTATTTGAAGAAGGGTCATCAGCAATCCCACTGCTGGGCATAAACACTGAGGAAACCAGATTTGAAAGAGACACATGTACCCCAATGTTCATTGCAGCACTGTTTATAATAGCCAGGACATAGAAACAACCTAGATGTCCATCAGCAGATGAATGGATAAGAAAGCTGTGGTGCATATACACAATGGAGTATTACTCAGCCATTAAAAAGAATACATTAGAATCAGTTCTAATGAGATGGATGAAACTGGAGCCGATTATACAGAGTGAAGTAAGCCAGAAAGAAAAACACCAATATAGTATACTAACACATATATATGGAATTTAGAAAGATGGTAATGATAACCCTGTATGTGAGAGAGCAAAAGAGACACAGATGTATAGAAAGGATTTTTGGACTGTGAGGGAGAGGGAGAGGGTGGGATGATATGGGAGAATGGCATTGAAACATGTATACTATCATGTAAGAAACGAATCGCCAGTCTATGTTTGATGCAGGGTACGGGATGCTTGGGGCTGGTACACGGGGACGATCCAGAGAGAGGATATGGGGAGGGAGGTGGGAGGGGGGTTCGGGATTGGGAACTCACGTACACCTGTGGCAGATTCGTGTCAATGTATGGCAAAAGCCATAGAGTATTGTAAAGTAAAAACAAACAAATAAATAAAAGCAATCAAGTTCAAAAAAAAAAAAAAAAGAAGGGTCATGTGGGAAGGGGTAGCAGATGTGTTTGGGGAAATTCCAGAGAACTTAGGACCAGCAGATATATAGCAGTGGTCTCCATGTGACCCAGTGTAACCTGAAGGCTGAGGGCATCGGCCACAGACGCCCACAGGAGAGGGGCTCCCTGGAGCCCAGTGGTGGTGCCCGGGAGGTGCCCGGGAGGCTGGTGGCGCCCGGGAGGCTGGTTCCCGCTCACCTGGTTGGGTTTTTAAGATTGTCTCTCTTCCCTTCCCCACCTCGTCCCTTTTCCTGCCAGCGTCCCCATCTCCACCAGTTTCTGATACACAGCCCTGCAACAGTTCCTACTACAAATGCTTTGTGTCTGACAACCGTTTAGGGGCAGAGAAATAGGAAAAGGTGAGGAAAGGCACTGATTTGGATCATGTAAAAGCCCTTTTCCACGGTGAGTTTGTAGTTATAACAGAAAGCATCCGCTCTGTGCGCCTTTCCCCGCCTCAGCAGGCCTCTTGTTCCCTCAGCAGTCCCTTCTCTTTCCAATTCCCCACCATATCCCTGTGTAACATCTCCTTTCACAACACAAGACATTGCATCATAACAAAGGCAATTTCACCATGCCTAGAATTAGTTTTTATTGGTGTTTTTAAATGCTTAAAATTCCCACAGATCTTAACCCAGCTACCTAGGAGATCTATGTAAGAAGTCTCCCTTAAATTCACAAGTTTTGTTGTTTGGGATTTTTTTTTTTTTCCTGCAGGAAAAAGCCTGTTCTGCCAAACAGCAATATTGGAATCGAGGGAAGCTTATTTCTCTGCTCATTTGGAAACCCACAGGCCCCGAGTACATGGACCGGTTTTCCATCTGTAAAGTGATGCATTGGTTGAAAGCCACAGTGCATCATAGACTGGCATTCCTGGAATTATGGCTTTTCCTCCAAGACTGCAGTTCTCTTCCATGACATCAGTAAAATTGAGAAGAGCACAAATATATGCTTGGTGGGCAGTTTTTTTGAGGACTCCTGCCCTTTCACATTTTCCCTAACAACTCAGAAGACAAGCCCTCGCAGGGGGAGGACATAATCTGAAACGTTTCTTTCTAATTTCCTCCTGCTCAGAACAAACCTCAAGACCAGCATTTTGCAGTCTAACAGGGAAAAAACAGTGTCATCACAGAACATGAACATCAAAGGATAGCCCTTTATTTCTATAGAACAAGCTGAATACCTGCTTCACAGTTTATCAGTTTTACTGATTATGAAAACAATGGAAGGAACTACCTAGCTCTGAGTCACATGATATTTGATTATCATTCTTTCTCCAGACATAGATAATCCGTCTTTACCCTAGTGACAGATGTCTGTGGTTTTCAGTTCTGGCTTCTCCCCTTTGAAGTGTATGAAATGGCATAATTAACCCATCTGTGGGTTATTTGAACTTCCTGCATAGGGTTGTTGAATTAGTGTATATGAAGCATGTATAAAAATGCAGGTACACCGATGCTTAACACCTATTTACTGTGGTTGATATTGTCATTAATATGATTATGACTATATATAGGCAATAATAAATTCTTTCTGGACTTATTGCTCCACTGATCTCCAGTAGCATATTGGGCACCTAATGACCTGGGGAGTTCCTCTTTTGATATCCTATCATTTTGCCTGTTCATAGTGTTCATGGGGTTCTCAAGGCAAGAGTACTGAAGTGGCTTGCCATTCCCTTCTCCAGTGGACCAAGTTCTGTCATACCTATTAATACTGGATTAATTCCTGACATGGGTTCATGGTTCTTTGCAGCAGAGCCTTTGATAGAAAGGAGGCAAGCCAGATGAATTCCACATAGTGGACACAGTGACAAGTGATGTTTGAAACGCACTCTGTCATCTGTGAAAAAAATGTAGCTAATACTGGGCAAGTACTTCCTATGAGCTAGGAAGTTTTAGGTTCACAACAAAATTGAGGGGAAGGTAAAGAGGTTTCTCTTTATTTTCTGCCCCCACATATGCATAGCTTCTCCAATTATCAATACCCCAACCAAACAGGTACATTTGTTACAATTGATGACCCAACACTGACACATTGCAATCACCCAAAACTATAGTTTGCCCTTGGGTTCACTCTTGGTGTTGCATATCCTATGAGTTTGGACAAATGTATAATGACATGTATATATTACACAGAGTAGTTTCACTGTCCTAAAAATCCATTGTATGTGACCTCTTTTCATTTCCAAAACAACTATGAGTTATTATTATTTTATTCCCATATTTAAAAGATGAGAAAAACAAGGCTTAGAGAGGTTGAACAATTTACTAAAGATTGGAAAAGAAATGCAAAAAAGCAAAATGGCTGTCTGGGGAGGCCTTACAAATAGCTGTGAAAAGAAGAGAGGTGAAAAGCAAAGGAGAAAAGGAAAGATATAAGCATCTGAATGCAGAGTTCCAAAGAATAGCAAGGAGAGATAAGAAAGCCTTCCTCAGTGATCAATGCAAAGAAATAGAGGAAAACAACAGAATGGGAAAGACTAGAGATCTCTTCAAGAAAATTAGAGATACCAAGGGAACATTTCATGCAAAGATAGGCTCGATAAAGGACAGAAAAGGTATGGACCTAACAGAAGCAGAGGATATGAAGAGGAGGTGCCAAGAATACACAGAAGAACTGTACAAGAAAGATCTTCATGACCCAGATAATCACAATGGTATGATCACTCACCTAGAGCCAGACATCCTGGAATGTGAAGTCAAGTGGGCCTTAGCATCACTACGAACAAAGCTAGTGGAGGTGATGGAATTCCAGTTGAGCTATTTCAAATCCTGAAAGATGATGCTGTGAAAGTGCTGCACTCAATATATTAATATGTTGTCTAGGTTGGCCATAACTTTTCTTCCAAGGAGCAAGCGTCTTTTAATTTCATGGCTGCAGTCACCACCTGCAGTGATTTTGGAGTCTCCAAAAATAAAGTTGAGCTATTTCAAATCCTAAAAGATGATGCTGTGAAAGTGCTGCACTCAATATGACAGCAAATTTGGAAAACTCAGCAGTGGCCACAGGACTGGAAAAGGTCAGTTTTCATTCCAATCCCAAAGAAAGGCAATGCCAAAGAATGCTCAAAATTCTGCAAGCCAGGCTTCAGCAATACGTGAACTGTGAACTTCCAGATGTTCAAGCTGGTTTTAGAAAAGGCAGAGGAACCAGGGATCAAATTGCCAACATCCTCTGGATCATCGAAAAAGCAAGAGAGTTCCAGAAAAACATCTCTTTCTGCTTTATTGACTATGCCAAAGCCTTTAGCTGTGTGGATCACAATAAACTGTGGAAAATTCTGAAAGAGATGGGAATACCAGATCACCTGACCTGCCTCTTGAGAAACCTATATGCAGGTCAGGAAGCAACAGAACTGGACATGGAACAGCAGACTGGTTCCAAATAGGAAAAGGAGTACATCAAGGCTGTATATTGTCACCCTGCTTATTTAACTTATATGCAGAGTACTTAGCTTAGAGACTGTGAAAAACTACCAGATGACAAAAATCTAGCTAATTAAGGTATGAGTCAAAATAAAATACACAGGAATGGACAAGCCATGATAAAAAGTCTGAGGCTAAGTATCAGGCCCATATAAAAGTAGAAGTAGGAATAATAAACAATTGCGCCTCTTTGGTCTCAACCATAGAAGAGAGATGACAAAGGGGACACTGTCGTTTGGAAGTAAGACTGTGGTTCCAAGGCCTCCGACCTTCAGAAGCCAACCTCTGACCCCTGTGGCAACATCGCCAGGCAGAAGAGGAAATGTGACTGGAGTTGCCCAGGCTACAGATGGAACACCACCGAGGCCAGGTGAGCGAGGCACCTACAAAGAGTATCCTGAGGATTCAGGCGTGGGTTCTGGGAGAACACCTAACCCCAGCGAGCCGCTGGGGCAGCACCCAGTTCATCTTAGGGATTTCGACCATTCGTCATGCAATAAATGCTCTGGTTTTAAAAAAATAGACACTTAAGGAAATTATAAATTAATTTTATAAATCATGATAACAGAAAAAAAAAATACTGATAATAGCTTACAAAACAGAAATAGAGATGTGGGAAGCAGTGTAAGTATTCGAATTGTTTCATGTTTTATAGCAGGGAGTTCAAAGATGGTGAAAAGGTAACACATAACCACTGGTTATTGATTTTAGTGTTCTCTAAGAACTAATATTTCTTGTGATTAAGGACACAGTTCTCTGAAGTTCTGCAATTCCTTCCCTTAAAAAATGCTTCTTCCATTAAACTGAAGTAAAATTAAAATCTTCATTTAAGATAAATGCAAGGCCACTCAGCAGTGAAAAGTAATGAATCACTGCTGGCTCATTCACTCAAAATGTACAAATCACAAAATTATTGTTCTGAATGAAAGTCGTCGCCACAAAAGAGATTACTGGATAACTGCATTTATATAAAAATCTAGAAGATTCAATCGAATCTATAGTGACTAAAAACATTTCCTTGCTTGCTTTGGGCTGGGAGGGGAGAGAGGCATAGACTACCAGAGGACTACCAGCATAGACTGCTACAGAAGTGAAGTGCTCTGTGTCCAGCGACAGACTCCCAGAACAGCCTCCCTTGTCATCCCGAAGGAGACGACTGAAGTGTCCTGTATCCTGAGTGTGGTGGGGTAAAATCTATCCAAGTGTAGGGACAGAATTCATAGAATTTGTATGAATAACACATTAAAGGGATGCTGCTTATTGTACAAACATTACACTTCAATCAACTCAATTAAATAGATAACTCTAACAACAACAACAACAAAATCACATTGTTTCTAACCATCCTGCCTATATATAGTCACAATGGGCTACCGTGAAGTTCGTTAAATGTTAATGAAACGTCTTATTTCTGAGTGGTAGGATTTAAAGCAATTTTTAAATATTTATCTTTAGAATGTTTCCTATTGCTTGAATTTTCATAGCAGGCATATGCATGTAATTTTTACAACCACTTACTGTCACTAATTTAAGATATCTATGGATGAGTCTATAATATTCCATCTGTGCTTCCAGGGATTTGTGCTGGAAACGTGATGTAGAGACGGGTGCACAGAACGAGAGAGGAGGCCTCCATCCCAGCCAGCCCCATTCCAGCCGGGCCCCCACCTGTTCAGCAGGGCTCACCTGCCCACAGAGTCTAACACAGCTCTCTACCATTAACAGGCCGCTTTTGTTCTCTTGCTGCTATGAAAATGGCACTACATATCTAAATTCGGTGTAGCACACCAAAATAGAAATGGCTCCAGTTCATCCTGATGAGGACTCTCAGGGAGGTGAGTTCTAGTCTTCAGTGTGGTACATGCTACACCCAGAAGGGAAGACTGCAACATGTCTGTGGCTGGCTGGTGAGCCTACACAAGATCCTTAATTTCTTCTTCATTCCTTCTTTATATAACACGACGTCAGAATGAAAAAGCATAAAGTTATAAATTTTATGAAGAAGGGTTCTGAATAATAAAAGTATTCTGTTATTTATGCTAAATAATACATTTTGTCATTCTGACAGTACATTGTAGTATTAAAGTTTATATTCTGAGAAATTTGGCTAACAAGGGTTTTAACCCCTATTCATTAGGTTAAAGTTTAGATTTCTGACTAGTTTAGAATACAGACAGTTCTGTCCTCAAAGCAGGGAATCCAACTCTACTGGGACATAAAGCCTGATAATATACAAAACACAATGAGTAATGCCTACAAAATGGCAAAATTGCTAGATAAGGATTTGCCTTATGTAAAAAAATTAAAGTTTTAAATATAAGTATTTCCTCTATATGATAAATAAATAGAAGAACTGTACTGTCTTCCAAAAATGTGAAAAGAATATCTGATGTTAAAATGTCATTTTTTCAGCATTCAGTTTGCCTGCTCATAAAAAGCTCTGTGATCGCATTTATTGCCTAGTAACTCTATTTACAACCCTTAAAAGTCTGCAATTAGCAGGTCAGATAGCATTGTGGATAGGTCCTTGCCAAGGTGGCATGGATTACTAGGATGTGATATTCCTTTTTAAAAAGAGCAAGCCTTTATCTAGCCATGAAAACCAGTTCATACTTCAGAGTAAATAACATTTAAAAATTAAGATGGGAAACAACAACTCTATTTTAAACTCTCAAATCCCAGAAAGTAAAAATATATGAGCTACTAGGAGCCCTTTCATAGTTAAGCATTTAAACATTTGGCTATAAAGGTTTTAGAATATATTTTGCATTAGTAGGTAAACCTAAAATTAAATAAATTATTCTTGATACTACCTGCCTGTGGTATATGTAATCAGCTGGATATATGGAAGATCCTTACTCAAAAATAGTAAGGACCATCCCAACCAGTAAGGCAAGACCCTTAACAAACTGGGTGGATAACAAGTTACTATCATATTCGTGAACTACTTTCAATTCTATTTTTTCCAACTCTCATAGAACAGATATCTTCATTCTTTTTATGATACTACTGCAGGAACAGGTCCTGGCTACACACAAGAGTGATGAAAACTCTTATTAAAAATGCAGATTCCTAGGTCCAATCCCCAGGGAGCGTGGTAAGTGGGAGATGATGCCCAGGATGTGTTTTGAACCGCCTGCCCCCTTCTGCCCTGTGAAATCGATAATTCAGTGCAGTTGGTCTCTGTCCCCCCTGTCTGGATGCTGCATCAATCACAGGCGATTAAAAATATTTAAATCATATGTCTGTTTCCTTTTTCCACTTTTCTGCCTAATTGCCCTTACAAATTTTTCCCACTTGGCTTTTGATTACCTAGAAGAATGTAATATTATCTCGAAACTTGGACATATTTCCTCGTACCCCGTCCCCTGAGCCTTTAATAAGCGATTATTATCAAAAGTGAAAAAAGCTCCACTCTCTCAAGGGCTTATTTCTCCTAATGAGTTTGTGTGATTCTAGACAATTTCTCTGTGCAGACAGAAGAATGTTCCCTTCTATCTAACAATGATTCATTCTGGGTTAGAATCTTCTCAGATTTGTTCTCAAGCATAACTAGACTATATTCAAAACTTTTCCAACAAGCCTATATACTCTTTAAATAAAATCGATAAAAAGAAGAATCTTTTTATCGCAAGTTAGTAGTACATGATATTGTATAAATCACAATGAATTCAGGACCAAGCTTAATCCACTTTCCGTGAAAAGTTCCCTGATCCCCCCCCTCTTCTCCCCTATGCCCCACCCACTCCTGAATGGGCCATCGCCCTCATTCACTCAGTGCCTCTGATGGCAGCTGTCTGATCTTACAGCCTGATTTTCATGCCTACCCCCAAACTACCAGCACCTGACCGTCTCAAAGATACAGACAATGCCTTAACGGTACATGCCCTACGAATAAGACAAGCAGCGGCTGTGTAGCCTCCTCTTTTTCAGTTCAGTCACTCAGTCGTGTCCGACTCTGCGACCCCATGAATCGCAGCACGCCAGGCCTCCCTGTCCATCACCAACTCCGAGTTTACTCAAACCCACGTCCATCGAGTCACTGATGCCATCCAGCCACCTCATCCTCTGTCGTCCCCTTCTCCTCCTGCCCCCAATCCCTCCCAGCATCAGAGTCTTTTCCAATGAGTCAACGCTTCACATGAGGTGGCCAAAGTACTGGAGTTTCAGCTTTAGCATCATTCCTTCCAAAGAACACCCAGGGCTGATCTCCTTCAGAATGGACTGGTTGGATCTCCTTGCAGTCCAAGGGACTCTCAAGAGTCTTCTCCAACACCACAGAAGACACAACTGAGCGTCTTCACTTTCACTTTTCACTTTCATGCATTGGAGAAGGAAATGGCAACCCACTCCAGTGCTCTTGCCTGGAGAATCCCAGGGACAGAGGAGCTTGGCGGGCTGCCGTCCATGGGGTTGCAGAGTCAGACACGACTGAAGCGACTTAGCAGCAACAGCAGCAGCAACCCATTTTCCATACTCAACTTCTCTTTTTCCCTCTTCTAGAAATACTTAGTAAACAGTAAATGATGGCTTGATTCAGTTCTATTGTATTTTCTTTACCTGTTCAGTGATGCTTTCCCACTAGTCTGTGGGTTCCCTAAGGATGGGATCATGGTGTGTTACCTGCTGCGGCAACAGAACCTGAGGGCTTGTCCCACAGAGGTGCTTGGTTAATGTCCATTGAATGAATGAATGAATGCCGCCAGTGTGCTGGTACACATGCAGACATCTCATTTAACCCACCCCTTGTCAGGATTTAGGACTAGGTGAAAAAACAGTTGAGCTAGTCAGACGGACGTGGCTTGGGAAACAAAAACGTGGGTCTTGTCTTTAAGGACTTAACTTATTGAAGTGGTTAAAAATACAGATAGTGAAAGGTGAGATTCTGGAGGGGTGTGTATGCAGCTGATGTGACAGACGGCAGGACAGAGACAACCCCACAGGAAGAAAGAAGCAGGCGAGGAAAGAAAGAAAGAAGCACACAGTCTGCTGTGGCCCAGCAGACAAACGTGCAGAAGCAGTTCAGTTCAGTGGGTGTTCACTGAGCCCATCCTAAACCCTTAATACTGTGCTAAGGTCACATCCCTCAGAAAGTTCAGGCTTGGCCCAGAGGATGATTCATGTTCTATTTGCACAAATTTCAATACCAAATGCTATATAGCTCTTTTAAATACAATTATGGTATCTGTTCACCTAACCCCCAAGTCAGAGCTGGCCCTCACACTTTTGCCCTTCTTTGCAGGGTCTTCCAGATTCTCCAAGGAAGAAGAACCCCTTTTTCCCAAGGCCACTCTTAGATGGTCACTTTGGACAGAGATATCTCTCCTGCAAAGCAATGGTTTTGAGCCAGGAAACTAGTGTTCAGTTCTAGGTTGGGTTAGCTACATCAGTGTTCTCATCTGTGAAATGTGGATAACAATAGTAACATTTTTGTCTTTGTTGTTTTAATGAAAAAGCAGTACCAATTTTATTTTCACGTGCCAAAGACAATTAGAGGGGATTCATCACATGACCCCTAGGGAAAGTGAAAGTCACTTAGTCATGTCTGAATCTTAGCAAGCCCCTGGACTATACAGTCCATGGAATTCTCCAGGCCAGAATACTGGAGGGGGTAGCCTTTCCCTTCTCCAGGGGATCTTCCCAACCCAGAGATTGAACCCAGGTCTCCCGCATTGCAGGCAGATTCTTTACCAGCTGAGCCACAAGGGGAGCCCCTAGTAGCACTTCCCAAAGCTCCTTCCTCACAGGGCCTCTCGCATCCCCCACTGCTCCTTCTTATCACTTTCTCTCTGTCCAGAACCTCCCAGATTCCTTGCCCCTGGGAGCTCTTTTTCCCTTCTGTTCATTTTTAATCACTCAACAGACATTTATCGGTTCCTATTTGTGTTGTAGGCATTATGGATAAAACAATGTCACTACTTCCTGAAATGCACATTCTTGCGGGGAGAAATGGAGAATAAGCACATGTAAAAATCAGACCAAGAAATGTGGAGTGCAGTGAGGGGTGCCCCATGCCACAGAACCTCCCTGCTGGAAGTCACCTCTGCCCTGCTGTTCTCAGAGTATTATGTAAAGATCAAATGTAAAACATTTTTTTAAAACATTACAGGGTCAGTCACACTAATGTGTAAGTGTGCATTTTTAGCAGGAAACAAAGTAAGAAGTTCTCAGAATTATGACTCCCAGGCCCAATTTGCAGTTATAGGCAAACCATTATAATAATACTTTAATACAGAAATCAGCAAAACAGCAGAAATCAGAAAAACAGCAGTCATACAACAGTGATACAGAGAGATTGATAGAAATCAAGGCTTTTGCTTGGTCTGAGAAGTAGGAACTCTAGCGCCAAAGGCTGGTTTTCTCCTCTTTGATGGAACCCACAGCTGAGATTGAGAAGGAGAGGCGGTAAGCATGAGAGATTGAGAGAAGTCACCCTCTCTGTAACTGTATGTGAGTGTAACATGGCCCCACTGGTCTCCTGCATGCAGGCTAGCTCGCTCCCTCTGCTCCAGAGACCCCTGGCCATCTGATCAGGTCGCTTCCGGGTCCCAGTGTGCCAGGCTGCCGTGTGTGGTCTTGCCCTGCCCCCTGCCAGGCCTCGCAGGCTGCTCCCCTCTCCCACTCGCTGGGGCTCTGGCCACACCAGCTGCCTTTGGTCTCCCTAACGTGCTCTGTGTCCCCCTACCCTGGCCTGGACTGTCTGCTTTCCCTTCTCATCTCCAAGCCCCCATCATCACTCTCTGCCCACCCAGCTCCCGCGTCCCCTTCAGGCCTACACGCCATGGCCTTCATCTCACACTCCATCACCTTCTGTGAGGAGAATCGGGCCCTTGGCCTCCCCAGGGCCCTTGGTGCTCACGCCCCATGAACCCATCCATTCAAGGCAGTGTCATTGCTTGTATTTTTAGTCTCTCTAATAAACAAGGGGTTTCTTGAGCCAGATAAGAACCAGATCACATTATCTTTTGCCCTTGGGACTTAACAGTTTCTGGTATCATAGTGCATCTCAATAATTAGTGAATGAATTTAAAAAAAAATAATGAAGGAGGAGTGAATGAGGTACTTCTCTGGGATGTTCTCTCTACATCTTCCATGGTCTGGTAAACAGGGGCTGTAGGGCATGTGAGTGACCTGAAATGTCCCAGGAAGCAGGGGGAAGGAGAACAACCTTCCCCACTTCCTCTGCCCGAGTCTTAATGCTGCTTCATCAGTCCTTACCAGCACAGCCACAAGCACCTGTTGTTACACCTATAAAAGAGGACCATGCCTGTCTCTTATACACATCTAGATGTGTATAAGAGACAGCAATATACAGCCTTGACGTATTCCTTTTCCTATTTGGAACCAGTCTGTTGTTCCATGTCCAGTTCTAACTGTTGCTTCCTGACCTGCATACAGATTTCTCAAGAGGCAGGTTAGGTGGTCTGGTATGCCCATCTCTTTCAGAATTTTCCACAATTTATTGTGATCCACACAGTCAAAGGCTTTGGCATAGTCAATAAAGCAGAAATAGATGTTTTTTCTGGAACTCTCTTGCTTTTTCCATGATCCAGAGGATGTTGGCAATTTGACCTCTGGTTCCTCTGCCTTTTCTAAAACCAGCTTAAACATCTGAAAGTTCACGGTTCACGTACTGCTGAAGTCTGGCTTGGAGGATTTTGAGCATTACTTTACTAGTGTGTGAGATGAGTGCAACTGTGCAGTAGTTTGAGCATTCTTTGGCATTGCCTTTCTTTGGAATTGGAATGAAAACTGACCTTTTCCAGTCCTGTGTCTCCTCTTTTTACATTCATACATACCCAAGGTAAACTTTTTCTTCTTACTCTACAGACCCACAGAGATTCTGTGACTTTTCATAGCTCTTTCCTCCTCTATCTCAGCTACTTCCAATTTGATTATTCAAAAACTATCGTAATATAGTCATTTCTATCAATTGACTTCAATAAGGGTGTCTACACTGTCAGCCACCAGCATTCAGGATGATCCTCTTTCTGAGCATTTTCTGTGGGTTAGCACTTTGATCCAGAGCTTGTGAGCTGCCCTAGAGAAAGAGAGACCCACGTACCTCATCCTGCAGGAGTGTCTTACTATACTCCAGGTGGTGCCTCTCCAAGATGGAAGAGCCGTGAAGCCTTGCTAGCGGAGATGTGGACCTAGGAGGAAAAGGGTCATTTTAGCTATTTAAAGATGACACATAAGATCACACAGTACAGAATCTTTGCAATCTGAGGACTTTTTCTTCATGTCTTCCCTCTCCCCTAATGACTGTGAAACAGTTGAAAGTAACATATTGGAAAAGAATTTTTAGATTTAGAACAGAAGAATATGCTATTTAAAAAAATATATTTTTAAGAAAAACCCTAATTTGTTAAATGCATAAAATGATTTAATTGCTTGAACTACAAAGATTCTCTCACGGAAAGAAAAGGAAGAAGGTCAGCTCGCCCATCGCTGATGGGACCCACACAGACTCCCAACACCAAGCCAAAGCAGAAATCTGGGATGTGGTCTCATCTTTTCTACAAACCCGGAGATGCCACATCCCATTTGGCTACTCTCTTTTCATCTATGGCAAGTTAGATTTGACTGTTTGGGACTTGTTTCTTCGTCAGTAAAAGAGGGGAACAATGGTACCTCCCAGGTGGGAGAGCTACAAGGATTCAAAAAGGCCATAGGTATCAAGTTCTCAGCTGGTCTCCCAGTACACAAGTGCTCAATAAGCATTCATTCCTTAGAAACTGAATTGGCTGGAGCAGTTAGGAGGGCAGAAGAGAGCTCAGTCATTGTCAGGAAACCTGCATTCAGGAATGCGGAACAGTGGGGGCGGCTTGGAGCTCTTAGAGGAAGATGTGGCTTGCCCGAACCCAGACTGGGAATCCCCTCTTCAAGGCAAAGCCGGATTGGTAGAGTTGCTGAAGGTGAAACTGCTACTGCTAAGTCACTTCAGTCGTGTCCAACTCTGTGCGACCCCATAGACGGCAGCCCACCAGGCTCCCCCATCCCTGGGATTTTCTAGGCAAGAACACTGGAGTGGGTTGCCATTTCCTTCTCCAATGCATGAAAGTGAAAAGTCAAAGTGAAGTCGCTCAGTCGTGTCCAACTCTTAGCAACCCCATGGACTGCAGCCTACCAGGCTCCTCTGTCCATGGGATTTTCCAGGCACGAGTACTGGAGTGGGGTGCCATTGCCTTCTCCCTGAAGGTGAAAAGTCACTGCTTAATTCATTGAGTAAATTTCTTGAGCATCTACTATGTAATTTCAGACATATAATTTCAGGTGATTCTCACAGCAGTCTTTGAGAGGTCAGTATTGTACCTATTTAACAGTTAAGAAACTGAATCTCAAACACATTAAGTGATTTACCCAAGATCACTCAACCAGGAAGTGGTTGGATCCCACAAACCCAGACTCCAAAGCTCATCCTCTCTAAAATGTCTCACTTCCTCTGGTACCTTGTGGGTAGTGGGTTATGTGTTGGAGATGAGGATATAGTGCAGCCAAGGCAGACAGAGCTTCCTAAATATCACTATCAAGGAGCTAGGTTGGCTATGGCATTGCTGACGAATTTTGAAAGTGCCAATGGCATAATAACAGTAATAATAATAATACCTGATAATTATTAACCTCCAAGCACCAACCATGAGCTGACTGCTTTGTATGCATAGCCTTATTTAATCTTTACAATGACCTTAAGTGTTAGGTAGCATTACTACAGTTATTATTTTCTCAATAAGGAACTCATGTCAGTGTATGGCAAAACCAATATGGTATTGTAAAGTAAAATAAAGTAAAAATAAAATTAAAAATAAAAAAAAAAAAAAAGAAAGTTTAAATAATTTGTGAACTCAGTGAATACAAATCTGTCCGAGCTGAGAGCCTGCACTTCTTTTCTTAGGCAAGAGGGGAAGGTGGCGATGATGTTAAGATGCAAGGTCAGCTGGTGGAGGCACAAGGATGAGGGACATGAGAGGTAGTGAGCCCAGGAAGAAATGTTCTCTAGCTTGAGTTGAGGGTGTCACCCAAGGGTGTACAACTGTAAGTCAAAGATCAATGCACCTAAAGGTATGGATTCAATACTTCGATGAAACAAAGTTGAAAAAAGAGTGAAGGCATTTACAAATAAGGCAGGGGCGCCAGAACTATCGATGCGGCAGCATATGTTCACTTACTTCATCTGATACAAATTATTGGTGCCTCTGTGGTCAATGTCGTGGCAGAAGGCAGCAGCAAGCATGGCAAAGGCTTCAAGGTCTGTGTAGTATTTCTTCAGTCTTCCTGTCTAAAAGAAAATAGACATATGTATTCACTTACATTCGGAGAAGGCAATGGCATCCCACTCCGGTACTTTTGCCTGGAAACTCCCATGGACAGAGGAGCCTGGTAGGCTGCAGTCCATGGGGTCGCTGAGTCAGACACGACTGAGCGACTTCACTTTCACTTTTCACCTTCACGCATTGGAGAAGGAAATGGCAACCCACTCCAGCATTCTTGCCTGGAGAATCCCAGGGATGGCAGAGCCCAGTGGGCTGCCGTCTGTGGGGTCGCACAGAGTCGGACACGACTGAAGCGACTTAGCAGCAGCAGCAGCATTCACTTACATTAACACACTTACATTAACACATTATGCAGCATGTGCAGTGAGGCCTGCCTCTGATGGAGAAGCGGGTCTTCTGTGTTTTTAGAGCAAGCTTGCTTTCTTTCCTTTTTGGTCATATCGCGTGGCATGTGGGATCTAAGTTCCCTGATCAGGGATCAAACCTTGACCCTTTGCATTGGAAGCATGGAGTCTTTACCACTGAACCACCAGGGAAGTCCCAAACTGGTTTTATTTCTTGTAGCTCATTCTGGGCAGTTACAAACCTAGCAGGTAACTGAATTTTTTCCTTTAAAGACGTAAGTACGTGAGTATCAGAGTTATTATCCAGTCAAGCACCCAGGGATACCCACATGCTCTGGCATCATCTCCAGAGGATTTGGGGATTTATGGGATTGTATCCGTGAATTCCAAAATTATCTCTAAAGAGATAGCCTGTATCTATTCTCACCACATTCAGGAGGGAGGCATGCAGGTTTTCATCAACTGCCGTGCTCCATATCTATGGCTTCCCTGCTGGCTCAGAGGTTAAAGTGACTGCCTGAAATGCAGGAGACCTGGGTTCAATCCCTGTGTCAGGAAGATGCCCTGGAGAAGGAAATGGCAACCCACTCCAGTATTCTTGCCTGGAGAATCCCATGGACAGAGGAGCCTGGTGGGCTACAGTCCATGGGGTCGCAAAGAGTTGGACACGATACCTACCATCAGCAAAGTGAACATGGTCTGCCCCACATTAAACCCGTGTCGCCAGTTGTGGTACGTGACGGCCCGGTACCCCTTCCTCACTGTGTACATCCATCTGGTGAGAACCTGCCGCCAAAGAAGACAATACCACTCAGACTTTGGAACAGGATTCTAAAGGTTAGAAGGTCTGTGACAACCTTATCTGAAAAGATAGGATGGCCTTGTTTACAGGGTTTAAGCGGATATATTGACAAAGTTAATGATAATTTAAGATCCACACTGCAGGGAATCTTTTTGAACCACGGGTAATTTTACACAGTGGAGAACTGTCACAGAATCACACCATATTTTAAATTAAATACCATCTAACCTCTACGGGTACTTTGAATTTCTCCACCACATTTATTTCAAAAAACAGCCGAAGTCCACACTTAATCAGTTCGTGCTCTGTGATGGGCAAGTCGCTGAAGCGGAATTCATACAGGTCTGCAGTCCGTGGGTCTGGCAGATCCTCCTTCTGTTGAAACAAGGATCAAAGGTTCCAGTTTACATTCTTTTTTATCCCTTTAGTCATACGCAAAATTACAATGCAATGATGCCACATGCACTCCCCTGAGCCTCTATATACCCAGTACTGGGTTACGCCCCTATCATCCTCACAAAAGACCTGCACAATGACCCTCAGTTTCCAGATGGTTAAACTGAGGCTCAGCTATCCTGAGAAGCTTTCTAAGTGACGGCATTCAAATCCAAAGCAGACCCCAGAGGCTACTTTCTTTCTCTGCTGCAAAATAAAATGTTGAACTACAGCAGCAATGGCACCCCACTCCAGTACTCTTGCCTGGAAAATCTCATGAGCGGAGGAGCCTGGTAGCCTGAAATCCATGGGGTCGCTAAGAGTTAGACACAACTGAGCGTCTTCACTTTCACTTTTCACTTTCATGCATTGGAGAAGGAAATGGCAACCCACTCCAGTGCTCTTGCCTGGAGAATCCCAGGGACAGAGGAGCTTGGCGGGCTGCCGTCCATGGGGTTGCAGAGTCAGACACGACTGAAGCGACTTAGCAGCAACAGCAGCAGCAACCCATTTTCCATACTCAACTTCTCTTTTTCCCTCTTCTAGAAATACTTAGTAAACAGTAAATGATGGCTTGATTCAGTTCTATTGTATTTTCTTTACCTGTTCAGTGATGCTTTCCCACTAGTCTGTGGGTTCCCTAAGGATGGGATCATGGTGTGTTACCTGCTGCGGCAACAGAACCTGAGGGCTTGTCCCACAGAGGTGCTTGGTTAATGTCCATTGAATGAATGAATGAATGCCGCCAGTGTGCTGGTACACATGCAGACATCTCATTTAACCCACCCCTTGTCAGGATTTAGGACTAGGTGAAAAAACAGTTGAGCTAGTCAGACGGACGTGGCTTGGGAAACAAAAACGTGGGTCTTGTCTTTAAGGACTTAACTTATTGAAGTGGTTAAAAATACAGATAGTGAAAGGTGAGATTCTGGAGGGGTGTGTATGCAGCTGATGTGACAGACGGCAGGACAGAGACAACCCCACAGGAAGAAAGAAGCAGGCGAGGAAAGAAAGAAAGAAGCACACAGTCTGCTGTGGCCCAGCAGACAAACGTGCAGAAGCAGTTCAGTTCAGTGGGTGTTCACTGAGCCCATCCTAAACCCTTAATACTGTGCTAAGGTCACATCCCTCAGAAAGTTCAGGCTTGGCCCAGAGGATGATTCATGTTCTATTTGCACAAATTTCAATACCAAATGCTATATAGCTCTTTTAAATACAATTATGGTATCTGTTCACCTAACCCCCAAGTCAGAGCTGGCCCTCACACTTTTGCCCTTCTTTGCAGGGTCTTCCAGATTCTCCAAGGAAGAAGAACCCCTTTTTCCCAAGGCCACTCTTAGATGGTCACTTTGGACAGAGATATCTCTCCTGCAAAGCAATGGTTTTGAGCCAGGAAACTAGTGTTCAGTTCTAGGTTGGGTTAGCTACATCAGTGTTCTCATCTGTGAAATGTGGATAACAATAGTAACATTTTTGTCTTTGTTGTTTTAATGAAAAAGCAGTACCAATTTTATTTTCACGTGCCAAAGACAATTAGAGGGGATTCATCACATGACCCCTAGGGAAAGTGAAAGTCACTTAGTCATGTCTGAATCTTAGCAAGCCCCTGGACTATACAGTCCATGGAATTCTCCAGGCCAGAATACTGGAGGGGGTAGCCTTTCCCTTCTCCAGGGGATCTTCCCAACCCAGAGATTGAACCCAGGTCTCCCGCATTGCAGGCAGATTCTTTACCAGCTGAGCCACAAGGGGAGCCCCTAGTAGCACTTCCCAAAGCTCCTTCCTCACAGGGCCTCTCGCATCCCCCACTGCTCCTTCTTATCACTTTCTCTCTGTCCAGAACCTCCCAGATTCCTTGCCCCTGGGAGCTCTTTTTCCCTTCTGTTCATTTTTAATCACTCAACAGACATTTATCGGTTCCTATTTGTGTTGTAGGCATTATGGATAAAACAATGTCACTACTTCCTGAAATGCACATTCTTGCGGGGAGAAATGGAGAATAAGCACATGTAAAAATCAGACCAAGAAATGTGGAGTGCAGTGAGGGGTGCCCCATGCCACAGAACCTCCCTGCTGGAAGTCACCTCTGCCCTGCTGTTCTCAGAGTATTATGTAAAGATCAAATGTAAAACATTTTTTTAAAACATTACAGGGTCAGTCACACTAATGTGTAAGTGTGCATTTTTAGCAGGAAACAAAGTAAGAAGTTCTCAGAATTATGACTCCCAGGCCCAATTTGCAGTTATAGGCAAACCATTATAATAATACTTTAATACAGAAATCAGCAAAACAGCAGAAATCAGAAAAACAGCAGTCATACAACAGTGATACAGAGAGATTGATAGAAATCAAGGCTTTTGCTTGGTCTGAGAAGTAGGAACTCTAGCGCCAAAGGCTGGTTTTCTCCTCTTTGATGGAACCCACAGCTGAGATTGAGAAGGAGAGGCGGTAAGCATGAGAGATTGAGAGAAGTCACCCTCTCTGTAACTGTATGTGAGTGTAACATGGCCCCACTGGTCTCCTGCATGCAGGCTAGCTCGCTCCCTCTGCTCCAGAGACCCCTGGCCATCTGATCAGGTCGCTTCCGGGTCCCAGTGTGCCAGGCTGCCGTGTGTGGTCTTGCCCTGCCCCCTGCCAGGCCTCGCAGGCTGCTCCCCTCTCCCACTCGCTGGGGCTCTGGCCACACCAGCTGCCTTTGGTCTCCCTAACGTGCTCTGTGTCCCCCTACCCTGGCCTGGACTGTCTGCTTTCCCTTCTCATCTCCAAGCCCCCATCATCACTCTCTGCCCACCCAGCTCCCGCGTCCCCTTCAGGCCTACACGCCATGGCCTTCATCTCACACTCCATCACCTTCTGTGAGGAGAATCGGGCCCTTGGCCTCCCCAGGGCCCTTGGTGCTCACGCCCCATGAACCCATCCATTCAAGGCAGTGTCATTGCTTGTATTTTTAGTCTCTCTAATAAACAAGGGGTTTCTTGAGCCAGATAAGAACCAGATCACATTATCTTTTGCCCTTGGGACTTAACAGTTTCTGGTATCATAGTGCATCTCAATAATTAGTGAATGAATTTAAAAAAAAATAATGAAGGAGGAGTGAATGAGGTACTTCTCTGGGATGTTCTCTCTACATCTTCCATGGTCTGGTAAACAGGGGCTGTAGGGCATGTGAGTGACCTGAAATGTCCCAGGAAGCAGGGGGAAGGAGAACAACCTTCCCCACTTCCTCTGCCCGAGTCTTAATGCTGCTTCATCAGTCCTTACCAGCACAGCCACAAGCACCTGTTGTTACACCTATAAAAGAGGACCATGCCTTCCCTGAACCAAGAATTACAGTGTATCCCTGGAGAAAATCATGGTAAGTGAAGATGCATATATATTTATGCCGCTTGGAAATTATGCCAAGATAGTTTCATAGAACCCCTCTGAAATATGTGTTTGTTTCTTAAGTTGGGCTTCCCTGATAGCTCAGCTGGTAAAGAATCTGCCTGCAATGCAGGAGACTCCAGTTCTATTCCTGGGTTGGGAGGATCAGCAGTATTCTTGGGCTTCCCTTGTGGCTCAGCTGGTAAAGAATCTGCCTGCAATGCGAGAGACCTGGTTTTGATCCCTGGGTTGGGAAGAACCCTTGGAGAAGGGAAAGGATACCCACTCCAATATTCTGGCCTGGAGAATTCCATGGACTGTATAGTCTATAGGGTTGCAAAGATGCATATATATATATATTTATGCCGCTTGGAAGTTATGCCAAGATAGTTTCAGAGAACCCCTCTGAAATCTGTGTTTGTTTCTTAAGTTACATGCAGCAATGATTTAGGATGAGCTTTAGAGCATATCTTATATTCAAAATGAGCCATTTTCTTGTAAAGTTACTGATTCTTTGCCCATTTTATTGCTTTTCCATCATAAGGCCCTTCCCTCCTCTAAACAGAGAGCTAGAAAATTTCTAACAAGTCATGAATATCAATTAAAGCTTCGTTTTACAAAGAAGATGAGTTTTGTTGGGGGCAAATGAGCAGAAGGAAGGGTCATCTTCTGGACTACATGTGAGAGGAAAGTGCTCAGAAGTCAAGTCAAAGAGAGTGAGAGGAGGAGGAAGAGCCTCAGGTGACACGAAAATATGCAAGGTGTCAAAACATAGAGGCCAAAGGCCACTGGCTCTGCGGTGGTACAGCCAAGGGCCAGGACGGGAAGACAGAGCTCATAAAAGATGGGGATGGGGAAGGTGAGATATTCAGTATATCTTAGCTCAGAAAAAAGAACGCAGGTCGGAAAGGGGCAGTGGAAAACACTATAGGGTAGTCAGGGAGGCAAACAAATGTGACATCACTTCAATTTCAGACAGACTGTATTCAAGCCTCTGAATTCAAAGGGCTAGGGGCCTTGGTAAACAGCCCAGGCTTTAAGCTGGGATCCCAGAAGGGCCACCCTCTAGAAATAAAGATTCTACCCAAGTAGCAAGGGCAAATCTAAGACAGACCATCCCTAACAAACTCTAAAACCAGTTCCTTCACCCGCCAAAAGAAAGTCTAACCCTCTGAAGAGAAAGATAACATCATTCAGAGCCCCTCCAAGTTTTTATCAACAATGTCTGGTTCTCAATGAAACTATTGTGAAGCATGCCTTAAAATGGTCAAATGAGTAAAATTCAAGAGTAAAAATAGACAGTAGAATCAAACATATAGGTGATTCAGGTTTTGAGAATTTAAAATCACTATGATGAATAAATTTAAGAAGACTGACAAAAAGAGAGAGAAAGTAGATAAAATTACAAAGTTTCAGCATAGAGTTGAAATCTTAAAAAAAAAAAAAAAAAGTTAAATATACATCCTAGAACTGAACAAGAGAAGCTCTGAAATTAAAAACTTACCTCATGGGTTTAACAGTTGACTGAAGAAAATTTGGGTGAGTTTAAATAGTAGATACAAAATACAGGATTAGTGACTGGAAGAGAAGTTATTTCAACTAGATATAATAGGGGTGACCCAATGGCAACAATAGGAAAGAAGTAATTCCTCCAGGATCCTGAAGAGAAGCTAGAGATGACAGAAATGATAATGGTGCCTCTGAGGGTCTATCTGTAATTCTGCCATGTCTTCAAGGGTGGCCATGGTGTAATCCAAAGCTATTAAAATAAACCAGGCCATGCAATGGCAATCCATTCCAGTACTCTTGCCTGGAAAATCCCATAGACAGAGGGGCCGGGTGGGCTACAGTCCATGGGATCGCGAAAAGTCAAACACGACTGAGCAACTTCACTTTCACTTTTCACTTTCATTTCAGAAGGAAATGGCAACCCACTCCGGTGTTCTTGCCTGGAGAATCCCAGGGATGGGGGAGCCTGGTGGGCTGCCGTCTATGGGGTCGCACAGAGTCGGACACGACTGACGTGACTTAGCAGCAGCAGCAGGACATGCTATCCCCTGGAGTCTGTGCCTGAACTCTCTTGTGCAGTGGTCTAGATTTAGCTGTGATTCTAATTTACTTTTGTGGACTGCACTGTGGGGGACAAAGAGGAAGAAAAGCAGGGAACCATATTTTATTTAAAAGGCATTACAGATAGAAGTAAAACACTTACCAAAATTGTGACAAGCTGTTTTTCTTCACAGTCTTCAATTACATCTATATTTAACTTCTCTTTAAATTTCTAAAATGTAAAAGCAAAGAAAGTGTGAAATTCCTATAAAGTCGATTTCTATGTGATTACTTTACTCTTAAAATCAGTTAAAGCATGCTCTAATGAGTCCCATGACAAACTGCCATACAACTGGATTATGTGGAATTTTCTCTAAAAAAGCAATTACTCAAATGTAACAGCAGCTGTCTCAAAGAGAGAGAGGGAAGGAGACATTGATAGTTCACACGTAGGCGAGAAAAATGAGTGGCTTACATCTGTTTTTCTATTAGTTTATAGCAATTGCCCTGTATTTCCCCAGACATTTTCATCTTCAACATATCGATTTCTCAAATTTCTTTTACATCTCAAACCACCCAGCAAAAACAAGCAAAAACACCCCAGGAAAACTATATCAGACATACTCTGAAAGCTAGGGAAATAAAGGAATAGAGATCGTGGGTGTGTGATATTTTCCCTTCATTTGGTGGTGATTAGAACACTTCTAGCAAAGGTTCCCCAATCATCCATGATATTGATTAGGTCATGTTTGTACACTGAACATTTTAGTGACTGTAATAGAAGGGAAGACTTGAAATGAGCTTGCACAGCTGGGCTTGCGGTCTGGCACTTGTCATCACCATGAGAAGAACATCTATCAGGTAGCTGTTGATCAAGGATAACAGATGCAGAGAGCCAAGCAAATGCAGCTTACAGCCCAACCAAAATCAGCTGAAACCTGGGCAACCCACAAATGCATGAGAAATAGATGCTTATTGTCATATACAACTGAGAAGTCACGGTTGTTATAGAGTATTACATGGCCAACAGCTAACAGTTCCCTCCCTGGAAACATTTTTTTCTGTGCTAATATTCCAACCTAGACCTAACTATCCCAGCTCCTACAGAGCTATTTTAAACAAAGAGCTGTTCCAACCAAGCAGCCTGGACATTCAGTAAGGGTCTATGTACTATGAACCACCCAAATTCTCCCTGACCCCTCCTTTCCTGTTTCCCCCTCCTCAGCCCAGGACTAAACTTATTCTCCTCTGTCAGACCTCGGGGTACTTAGGTGAATTGCAGAAGCCATGGTTAAACAGCATCTAATCTCCATAGGACTGAATTCCTCACTTACCAAAATAGACTTGATTTCATCAGGCGTAGCCTTGGTGTGGTTCATGAGCATTTCTTGGGCTATGTCCTTTCTGTTCTCCAGCTTATTCATTTTCTCATAGGTGTCGGTATTTAAAAGAGACCATCCAAGAAACTGTGTGAGAGTCTGAAATTGATAAAATGTGATTCAATTCTCTAAAATTAAAGGAAAATTGATTTGGAGGCAACAGTCTGCATGCTTTCCTATCCATCAATGTCTCTTCCCCCATCAAAAACCCAGTTTCTTGTTTTAATCTAAGAAAAAAGCACTAATAGTCAGCCCCAGACAATAAAATTGGCTAAGCCCTCACTTTCAAAGTGCTTCATGCACCATGAATACTTTATTAGAGGAGGGGATGACTCAAATCCAATCAGATAAAGCATGACTTGAATCAGAGAGGGCTAGGGGTGACAGCAAGAAGGAGAGGGGGGAAAAAAGGGAGTGGGGACAAAAAGAGAGAGAAACCTTTTCCCCAATTTCCTAGTACTGGAAAGAATTTTGATTGAGTCAAACATTCACACTTTGGTAGAAAGGAGTGCAGTTTTATGGAGATCAGGAAACAGAAATGACACAATAACAACATATTGACGGCAAGCGTGTGTGACTCATGTCTTAATTACACTTTGGAAACATCTTTGCATAATAACAATTATGCATCCTCTATTTGTGAATTTCATCTCCCTCCATTATTTTATAATTGCACTCACCTCAGCGATGTTCTCATCATATTCATCAAAAGGCTTTCCATCCTTCCTGTTGTAAAATGTAGCTACGCCCACGATGTCTTCTTTTTTGTTGACAATAGGCAGGGACAAGACATTTTTAATGACCCAGCCAGTTTCATCTACAGGTCCTTTCTACAAACAAAAAAGACACAGGTTATTTTTCAACTTTTTATTTTGAAATTACTATATATTCACAGGATGTGGCAAGAGAAATGTACAGAGAAATTCCATGTGCCCTTTACCCAGTTTTCTCCATGGTATCATCTTGTGTCAGTATGGTACACTAGCAAAACCAGGGAATACATATTGGTAGGATCCACGGAGCTTAATCAGGTTTAACCAGATTTGTATGTGTTTGTGCATGTGTGGGGGTGTGGAGGGCTGTTTTTATGCAAATTCATCACATATGTAGCTATGTACAACGTCCTTGGAATTGAGGGAATTAATCCACGACTAGTGGGCTCACTTGCACTACCCCATTATAGCCATCCCTTGCTATCCCCCACTTAGGTTGCTTTCAATTTAGATAAAGAATAATTTGGGGGTGTTCGATGCACAGTTCCTATGCTGTGACAGAACATGGCTAGGACTATACAGTCATAAAAGCACTCTTGTACATTTGAGTATCCTAGACCAAGTGTCTGTATTGTGACAACCCCACCCTCTTCTCTTTGATCCCCTTCCCAGCCCCAGGATGGGAAGCATTTACCTCTATTACCTCAGTGCTCCCTGTTCACTTTTTCTGTCCTCCAATACCTATCTAGCTAATTCCTTAAATTCTGTTGAAACATCTAATGTGGTTTCTGTTTTCCTGACTGATCCACCAAGATCGTCCTTTGTTCTGTGGTGTGATTCCACTTAGTAAACGTCTGTCAAGTCCCGTGATGTTTCAGGACCTGGGTTAGCTGCTGAGGCACAGAGATGAAGAAGTCACAGTCCCCAGCCTCGAGATAACAGTTTGTTAGGGGATGCACACACAGAAGTTCAGGAGTGCTTCTCAAAGTGTCGGCCAAGAATCAAGGGCAACAGATCTTTCTTTTTTAGCCAGTTCCATAAATCTCCGGGAGCGTGTCTTAAATAAGCTTCCCAGGTGATTCTGAAGTCCTCGGAAGTCTGAAAGCCATCGCGTGGCACCTGCACAGTACGCAACAAAGCAAAGACAGCCAAGTCCCCAGCACACCACACAGCTCCTCCTTCTGCCTGCTCTCAGCTTGTTTACTCATCCTGAGAGATGCAGGATTGCATCAGGCAGGTCAGGTTTGCAGGATTGCAAACCTGATTAAGTCTCGCCTCTCCCAGGGAGGCTTCTCTAGCTTTTCACCCACGTGGAACATTCCTTTTTCAGAATTCCATCAGCACTTTTAGCCTGGATCACACAACTTAGGTACTTTCCAAGTGCTCTGAACTGTTGGCTTTTGTCTCTGAGGCTATTTTCTAACCAAAGAGCAGTTCCATAAACTGTTGAATTCTACCTAAGTAATGGGACAGTGCTGGGCATATAAGGGATTCTCAATAAACAACTGCTTATTAGTTGAAGAACTCCTGTTTATTCTGCTGCTGCTGCTAAGTTGCTACAGTCGTGTCCAACTCTGTGCGACCCCACAGATGGCAGCCCACTGTCATCTGGGATTCTGTCCCTGGGACAGAATCTGTCTCTGGGATTCTCCATGCAAGAATAATGGAGTGGGTTGCCATTTCCTTCTCCAATTCTTTATACTTGGAATGAGAAGCAAAGAAACCAAGCCTCAATTCATGCTTCCTAATGGTCAAAGCTCTGGGAGGGGAAGTAGTGCACAGTCGTTCTCAAAATTTTCAGTTTTGGAAAATACTATGAAACATTTATATACTTATACCCTCACACAGATCAGAGACAAAAAAACAGAAAGTGTTATTACCTGTGTGCAAAATAACCTCACAACCATAAGCACCTGGGTGTACACATATTTTTAAAGGCTTCCAAAATAAGCTTTCCTGCCTCTGTTTTACAGTACGTATTCATTACCTGTTCACGTTCATGTGTTTTGCTATTAAATTAGAGCTTGTTCACAGAAAAGTGGTAGAAGGAACTTAACACTTAAGAAAAGTAGAACAAAAACTTAAGACTGAGAAAATCCTATGTACTTTTTCTTCTGTGAATGGGATCACTTTAATTGATATTAAAGGAAGAAGTCCCTACTTCACTTCAAGGAACACCTCAAAGTTGTCTACTTGCCAGTGCCTGGAATCTGTGAACAAGTTACTTTGTGTGGAAGGAGTATGAAACCAGCTGATGGAATTAAGATTATTAGTCAGCTGATCTTAAAATAGGGAAATTATTCTGGGTTTTCCAGGTAGACACAATACAATCACGAGGATCCTTACAAGTAGAAAAGAGAGTCAGGGTCAAAAATCAGAAAAGGACAAATGACAAGAGTGGCAAGGTCAGGGGGGTGCGATGCTAGTTTTGGAAGTGGAAGGGCACCATGAGCCAAGGCTGCCTCTAGCAGCTGGGAAAGACAAGGAGGCAGGTTCTCCCCCAGATCGTTCAGAAAGGAAGTCAGTCCTGCCAGTACCTTGAATTTTGCCCAGTGTGACCCATATTAGACCTCTGACTCCAGAACTGCGAGATAACTCAGTTGTGTCACTTTAAGCCACTGAGTAGTCATTATGGCAGCAACATGAAGCTCATACATCATGCCACCAAGGAGCATCGTTTGAGAACCACTGCCTCTGCAGGTTGGCTCTGACCATAGTTCACTTTGAATCACTGGTTTTTCCGTTACACTTCTCAGGTGCAAGAGGGACCAGTGAGAATGGAGGTGGGTGTGAGCAGATGGGGAGAGAAGGGGAGGCAAGGTAGAGTGGAGGCTTGGAGAGAAGGGGTGCCCTTTCCTGAGTCTGCTCTTTGGGATGATGCAAAAAAGGGGAAATGGAGAGGGAGGTTAAGAGCACCCCAAGATGCACTCCTGACCGCAGTCCCAGGATGGAGGGAGGGAGGGATGGAGGGCTGGGTGGGAGTGTCTCCAGCCACAGTGCAGTTCTGAAAGAGTTTGCAGGGCTGAAGGGGATTCCTAGGACCGATGGTGCTGGTTGGAGGAGTCTGGCGCCTCCCAAGAACTGGCCTGTGTTAGTCCAGGGCCTGGAAGTGGAGCCTCCGCCCTAACAGTGGATTTCTGAGCCCGGCAGCCATTGGACGATCATCCTTCCCACAGTCAGAGGCCCAAGAAGCATGTTTTCATGGGCACGCCACTGATGTTTCTTGGGGAACTGGGAAATTCCTATGGGCTGGAGGTTTACCCCAGGTGAGTGCTCAACTTCCTCTGAACCATCAGAGCCTTGTATGGCTGCTCCCATGGAAGCCACATGAAGCCCCCAGAAAGCACAGGCCCTCACACCTCAGAACGCAGCTTGGTTCTTCTGGGCCAGGTCCTGCCCTCCCTTGTCCAGACAATGACTGCTTAAGGTTCAGACACCTCACAGAATCCATGCCCCCTTCTTCCTGCTGGTGCACCCTTTCCCTGGCATGCAATTACCATAAACAGAGGGGCCAGGGCTGGGCACAGTGTGGTCACACTCAAGCCTTCAACTACAAGGAGGAAGGACCTGGAACAAGGGCTCTGATGGTTCAGGGGAGGCTGGGCACTCACCGAGGGTAAACCTCCAGCCCATAGGAATCTCCCAGCTTCCACAAGAAACAGCAGTGGAGTGCCTGTGAAAACACACTTCTCAGGCCTCTGATTGTGGGAAGGATGACCGTCCAGTGGCTGCTGGGCTCAGAAATCCCCTGTTAGGGCGGAGGGTCCACTTCCTGGCCCCGGGATACTAACACAGGCCAGTTCCTGGGAGGCGCCAGACTCCTCCAACCAGCAACATGGGTCCTAGGAATCCTCTTCGGCCCTGCTAACTCTTTCACGACTGCATGGTGGCCTAAGTATGGTGTCTGCGTGTTTCCATGTCATCGAACAGAAGGATGAGCGGGGAGAACAGAGGGAAACCTGCCCTGAAATTGAGCAAGTGGCCACAGGTTCTTCCGGCCTGGACACTTTTGCTGCTGAGGAAACACCTCCGACCCCAGGTCGCCTTCACCCTGGTGTGGGCAGAGAGGGGGCTCTGTGGGTGTGTCTGAGTAGACAGGAAGACAGGTGCCAGTGGTCCCCACTGGGAAGGCTTCTCTATTCTTGACTAGACAGGTCTCCCCGGACACGCTTGTTAAAACAGGACACAGAACAGCAGGGGCTAAAAGCCAGGTTGTCCCAGTGGTCAGGTGGGGAGGGGGGGAGGAGGGAGGGAGGACAGGTAGGGATGGGCATCTCTGGATGTTGGAGGAGGAAAAATTAAAACCAAGAGTCTGATAGCATGGGGGGCCCCCAAGAACCCAACAGGAAGCTTCTTTTCCTCCTCACGGCAGCGATAAGCCGCTGGGAAGGGTCTGAGAAACCTGTAGAGGGCTGAATCCAGGTGGTACGATGCTTCCAGCCCATCACTCAGGCAGAGACCATTTACTGAGCACCTGTGCTGTGCCCAGACCACTAGAGCCCTGACGGGGGTAGGGGGTGTGCCAAAGGGCGGTTACCTGAAACGTGAAGTATTCATCCGCTGGGGCGTTCAGCATGTTGCAGATCTGGAAAGCAAACGGAGCCGTTAAACACAGACCAGGAGAAAGGACGTGGGAGCAAGGGATTCCTCCCCTAGGCCTCCAGCGCTCGCAAGCACATTATTCACTCTGGGCCTGGCGAGACCAACTGAGCTAACGACACACTGAGGTTGAGACAGATGGGCACCGGCCCTTAACCAGAGTGCTTGTCTGAGAAAACCTAATACAGGGAAACTCTGCTGCTGCTGCTGCTGCTGCTGCTAAGTCGCTTCAGTCGTGTCCGACTCTGTGTGACCCCATAGACGGCAGCCCACCAGGCTCCGCCGTCCCTGGGAGTCTCCAAGCGAGAACACTGGACTAAAAATAACTGCATGCACTCCCAGTTGGGGCAAAACGTAAACAGTAAGATACAAAAAACGTCACAAGCCAATGGCCATTTCTGAGGTATGGGGAGCAAAAGCACTGACCTCGGCACACGGCACAGCCAAGGGGGTGGGCGGACCCTCTGGCCCAATCCACCAATCCGCCCCCAACCTCACCAGTTAAGGCACCAGCTCGCCCCACCCAGGGAGCAACCTGTTTCTTGTTTTTGCTCCCTCCTGCCAGTGTTCTTGCCTGGAGAATCCCAGGAACGGGGGAGCCTGGTGGGCTGCCGTCTATGGGGTCGCACAGAGTCGGATACGGCTGAAGCCACTTAGCAGCAGCAGCCCGCAAAAGGAGTGCCAATAAAGCCTTGCCCGAAGTCCTCTGGCCTCTGACCAATTGCGATTGATTAAGAGCCGGTGGACCTGGTGGGTAACCGTTGGCTTCTCTTCTGCCAAGACATTGGATGACGTTTAGCCCCATCTCTGCTCCTCCCTACTCTTCCTGCCTCTAAGGAATCTACTTCCAAATTCAAAGCAACTAGCTGCTCAGACCAAGGAGAGGAGGAAGCTAAGCAGAAAGGCCTGGCAGGTGTGGCAGCAATTCTGGGAAGACTCTATTTTCTTTCCTTTTTTTTTTTTTCTTTTCTGATGTGGGATCCAGGTTGGAAGAAGGTGGTTAAGGGCTGGAGGAAAAAATCAGACAGCCTTTTAGGTACACCAGAGTAAATATTCACTATGACACATGGCTGTAAGTACTAAATTCAGAGACGACTGCTCACATCCATAAGGACAAGGAATCATTCCATTTTTGTTCATTTTGAATTATCCTTCTATCAGGTCAAATCCACAAATGGATCTTAATAAACGACAGCATTTTTCTTCTCACCAAAATTAAATTAGATACTTTAAATTATAGCATTTTAAAGTTAGAAGGCACTTTAATAATTGTTTAAGCTTTTCTTTCCAAAGGTGGGAAACAAGCCCAAAGATGTTAAGTGATTTTTTTAAATTCATGGGATAACAGAACTGAGCTCTCCAGTGAGGGTGCTGTTGGACTCACCTCTCCTGGTGTGGGGAGTGGGGAGTGGGGAGCCCTAATTTGCATCATTTGCCAATTTCCATGTTGTAAATAGACCCACCATAGGGGATTTCAGACTGACCTGGAATTAACAAGTTGCTCACCAGACTCCTGAAAGTGGAAGGTAGGAGCCAGCTTCTCCCTCTATGGTACTAACTCTGCCGGCCCCTCCGCCCAAGGGAAGTGCTGTTTGGGAGTGGCTGAGCCATGTCAACCATTGTTTTTCCCCTTACTCTTAGAAAGCAAATGTGCTGTGCTTAGTCACTCAGTCATGTCCAACTATACGACTCTATGGACTGTAGCCCTCCAGCCTCTTCTGTCCATAGAATTTTCCAGGCAAGAATACTAGAGTGGGTTGTCATTTCCTTCTCCAGGGAATCTTCCTGACCCAGGGACTGAACCTTCATCTGCTGTGTCTCCTGCACTGCGGGAGAATTCTTTACCCGACGACTCTTACAAAGACAACTCTTACAAAGCAAATGTGACCATCCTTCAAAGTTTTTGCTAGTATATCAGGAATCACTTGCACTATCCATTAATTTTATGATTTAATCTGAATTAAAAAAACATGAATTGATTGGCTGAGCATCCTTCAGGTGTGTATCAAAGAGACAAAAAGCAGCTTAATTCTCTTTTCTGACCTTACCGTCAGCAGTATCTATTTTGGTCCAGGCTTTTTGGCCTTTAGAGAATATCTATAGATGGATCAAGGTCCTTGAGGCCAAGCTTTTTTTTAAAGTCAGTATTCAAATATTCAAAAATCTTCTCTACCCTCCCCATTTCTCTCTCTAAGTTTACAGATCATTTTGATTCTAGCTTGGTTTGATCCTACATTTCTTGCTTCGAGTCTACAAATGTAATTCTAGAAACTCATTTTCATTTTCTAATGTTTTTAACTCTAAAAAGTCACTCAACTGAAGTCTAATGTTTCTCATTCGGAGCTGGGATTTACTGGTTTAATGAGAACTCTGTGGGCACATGTTCCCTAAATTCAGCAAGGTCCAACTGAAGAGCCTCTGGGATAGCTCATCCAAAAGCCTGCCTTTATTACAAGGGGTTTATGAAAAAAATATCAAGGGAAAAGTTTGAAAAGCTAAATGGAAAAGTTTCAAGCAATTTGGAGGAGCATCATAGTTATGATTAAAACTCCAGATCATTTTTATTATTATTAAAGACTTTTCAGTGTTTCATTTCTTAAATACGTCAACAACCTCTTTTTATAGATGATGATGTTAAGACCCAGACACGTCAAGGGATTTGCCATGGGATTTGCCTAAAGCAGGATTGAGTCACGGTACTCAGGGATCCTGAGTCATGGCCATTTGCTCTCTTTACTAGAACCCACGGTCATATCACAAACAAGTGGCCCCCAGGAATGGCGCTGCTCTGGCTGGGTCTGCTGAAATGTTTAATATCATCCTCTAGATCAGTGCTTCTCAGTCAGGGGTATGTTATCCTCCTGAGGACATTTAGCAACTTCTGAGACGTTTGGATTCTCAATAGCAGGGTGGTGCTGCTACCATCTAATGGGCTGGGTGTCTGCTAAAAACCCTACAATGTAAAGGACAGCTCCTCACTGCAAAGAACGAGCCCACAATGTCAGCAGAGTCCACACGTTTGAGAAATCCTGTTCTATACACAGAAATTATGTTTTTAACAGATCCTGCCTTTTGAAATATATAGTACAGGGTGACACAGCTGGGAGTGAAAGGAAAGACTTAAAAACTCACAAGGACAACAGTGTAAAGGGAGGTTGTCCCACACAAACCGGGATGTATGTTCACCCCAATTCTGGAGTCTCCCAAAATGGCTCAAGGTCAGTTCTCTGAAAATCATTTTGGGAATGCTAACTTGTCTAATGAGCGATTTGATGAGAAATGCCTTGCACTAGATTTACACCAGTTTGCCATCAGTCTTGGGCTGCCAGCAGAAAGGATAACGTCAAGGGTGGGGCTGAGGGCAGGAGCTGAGAGGTGACAGCGAGCAGTAAAGCAAATGCAGTGAATCTGTGATAGAAACAAAATCTGGGGGGAAATCCTCCACAGCCTTTGGAATCGATTCTGGCAAATTGATGATTTGGCAAATGAAACATTCAATGAATTGGCTTTTGGTGCGTTAGTTTTCTCCAAATTGATTTTTGGACAATAAAATATTTACCTGGAAAACATCTAGGAGAGAAGAAGTGCTTAAAAAGTGGAGCAAAATAAAAATGCCATTTGCAGCAACACGGATGGACCAGCAAATTATAATACTAAGTGAAATAAGACAGAAAAAGACAAGTATCATATGATCTTGCTGATATGTGGAATCTAAATGGTACAAATGAACTTATTTACAAAATAGAAATAGAGTCACAGACATAGAAAACAAATTTATGGTTACGGGGTGGAGATAAACTGGGAGGTTGGGATTACCATATACACTCTACTATGTATAAAATAGGGCTTCCCAGGTGGCACTGTGGTAAAGAATCTGCCTGCCAATGCAGGATTTGCAAGAGATGTGGGTTCCATCCCTGGGTTGGGAAGATCCCCTGAAGGAGGGATGGCAACCCACCCTAGTATTATTGCCTGGAAAATTCCATGGACAGAGGAGCCTGGCAGGCTACAGTCTATGGGATGGCAAAGAGTCAGACATGAGAGAGCAACTGAGCACACATATATCAAATAGGTAACAGGGACCCTCTGTATAGCACAGGGAACTCTACTCAAATCCTCTGTAATGACCTATATGGGAAAAGAATCCAAAAAAGAATGGATGTATGTACAAGTATAACTGCTTCACTCTGCTGTCTGGCAGAGACTAACAAATACATTGTAAATCAATTATACTCCAATAAAAAAATTTAAGTGGTGTATAAATTCCTTTATATCACCTGTGGCAACTTTGGGAATATCAAACTTGATAAAAAACCCCAAATGGAGTCTGATATATGGGCTGCCAGGAAACCAAAGGACAGAAGCCAAGGGCCAAGCTACTTGGCTATTTCAGTGAGGCTGAAAAATTGTGGCATATGTGGGTTCAGTTAGGAATGAATTGGAATACTTTGGTCAATACCACCAGGTCAGGAATGACATTTAAAAATATTTCAGTTATATATAAAAAAAGGGAATTCCCTGGCGGTCCAGTGGTTAGGACTCCATGCCTACACTGTCGGGGATCAGGTTCAATTTCTGGTCAGGAACTAAGATCTAGGCAAGCTGTGTGGTTCAGCAAAAAAAAAAATAAATTCAATTATTTCATAATATTTGTTAGTATATATTGATGTTTACTCTTAAAAGATAAGATTGTCTCTCCTTTTTCTTTTCTTCCCCTTCGACATGTCTCTACACTAAGAGATCATGTCACTTGGTGAGGCCACTTTGTCGTGTAACCAGCTAAGCCCAGAGTTAGGCATCCTCCCTGAAACCCTAGGGTAAAGCATCACTACATAGAAAGATTACCTTGCAGTCACAACAGAATTTTCCTTACTCTGTCGCCATTCTGAATCCAGAAATAGTCACACTAAGCAGAGGCAAATTTGTGGCAGTAAAAGAAAAAATATTAAACAACCTAAATTTTGTTTCACTTCCCATGTGACCCCTGAGTCACTGTAATTCACATGCTCATTTACTAAATAATGAAGATGCATGAACAGAATGACAACACTAAAGAAAAAACAACTATGCAAATACATGCTATAAAAATATGTTTTTGGAAACTTGAGTTTGAAGGGGGAAAGGAAAGATGCCAACATAAAGAAACGTTAAAAAACAGGGAACATTCTTGCAGGGAGGTATCTTGATGCCAAAAAAATGACACAGATGGTGGAGGAACCCAACTAGGGAGAGAAGTCAGCCATGAAAAGGAAGGAGAGTATGGTCAAGGCCAAGTGGGAAAGCTCCTGGTCCTCTGACCTTGAGGTCTATGGGACCCATTGTTGTCTTCCCCCCCTGACCTCTCTCAGCCAAACCTGGCCTACTCTTGCCTCCCACCACACTCCCGCCCCACATGAGAGACCAGGGCAAAAATCTTCACCTCCACTGTCAACTCAATGCATTTTGCATTGCAATCAATGGCAAAGTCCTTTCCTTATATATTTTTTCTTTTGGTCAGTAATTTTCCAAATTTCAAAAGTCGTGACCAAGGGGAACTATATTTAAGGTCAAATTAAACCCAGCATGAATCATAGCCATGAACTACCAGGATGTCTGAAATTTGTGTGGCTGCAGAATAAGAGGCTGGGAGATGGATCTGTCTTTCTTGTGTTGACTAAATATTTTCTTGCGGAGTCAAGGAGTTTCTAGTTCACATTCATTCCCACTGCCAAGATTCTTCTTTCCTGTGTCCTGTGCCAAAGTGGCCATGTTACCCTTACCTGGTGCCTTGCCTTCGCAATTGTTCCTATCTCTTAGCTAATAAGAGTTTCATCCAATATTATTTAAGATTCAAATTTGTTCTGCCGCTGCTGCTAAGTCGCTTCAGTCGTGTCCGACTCTGTGCGACGGCAGCCCACGAGGCTCCACCGTCCCTGGGATTCTCCAGGCAAGAACACTGTAGTGGGCTGCCATTTCCTTCTCCAATGCATGAAAGTAAAAAGTGAAAATGAAGTTGCTCAGTCGTGTCTGACTCTTAGCGACCCCATGGACTGCAGCAAATTTGTTCAACAACTTACAAATCCATTTTCAGCAACGTATGTTGGCAACCCACTAACGAGAGTCCAGTGGTCCGTGGGAGGAGTCCTTGAGGAAGATGAGAAGAAAAAAAAATCATCACCATGCCAAGAAATGTACTGAACACAAACTTAAAAGGGCAACTCCTGCAGCTGCTTCATGGGAATACTCACGGAATGACTTTGATCTCTTCTTTTCCATGTAAAATGTAATCAATGATTTTATAAAAGATGACTTCCTAAGAGGAAAGAGCGAATATGAGAAAAATCTTACCTCCCAGAGAAAACATTTTTCCTTAATGAACTTTTAAAATTTAAATATTTTATTTCCCAACCACATTTCTTCACGTACCAAACTACTCATGTCCTAATTACAAGCTTATGGGAAAACTAGAAATATCATTGGCCACTTATCATATGAACAAAACTGCTGAACTAATTTTAGAAAGTTGAATACACCCTGACAACTTCTAGGAGAATCTTCGGTTTTCTTTTAATTTCTATTGTCCAGACATATCTGACTAATACTTCCATAGAACAAATCATAGGATTTCTCAGCCTCAGTCAATGTTTTCCCTTCCCAGCTGTACAGTGCACTTACCCCTTCCAGCACCCTGAATGGGTACCTAAGAAGCAGGATTGGTGAATACGTTGTCAAAGCTGGAAGGGACTTGAGAACTAGTCTCTCTGCTTCTTTAGGCAGACGAAGAACCTACACATTCCATCCCCTGCCTTCCCTTTCCTGTATGCTCGGGATACGGTGATGGAACAAGCTTCCTATGAAACTTGCAATCAAGGGGGAAAGTAAGCCAACCTTTGCCTGCAGATCCCAGTCCAGCATGTCAGAAGAAGAGCCTGGGCACAGTGTGTTTTAAAAACTAGGCAGGAGGCTCTAATGCTCCCTCCTTGTGGAGAAGCACTGATCCACCAAACCCTAGCTTCACAGAAAAGACAGCTTAGAAGCTAAACAAGTGAAGGCACGGGCAACCCAGCTGGCTGGGGCGGAGCTGAAACTTGAACCTCAAACTCCTTGTCCAGTGCTTTCTACTTCTCCAAGGTCCTCCAGGAAGTCCCAGGACTAGAGCCCAGTCTTTCTTGGGCCAGCACTCTTTACACACAGCCGCTAAAACCAGGCACAGATATCATCAGCAAAGATGTCCGCACTCACTCTGCCATCTGGGGTCTTTGGACCTTTGTAAGGCTCGACTTCTCCAAGCTTGACTGGCCACTCATCATAGAATTCCTGGAGGCAAATATATTTAAACACTATTAAGCAAACTGTCCTGTTACCTCCCATATCTGAGTGTCATTGATTTGCATATTTTACGTTAATTTATAATTCTGGAATTTTAAAGCCCTTTTTCAGTAATGCTGTTTATGAACTTGTGACCGTAAACAAGTCAATCTTTTAAATCTGTAAAATGGAGACAATAACAAAATGAGTATTACAGAGTCATTATGTGGATTAAATGAATAATACAGAGCACCTACCCTGATACATAGTTAGAAGGAGGGAGGACAAGAGGAAGGAAAAGAACATGTTGGAAACTCTCTGAACTTCCTGCTCATTTTTTTCTGTAAACCTAAAAATACTCTAAAAGAATATGGTCTACTAATTAATTTTTTAAAAAGAAAAAAGGACTTGTTGAAGACACATATAGCTAGGAAGTGGAAAAGCCAAGTCTAGATACTTTTTTACTCCAAAAAGTATACTTTCCCTTCTTCTTTTCCATGTAAAATGTAATTGATGATTTTTCAGTTGACTTTATATAAAAGACGAAAGTACCATACTTTCTTGGGACTGATTCTTAAGATCTATCATGACCAGTAGTTCACATAGTATATCCATTTTTTAATGGATTGCATTTTATGTGATGTGCATTTTATAGCTGGTGGTAGGGGAGATAAAATGTATGGAGCAGTGACCTTCTCCTTGGTCATGTCCAGTAGTCCAATTGAGTAGCGTTCGCAGTTCAGGTATGTTCTAACAGTGTAGAGCGCTTTGTGAAACTGTCGCTCAACATCTGTGAGCTCTTCAAATATTTTGTTGGCTGACCACATAAGAATCTGAAAGTAGGTATTACAAAGAAAACAATCAGAACAAAATACAGTATGAAGAGGAGCATTAGAAGAAAACAGGAGATGCATCAAATAAAAGGAACACATGTCAGCAAACAATGCAATTCCATTTTTGCATATGAACTTGTCCAGCTACTGAGAGTCTCAGAGTGGGAAGATGAACAGACCTTTTGCAAAGCCATGCGTTTATGAAAGCCATGACTGATCTCCATGTCCAGAATGTTTTGGCTCCAAAGGGCAAGTAATCTAACACAAATGCAGAGACAGTTCCTGGGCAGAGGGTCCAGTGTTGGGGGCCCACTGGCTACTGCTGGCCCTTGTGGGAAGAAAGCCACCTGCCTCCTACCATGTGTCCTGAGCTGGTCAAAGGTTACCTGCCCTGGACAGTTAGCACGGGACAGGGCCTTGGAAGTCCTCTGTCCCAACCACCCTCCCACCATTGTACTGATGAAGAAACCGAGGTCTTCACGGTAGTTCAACTCAGGTATCCTGGCTACTAATGTTGTTCTTTATCCCTCTGGCTCAAGGAGGCAACAGAGGAGCGATTTGCTTCTCAATGTAGCACCTTTACTATGTACCAGGAATATACAGCTCTGCTAAGAGCTTTATGTGAACTAATTCATCTAATGACCATTTAATAGTCATAGCAACCATGTGGGGTAAGTACTGTAATTATCATCGCCACCTCACAGAGGAAGAAACCACAGCTGCCCAGGACATAGCCTGAAGAAAGCAAGCCAGTTGGACCTACAGACAGAGGGGCAGGAAGGTGACGGGGGAGGGGACCACAGAGGACACTGGGAATGGAAGTTTGGGAATCTGATCCACGGGGCGTGGTTGGAAGGATCTGCGCTTGTTGCCTCTGGGGGGGTCTCTTTGTCAAACACATCAGCATGAAGTAGTCACTGTCATCTTCTCTTTACCTGACTTTTTCGGGATTCAATATTGTACAGGTAGTTGATATGATGAAGCTTTAGGATGATAGAAACAAAGCTGAGGTATTTGGAAAAGACCTACAGATGGCGGAGAAAAACAAATTAGGTGTGACATCTTTCTTTCAGTTACACAACAAATAAATTTCCTGAGCGTCTGAAGGGATGCCCAGGGTTAGCATTACCTCTTCATCCTGTTTGGAAAATTCAGGTGCATCTACTTTGTTAACTGCCATAAACACAGCAAGAACCTCCTTGCCCATCACAATGGGGGTTGCCAGCAGGTTCCTAGTGACATACCCGGTTTGTTTGTCCATGAAGTCAGAAAAATGGCTGTTCTGAAAGACATATTCATACATTTGACATTTGACAAAGCAGCACAAAACCATGAAGTGTAGATCTAGGAAGGGCAACAAACCATCCTCTCTAGGTCGCAGGACAGTGGTCCCAAGCCAACATCCCCACCCACCCCACCACCCACAAGCCGGGATGGATAAAGCATAGAATGAAATGGCCCATTTCCAAATGAGCTTTCCCACCTGAGCTGTGGCCTATCTGGTTTAGGCTAGGGTTGGGCCAGGAAGAAAGAGGTGATGTGACCAAGTGGAAAGCGAGGTTCTAAGGGGAAGGGAGGGAAGGATGAAGGATTTTAACAGGGAGGAAGTGCGTGCTCAAAGGAGAGCACAGCTGGGATTCCATAGGGCTCTTCTTATTAATTGCAAATGTAAAATTTGCCCTTGAAACCTCCCAACCATCGTAACATAAGGAAAAAATTAACTGCCCCCAAACCCCTCCTAATCTCACCTACTTGAAGAAATCTGTATTACAATGCTTAGTGTGTCTCCTTCTATGCCTTTCTCTATGCTTGGACAAAGAATTTTCTTTTTCTTTAATAAACTTTTCTCTCCTAATTTTATGCAATTCATCACTTAACACTATCTTATGGACTTCCCTCCAGACTGGTGCATATAGACGTGAACTAGTTTTCCAGATTCTTGCATGATATTCCACAATTTGGGGGCTCCAGTTCTGCTCAACCAATATCTACTGATTTATTCTGTTTAGAGTTTTCCCCATTGCAAACAATACTGCACTAATCACCATTGCTTTTATTTTTACTGATAGAGTCCCCGAATGAAAATGACTTTTGCAGTATCAACAGGTACATGAAGTTTTCATTTACACCAGTTACTTTTACAAAATGTTGAAATTCTTACCACCCTCTCAACAGCACCAGATATTTAACAGTTTTTCAAAGTCATTTTCTTTTTTTAAAAAAGTATCTTTATTTTATTTATTTAGGTTGCACCGCACGGCATGTGGATCTTAGTTCCCAGACCAGGGATTGAACCTGTGTCCCCTGCAGTGGAAGCACAGAGTCTTAACCACTGAACCACTAGGGAAGTCATTTTCTATCAAGTCAATATCTCTCATTTGTATTTTCTATTTCTTTCCTAGGGGAAAATGAAATGGATCATCCTAGATACAAGCTTCAAGTAGAAGACGCAAGGGACGACTCTAATTCACTAACCATGTAGAGGGCAGAGTGATGAGTTTGGAGAGGCACACAAATGGAAGGGCTTGGGAAGAAGGTCAAGGATAGCAGTTATCTTATTAGCTGTAAGTGAGAGTAACTGTGGTCGGGTATAGACTCTGCTTGCTCTGGGTCATGACAAACTCTTCTTTGAGTCTTCATCATTTGAAACTTCAGCTGAAATTTCCACCTGACTTTGAGATTCAATGGCCAAAAATCAATGTGGCCAAAAGTCTTCCTTTCACAAGTTGTATTATGTTCATTTCCCCATGTGGATGGTGCTTCTATAACCAGCTGCTGCTACTGCTACTGCTAAGTCGCTTCAGTCGTGTCCAACTTTGTGCGACCCCATAGACGGCAGCCCACCAGGCTCCCCGGTCCCTGGGATTCTCCAGGCAAGAATACTGGAGTGGGTTGCCATTTTCCTTCTCCAATGCATGAAAGTGAAAAGTGAAAGTGAAGTCGCTTAGTCGCGTTCGACTCTTAGCGACCCCATGGACTGCAGCCTACCAGGCTCCTCCATCCATGGATTCTCCAGGCAAGAACACTGGAGTGGGGTGCCATTGCCTTCTCCAAGCAGCTGGACTTCTATAAGTAGCTAAACTCTATTCAGTTTCCCAAAGTAAAAATAGAAGAGCCCGCTGGTGTGTGTCTTTGGGGCCAGAATCGCCATCAGGGCAGAGTGACTGCTTGGGGAACAGAATCACAGCCCTGCTCAGAGCAGGAGGCCTGGGCTGAAGCTCCGAAAGACCTGCAGACAGATGCAGATTTGCAGACCTCATAGCAGACCTACTGAATTCTCATCTCCTAAAGTGGAAACTGGCTTCCCCAGGAATCTACACTTTTAGTGGATGAATTGATTCTGTAGAGAATCCTTAGAAATGTCAGATGCTAAGGAAGTCAGATGCAGCCCTTGACCCCAGACTTCATCTATACCCTCCCAAAGTGGAACCCCAGAAACCAGCTAATTATGTAGGAGGCAGAATCACATAATGGTGAAGAAGGTTCCCGAGTCAGATGTCCTTGGCTGAAACCAGCTCCTGATTAACTAGCTGTAAGCCCCAGGCATGCTACTTACCCTCTGCATCCTCATTTTTTAACCTGAAAATGGGAACACTGGGTAATATCTACTGTCTATTGTAGCTGATGTAAAAAGAGAATAATATAGTGTGGGCAGAGCACTTAGAAAAGAGTCTGACACATAGTAGGTGTTCAATAAATACTAGGAAGCCAAACCTGGGACTTTGGGGGCCTCTCTGGATGACAGGGCTTCCCCTGTGGCTCAGCTGGTAAAGAATCTGCCTGCAATGCAGGAGATCTGGGTTCAGTCCCTGGGTTAGGAAGATCCCCTGGAGAAGGGAAAGGCTCCAGTCTTCTGGCCTAGAGAATTCCATGGACTGTATAGTCCATGAGGTCACAAAGAATCAGACACGACTAAGCGACTTTCACTTTCATTTCTTTTACTTTCACTGGATGAGAAGTCCTTCAGTTTTTGCATTACCATTTGGCTTCCAATGATGATGTAATGTATTAGTTGCTCAGTTGTGTCTGACTTTTTGTGACTCCACAGACTAGCAGCCCGCCAGGTTCCTCTGTCCATGGAATTCTCCAGGCAAGAATACTAGAATGGGTTGCCATTCCCTTCTCCAGGGGTTCTTCATGACTCAGGGATCAAACTCAAGTCTCCTGCATTGTAGGCAGATTCTTTACCGTCTGAGCTACCAGAGAAGCCCCATCATTTGGCTTCTACTTCTACCTTTTCTAACCAATTCCAATCACTGAAGAAATTAGATGCTCTTAGCTGATGCAGGCCTCCTATACCTAGAAGCATGCTTGCTCCTGAGGGCTAGCTCTCTGCCCTGTGCCAAAAAGAGCCATGTTTTTTTCCTAACTGCTGTATCTGTGACTTTCACTGCCTCATGCAGCATCTTCACTCAGTCCAGAACACCTCCAGACTTTGAAAGATTCTTTCTCTTAATCCACTGCTATAGCCCAGCCTGGCTTGCTGTCCATTTTCCTCCTAACCTATTATCCATTGTAGAAGGTGATCACTTTCATTTACACAGTGAGGCTGGGCATTGAAGGAATAACCAAAATGCCCAAAACATGCACCATGGGATGGAGTTGGGCAGCATTTCTTGGCTATCACATTTTACTCTGTAGCCTCAAAACTTGATGCTATTTTATTTTAGATTCTAAACACAAGAAGATGTTCTTACATTCAACTGAATGTTTTGAGAAAATGACTTACAAGTTTTAAAACTTAATACTTGCTGATCATCATATCTGAAAATCTTGGATAAAACTATCCATCAAATTTCAGGGTAAGTGAGGCGAGGTTTTCTGGTTTTGTGTTTTCATTGGTTCAAACAATCCCTGGTAAAGTTTCTGTGAGTAAATTCTGTATCTTTTGGATTCACAAACTCCCCTCAATGATTTTTACTCAAAGAAGTCAATGAAGGCAACTGAGAACGTTTAGAGCAGAGGGCTGCCTGGATCCTCATCCAATCTTAGTACTGTTAAATTCTGATCAAACATCTGGAGATCCAGAGCCAGAAGGAGACAAGGATGGAAAGCTATAAGTGCAAGCTATAAGCACCCTGTTAATTATTGAAAACTTAGGATTCTCACATGGCTTTCTTTTAAACCACTGCCAGGAGAACCACCCATAGAGTTAATCACCAGCTTTCCCAATAGAATAGGAAATTATTAACTTGATGAGGATATGTCACAGTTTCCTGTTATTAACTTTCCCTGCCTTTAACCTGTTTTAAAAACAAGCGGTGATCACTGACCTGGTTTTGGCCACCTACATCCAGCCCCCAAACTCTCTGGACATTAATATGGTATGATCATAGCTGTCATTTGTTGAGCACCTCCTGGGAGTCAGGCAGTTTACGATTCGGTTCCCTCTATTTCTCTCGTGGAGAAACACAGTCCCTCATCCAGCCTCAGGCCTGGATCTGTACCCAGGTCAACTGATGCCAAAGCTCTCACCTGACACCATGTGGCTTCTCTGCTGCCAAGGCTGGGAGTACCCAGTTCTGCCTCTCCATCTGTGTGCAGTGCTTCCCTCCCTGTGCCCACACTGCTCACCAGGCAGGAGTTGTGTGTGCCCAGGGCTGTGGCAAAGAAAAAGGGTGGCCTTGCAAGACCTGGATTATGAACCTAGATCCGCCACATTGTGCCTAGCTGACCTGGAGGAGATTCTCACATACACGGGATGGAAATAGAAATACAGTCCTGGCCTTCTGCACAAGGCCTTTGCCAGAATCAACTGAAATCAAGAACGAGAGGAATCTTCATCAAGCATCAAGTGCAATGAAAAGGTGAAGAGGAGGTAGAAATGTCACTTAAACAGTGGTTTCTAACTCCTTTCTCTGCAGATTTTATCACAGCAACTTAAGTGTGGTGAGCCTGCAGGGCTGCAGGGTGGGGTGAGGGTGTGAACACAGCCTGAAGGCTGCATCTTCCCCAGTCCCTCTCATCACCGATCAGACCCTGGACCCTGGGAGAGACGCGGCCCCCATGACTCAACTTCCTGTCTGCCCAAGGGAAGACTTAACCTAACAAGCCCAGGAGCCCTTCCAACTAATCGTTTACAGTGGATTTGAAATTCAGTGCCTCCTCTTGCATCTCTTCACCCAAAAGACCAATGGTTCTCAACATTGGGGTGCCTATTAGAATCACCCGGGTAGCTTTTAAACCATACTCCTGGCTGCATCCCAGTCTCTGAGAGCCTGATGTAATTGGTCTAGTGAGAGTCTCACACATCTGTATTTTTATAAGAGCTCCCAGTTTGATTTTAATGTGCTTCCAGAGTTGAAAAGCACCATTCTCGGAGGGGGAAAAAAATGCTCAGAAGCAATAGAAATGAAGGGCAAATGAGGTCTTTGTCCCTTTTCAGAAGGGAGCTCAGGAGGGCAGGAGGGCATCTGCCTTCACACATACTCAGTAAAAGGGAGAACTGAGCGACCCTGCCCCCACTTGACCACCGCTGTGCCTATGGGGTGTCCCTCATGGACGGCAGCAGACCCAGGCCACCTGATCTCTTAAGCAGCTCCTTTCAATCATTCTGTCCTCAACAGGACTGGCCTCATTAATAAAAGAGCATAGCAGAAGTTAGGGCTTGCCAAGTGGAGCAGTGGTAACGAATCTGCCTGCCAGTGCAGCCCCTGGAGGAGGACATGGCAACCCCCTCCAGTATTCTTGCCTGGAAAATTCCATGGACAGAGGAGCCTGGCAAGCTACAGTCCAGGGGGTCGCAAAGAGTTGGACAAGACTGAGCACATACACACACACACACACACACCAACACACACACACCAGAAGTCATTTTATCCATCTCTCCTTTAAAAAAAAAAAAAAAAAAAAACTTTTTTTCTGAAAAAAAGTCTTGCATGTCACTTTCTCAAGTTTGCTGTCCTTGTCATTTTGGAGACGGCCTCAGTCAGAGACTTGCAAGAAGCATATTCCCATGAGAAAACTTCAGGATGTACAGGCAGAGCCTCCTCCCTGGGGTCCAAGAACTTTGCCTTAAGGCCCTTTATACACTAGAAGCAGCTGCAGCAGACCCAGAATCCTACTGAAACCGGATGGCATGCACAGCAGGGAGGGGTGGTAAAGACCGAGGACCCTCGGGTGCCTGACAGCAACCCTTGCCCTGGGGCTGTTTGCTGAGTGTTGCTAATGTGTGACAACCTCTGCACCTACTGTAGATGCACACAGCCCCCCTTCTGTAATCAGCTTCAGGAGGCATGTAGGGGATTATCCTCCAGCCTCCAGCTGCCCTCTCCATAAGTAAACCTCTACACCGTAAGCGTTTCAGGGGGTGCTCCCAGGCAGATCTGTTCCGTCATCTGCTAGGTCTCCCCTTTGTTAACAGCAAAGCAAAATGACAGGACGCATGTGTAGGAAAAGGCCTGGCAGGAGAAACTCCAGGCTGGAACCCTCGGTACTACTGAGTGCAGAGATTATGGGTGGTTCGCATTTCCTCCCTCTTCATTTGTATTTTCTAATTTTTCTTAGATGAGCAAGCATTTTAGTTGAAAGGAGAATGTTCTTTTTAAAACACAATAATTTATGTAGTGTTCAACTAGTCTTCGGGAGAGTTCAAATGTCCCACTTACAGGATTGGAAATTCTTGGTAGATCTGAATTAGGAGGGGTTGAGATGGTCAACTGCACTTAATCATCACCTAAATTCATGTATTTTTTATGATCCAGATGGGAACATTTGAAATTTCATGTCATTTTTCTTTTTTCACACTTGATCTATAGGTGAGAGAATCATTCCTGAGCCAGTTTACCCCAAAGAGCTGAGAGTCTTCAAAGGACTGTGGGTGAGAGGCATGGGGAGCAGGGCAGGGGCCTTGGCATCTGGCCTGGCGGCTGATCTCCCCAGGGGCCTGCTTCACCCTGTTGGTCAGGACAGTGTCCAGAGGACAGAAGAGGTGTGCGGGAGCAGGTGTGGACCGCCCCACACCCAGGTAAGGTTGCCCCACGTTACAGGGGACATAACGCTAAAACATTATCCACTGTTTCTCTGAAATTCAGATTGAACTGGGCATCTAGTCATTTTATTTGCTAAATCTAGCCACTCTTGGCCTGGGAGTTCCTCTTCTCCACCACCCACTCCCCAGGTTATAGCCAAACCACAGCCACAAGGATGGCCCCTGGACCCACCCCCACCCCCTCACCCCCCTCTTTCCCTGTTCCTCCCTGAGGACACCAAGAGCTCCTCTCCACTCCACTGTCACCATCGGACCACTCACCTTTTTCACATCTGGAACATTAAAGGTTTTCTTCGTGTGAGCAACCCACCCCACTATCCCGACGTCCAACGGAAACACAGCTTCTCTGTCGGGGACCACCAGGTTGTCCTCAAACTTGGAGGTGGGGGTGACGTCGAGCAGCTTGGAGGCCACCTCTGACGTGCCGTTGCGGGCCCGACACAAGAACATGCTGCAGCGGTCGGCCTGCAGCAGCTGCGCCAGCCTCCGCAGGGCCCTGTGCACCGCCAGCTCCACGCTGCCCGCCTCCTCCAGCAAGACCTCCAGTAGCTCCAGGTACAGGGCCGCCTCCTCTGCCAGCGTCCGGCCGGGGAAGGAGGCGCTGGCCGGTGCCTGTGCCCCGCCGCTCGGCGCCTCCACCTGCAGCTTCCTGTTGAAATACTCCTTGGCAAACTGAGGGTTGTCCTCCAGGTATTTCTCCACCGTCTCTTGGCTGATCTCACCCATGGCGTGGCGTGCTGTGCCGCTCTGGTCTAGAAAGGAAGAGACCCTCAGAACACCACCAGAGGCAGAGCGCCAAGAGCTACATCCTGGCCAAAGATACCAGGAAAGCCCTAAGGGGCACCTCGCAGGATCCCCCCCAGGGGCCGAGGTTGTCTAGCAGAGCTTTCAAACTGGCCTGTAACTCCTGGGATGTGACAGAAGGCCCTGGCTTAGAGTGGGATTCAGGAAGCATGGGATTAAAGAGCTCTTCAGGACACGAAATCCCTAAGCATTATTAGCTCATAAGTCCTCAGAGAATCTGCAGAGCATCTTAGATCAGCCAGCCAAGTGGCAAGTCAAACTGACTATTCCAGAAAAATAGCTGAACCGTGGTGGCTGTAGGCAATAAGAAGAATGGGGGATATCCATTAATTATATTACAAAGACATTGACAATATTTGTTCTTTCATGATAGCTCTATGAAATGAAACTGTTTAAACCTCAGAAATGTCTGTTTGTTTATATGGCAACGTCAAGGAACATTTAAGGGAGATCAGAGAGTTTAGCATCCTGGAGAAGGAAACAGCACCCCACTCCAGTATTCTTGCCTGGAGAATCCCATGGACGGAGGAGCCTGGTGGGCTACAGTCCACAGGGTTGCAAAGAGTCGGACACGACTAAAATCAAATATTAATCTTTCCTTTCCTTAAAAGTCCTGTAATCGGCCAGTTTGCTTGGCCTGCTCTTTTTCTAAAATCCTCACCTCTCCGTTCCCCTCATTTAAAAACCTGACCTCAGAAATGGTTTATGGGAACAGACCTTGGGCTTATTCTAGAGAACTGAACATGGAAAAACATTTGCCCACAATTTAAGCCTGATCAAGTCACAACTTATATTAATACAATAATCCTTGTCAAAAGACACGCTCATAAAAGGCAACCCCTGCAGCTGCCAACTGGGTTTTCCTACTAAGCATATTAGTTTGGATTTTGTTTTCAATAGTAATAACCAGATCTCATGCCTTTTTGCTCCAAAGTACAGTCAGTTAAATCTACTGGATAATACATGTCTTGTCTGTTGCTAGGATCTTTCACACCTCAGGGCCTTTTGGCATAAGAAAAACACTTAACCACTACTTACTTTTGTTTAATGTTCAGGTTACTAAGCTTTTACATTGATTAAGCACATTTTCCCAAATATTTAAACACTATTATGCAACTAATAAGCCAAACTACACACTGCATGAACCAGTTTCCTTGGCTATCTACAGGCTTACTTCAAGTTTAGTCAAAGTTCTTTTATGCATTTCAATAACACTGCAAATTTTATATGGTGAATTCTCTTGAATGAAAACATATCTAAGAGTTAGAGTGACTCTAAAAGTTAGTTACACTCACCTTTAAACCCACTTCAAAAACAGCACGGCTATGGGTTTCATTTATTTTTCTAGCCTTAAAGCTTACCTTGCTAGGGTGATGATGGTTATATTAGATAGAAAAGAAGAAGAGATTCACCGAGGCTGCAGTTTCTAGGTCATGAACTGAGAGACTGTTGATGGGAACATGGTTTTCCCAGGGGAACAGAATCCACACTGGCATTTGTTGAGCCATGTCACTTCCTATGGTTGAGTCCACTTGCTCCCTCAAAGGGTCTTGTCAAGCACTTTCTGGCGTCTTCCTCCATCAGGCCCAAGTCTCAGGACATCCAGTCTCAGGATGGTCCTCCTAAGGATATTATTTATTTCATAATATCCTATTAGCATCTCATTATAATTAGAGTAACACAGGGGAATCCCCTGCTGGTCCAAAGGTTAAGACTCTGAGACCCCAAGGCAGGGAGCATGGGTTCAATCCCTAGTTGGAACTAAGATTCCGCATGCTACACAGTGAGGCCAAAAAAAAATTTGTAACATATATATATATATATATATATTTTTTGAAAAAGAGAAGAATGCAGAGGTTTATTTCCTAAGAGAAAGGAGTTGAGTCAGCTGAGTCCCTCCAATGGGACTACTATCCATCTTCCTCTAACACAGTTGAGGGCACTCTTTCTCCCTGGTTGTTCCATGAGATGACTGTGCAGTTCCTACTTCTCTCGAAAGCATGTGTGTGTTCACAGTTCCCTGATGCCATCCTTCCCTCTTTACATGCACACAGAGAGAAAACACATATCCATATCCCATACACAGATGTATACTTCAGAGGTATACATCTGTGTATGGGAAAAAGAAAATGCTCATATATGTTTACATTCCTCTACTTGTAAAAAATGAAAGTCAATTTAAAATGAAGCATATTCTATCACAGTCAGCATTCTTATGTTTTGATGACTACATCTAGGTTCATTCCTTTGCTTATTCTTCCAACACGTGTCTATTGGTGGCCCATTATAAGCAAGACACACACTAGCTTCTGTGGTAGAGACTCCATGTTCCTCTTTTTCTGATTCTCCTCCCCTGCTAGTTGTATGGGAAGATTATTCTTCTCTGCCCTCCACCCCCAGTAGGGCCATGTGACTAATTTTGGCCTATGGGTTGTGAGCTTACACCTCTCTTCCAGGCAGGAACAATCACTTGCCACAGTGAGGCCCGGGAGCTCCCGGCTTCTCCCTGCTTCCTCCCAGTTCCAGCTGGAGGGGCCTCATGGATCCCAGTGAGGATGTCATGGAACAGAGCCCCCTGCTGACCTGAGATGGACATGTAGTGTAAGTAAGAAATAAATCTTTCTTGTGTTCAGCCTTTGAGACGAGAATGTTGTTCATTACCATGGCATAACCGAATCAATCCTGTTGAACTTCTACTTCAGGGAATATAGGGGATAAATAAGCCTTGGTTCCAGCTTTACAAGAACTTGTGGTGCAGTAAAGGAGATAAGACTAGAACATAGAAAGTTATGACGTGGGACATACCTGGTGGCCCAGTGGCTCCCGGTGCAGGGGGCCCAGGTTCGACCCCTGGTCAAGAAACTAGACCCCACATACGACAACTAAAAAAGATTCTGCATGCCACAGCAAGCATTCCGTATGCAGCAACGAAGATGCCTTGTGCCCCAACTAAGACCTGGCGCAACGAAATAAATTTTTTAAGAAAATCATGAGGCACAGATCATAATAGAATTAAAAGCCAGAAGTGAAGTACTTACATATGACTATGAGACTTTATGTGATATGGATATGGAATCAAATTTAGAGTAGATGGAAATAGAGAAGAAATCCAAGTGTGAGCCAGGTGGCAGTAATGGCAGAAGCAATAGCATGGAGGAAAGAGTAACAGGGGCACTAATGAGAGGGGAACGAGAAAGGTATGGGCAGGCCCAGACTACTGGGCCCTCAAAGTCTAGCTGGGGATTCTGAACCCGGAAACTCTTAGCGGTAAGAAATGACATTAAGGTTCATCTCTACAAGATCTCTTCAAGAAAATTAGAGATACCAAGGGAACGTTTCATGCAAAGATGGGCACAATAAAGAACAGAAATGGTATGGACCTAACAGAAGCAGAAGATATGAAGAAGAGGTGGCAAGAATATACAGAAGAACTATACAAAAAAACTTCTTGACCCAGATATTCATGACCCAGATAACCACGATGGTATGATCACTCACCTAGAGCCAGACATCCTGGAATGCGAAGTCAAGTGGGCCTTATGAAGCATCACTACAAACAAAGCTAGTGGAAGTGATGGAATTCCAGTTGATCTCTTTCAAATCCTAAAAGATGATGCTGTGAAAGTGCTGCACTCAATATGCCAGCAAATCTGGAAAACTCAGCAGTGGTCACAGGACTGGAAAAGGTCAGTTTTCATTCCAATCAGTAAGAAAGGCAATGCCAAAAAATGTTCAAACTACCACATAATTGCACTCATCTCACACACTAGTAAAGTAATGCTCAAAATTCTCCAAGCCAGGCTTCAATAATACGTGAACTGTGAACTTCCAGATGTTCAAGCTGGATTTAGAAAAGGCAGAGGAACCAGAGATCAAATTGCCAACATCTGTTGGATTATCGAAAAAGCAAGAGAGTTCCAGAAAAAATCTACTTCTGCTTTATTGACTATGCCAAAGCCTTTGACTATGCGGATCACTACAAACTGTGGAAAATTCTTGAAGAGATGGGAATACCAGACACCTGACCTGCCTCCTAAGAAATCTGTATGCAGGTCAAGAAGCAACTGTTAGAACTGGACATAGAACAATAGATAGACCAGTTCCAACTAGGGAAAGGGGTACGTCAAGGCTGTATATTGTCACCCTGCTTATTTAACTTCTATGCAGAGTATATCATGAGAAATGCCAGGCTGGATGAAGCACAAGCTGGAATCAAGATTGCTGGGAGAAATATCAATAACCTCAGATATGCAGATGACATCACCCTTATGGCAGAAAGTGAAGAGAAACTAAAAAGCCTCTTGATGAAAGTGAAAGAGGAGAGTGAAAAAGTTGGCTTAAAACTCAACATTCAGAAAACTAAGATCATGGCATCTGGTCCCATCACTTCATGGCAAATAGATGGGGAAACAGTGGAAACAGTGACAGACTTTATTTTGGGAGGCTCCAAAATCACTGCAGATGGTGACTGCAGCCATGAAATTACAAGATGCTTGCTCCTTGCAAGAAAAGCTATGACCAACCTAGACAGCATATTAAAAATCAGAGACATTACTTTGCCAACAAAGGTCCATCTAGTCACTGGAAAGGTTTTTCCAGTAGTCACATATGGATATGAGAGTTGGACTATAAAGAAAGCTGAGCTCCGAAGAACTGATGCTTTTGAACTGTGGTGTTGGAGAAGACTCTTGAGAGTCCCTTGGACTGCAAGGAAATCCAACCAGTCCATCCTAAAGGAAATCAGTCCTGAATATTCATTGGAAGGACTGATGCTGAAGCTGAAACTTCAATACTTTGGCCACCTGATGCCAAGAACTGACTCAGTGGAAAAGACTCCAATGCTGAGAAAGATTGAAGGCGGGAGGAGAAATGGACGACAGAGCATGAGGTGGTTGGATGGCATCACTGACTTGATGGACATGAGTTTGAGTACACTCCGGGAGTTTATGATGGACAGGGAAGCCTGGCGTGCTGCAGGGGGTCGCAAAGAGTCAGACATGACTGAGCAACTGAACTGAACTGAAAAAGGTGAATTGTAGAAAAGAAATACTGGACATTAGGATACAGATTAAGAAGCTATATTGCATTTGGTTCATTATCAAGTATCCTAAAAATGTGTACAAGCTTTGACCCTGCAATTCAGCTTTTATGAATTTATCTTACAATAGTAATTAAGGATGTATGTGATTAATGTAGTTATAGGGGCGTTCACCAAAAGCACAATTATAAAAGGAAAAGATTAGAAATAGCCTATATATTCAGTAATATGAGGTTGAGTAAATAAATGGCATTATAGTCATAAAATAAGAAACCATACATTAATGAGTAATCCTATTGTAAAGCTCTGTTTACTGATATGGACAGATATTTATGATGTACAGTAAATTGCAAGATCCTATTGCAGTATGATTCCACATACACATAAAAATATATCGAGGTGTACATAAGAAATGTTAACAGTGATTATTCCAAAGTAGTGGAATTCAATATAATAATTTTTTTCTTCTCTTTGCCTACCCAATTTTTCTAAAGTATCTACAATGATATTACTTTTTTCGCTCTCCTCTTTCACTTTCATCAAGAGGCTTTTTAGCTCCTCTTCACTTTCTCCCGTAAGGGTGGTGTCATCTGCATATCTGAGGTTATTGATATTTCTCCCGGCAATCTTGATTCCAGCTTGTGTTTCTTCCAGTCCAGCGTTTCTCATGATGTACTCTACATATAAGTTAAATAAGCAGGGTTACAATATACAGCCTTGACGTAGATGCCATGATCTTCGTTTTCTGAATGTTGAGCTTTAAGTCAACTTTTTCGCTCTCCACTTTTACTTTCATCAAGAGGCTTTGTAGTTCCTCTTCACTTTCTGCCATAAGGGTGGTGTCATCTGCATATCTGAGGTTATTGATATTTCTCCCGGCAATCTTGATTCCAGCTAGTGCTTCTTCCAGCCCAGCGTTTCTCATGATGTACTCTGCATATAAGTTAAATAAGCAGGGTGACAATATACAGCCTTGACGTACTCCTTTTCCTATTTGGAACCAGTCTGCTGTTCCATGTCCAGTTCTAACTGTTGCTTCCTGACCTGCATACAGATTTCTCAAGAGGCAGGTCAGGTGGTCTGGTATTCCCATCTCTTTCAGAATCTTCCACAGTTTATTGTGATCCACACAGTCAAAGGCTTTGACATAGTCAATAAAGCAGAAATAGATGTTTTTCTGGAACTCTCTTGCTTTTTTGATAACCCAGCGGATGTTGGCAATTTGATCTCTGGCTCCTCTGCCTTTTTTAAAACCAGCTTGAACATCTGGAAGTTCGTGGTTCACGTATTGCTAAAGCCTGGCTTGGAGAATTTTGAGCATTACTTTACTAGCGTGTGAGATGAGTGCAGTTGTGCAGTAGTTTGAGCATTCTTTGGCATTGCCTTTCTTTGGCCACCAGTGAACCCCCAGCTTAATGGTTAACTAATGGTTTATCAGAGATTTCCTTAAACAGTTGGAACAAAAAAGAAATAAGCTCCTAGTCAGAATCTCTATACAGGGACATACCTTCAAACTCAGGCAGTTTACAACTTTGTCTTAGTTTTCACTTCCTCCTTGTGCTGAGCCTGAAGGTCTGTCATAGGTGAGGACTTAATGCCCTCTCATGTCTTTTCTGAGTATGTGTCCAAGCCTGGTATGCATGTGGCTTTTCAGATTCAAAGGAATATGAGGGAGCTTTTCAAAAAGCTTTATAAAAATTCCCCAAAACATTTTAGGTTATACTTTTATTCTAGGCGTCTTGGTTTGCCTTTTGCTTTCCTCTGCTGTTTCCATTTGCCTCAGGCAGTAGTGGCTAATATATTGCCTTTTTAACGCCTTTAGCGCAAGCCCACTGTGTAACCAGCTCAACCTTTGGAGAGTTTGGGGTTAGATAAGTAAAGGCAAGCCCTTTGAGCCAGTCCTTCAGGGAGCACCAGAAAGGTCAAAACAAACCACCACAGTGTATTGAGAATGGGGTCTATCCTGCTCTCCCTAGTACTAGGAATTGTCTTCAATGTCATAGCCAAAGCCCAGAACAGAGGATGAATCAAGGGTCACTTAAAAATGTCAGCTATTTTTTGTCCTTGATTAAGCATTTTCCTGGTTGCTGTAGTCTTTTGGTAAGTTTTCAGGGTTCTGATAAAGTTGTTCTGATAGTTTTTCCAGTTTATTCACTGTTTCTGTAGAGGGAGGGACTTTTGAAGTTCCATATTCCATGATTTTCATTGTCATTTTTTTCTCACAAGACTTCAAGCTTGTCTCTGTTTCTGGGGTGTAGGAATATGGTGATGAAGGAGACAGATATGGTCCCCATGCTCGTAGAGCTATTTAGTGCCTTCCCTATGAGCTGAATATTCCTTCCCCTGACTTAATATTTTCTATAGTTAAAAGCTTTATAGCTTTTGTATTGTGTATTTAAACTCGGGTATGGGCTTTGGCACTGTGTGTGTCCTGTCACCCTGGATATTGAACGAGATTGCTTGTACTTTTGTTTCCTGAGAGTTACTATAGTCATTAGAATTTAGATATAATTATTCCGTTGCTCCAAAAGCCACAGTTCCCTATCTTCAGAATTCTTGGCTTCAGTTTCATAGAGTTGCTTGTCACTTGCACAGCCCCCCAATAGCACATGTCTTTTCTCCATGAATAGGATATCATGTTGATAAACCCAGTCTGATCTCCCAGTTGGAGCAAGAAGACAAGGTGATGACAGAGGAAGGAGGAATTCTCCCAGGTACCGGTCCAGGTGAGCTCTAGGAAGATATGAGGAATAGTCTTTGAGGTGTAGCTCTAGCCAGTGATTCAGGGCATGGGGGTGTTACATTAGGAAATAGCTAAAATGTGCTCTTTTCTGACAGATGGCCACAGAGATTTGGTATGAGCTTCCTCAGGCACCTTCTTTCTTCCCTCTTTAACCCTCTGTTCAATGTCTCCTACTTTACTTTGAACTCAGAGAGGGGAAAAAAATGTCCCTTTGCCTTTTTAAAGAAGCCTCATATGAGCTCTTTTTCTGATTCCGTCCTGGAACTTTACCTTCCTGATAATTCCTCCTAGTGTAAGTCTCTGATCAATCCTAATCCTTTTAGAGTTTTTTTTTTTAGTACCTATAATTTGTATACTCATATTCTTTTCCTTGAAAACCTCCTCAAAAACCCTAATCCCTCAGTTTGTCTTTACTCATATTTTTTTTCACCATTAACTTAAATTTCTTTTCAATTTGTTTTAGATATGGAGACGGTACTTAAAGCAAAATGGTTAACTCCAAAGAAGCATATTTTTAGAAAAGAACATTCTAATGGTGTTAGAGCGGTAAGACCAATGTGGTAATTTCTGGTTTTTCTCAGTAGGAAAATTTCATACGTTAGTAAAGCAACAAAATAATCAGGGGCGTCATTATAGGGAAATGTCATTAACATGAGATAATGGTGTCTCAGGAGAGATACTGTAAATCACTTGTGAATTTGGAGAAAATTATAAATTAGCTCCAGACTTGTTTCTTTGCTGAGTGTTCCCACAAGTAAATACTTCCTTAAATGTGACTGTCAAAATATAAAGTAGTCTTAAACTTATCAGAAAATTATCTGTGAATATGATAAAGACTTGTGGCAATGCATCTGTCTTATCTTTTCTTAACTTGTAAAAACTCAGACTGGGCAGAAGACTGGACAGAAGCCGTTTAACAAGCATTTAAAATAGATAGCCGCAACATCAATGATAATAATGTAACAGACTTCCTGGCAGAGAAAATTTGTATAACAGCATTGAATATTAAAAAATATTATAAACTATAGTTTTCATTCATCTCTTAACAGGAGAGAAGTCATCTGGGAGTGAAACTCAATGAATGTAATCAGTGTTTTAAAGTCTTCAGCACAAAATCTAATCTTACTCAGCACAAAAGAATTCATACTGGAGAAAAACCCTATGACTGTAATCAGTGTGGAAAATCCTTCAGCAGTAGATCTTATCTTACTATTCATAAGAGAATACATAATGGGGAGAAACCCTATGAATGCAATGACTGTGGGAAAGCCTTCAATGATCCTTCCTCTCTTAGACTGCATGTGAGAATTCACACTGGAGAAAAACCCTATGAATGTAACCAGTGTTTTCATGTTTTCCGCACTAGTTGTAACCTCAAAAGCCACAAGAGAATTCATACAAGGGAGAATCACCATGAATGTAATCAGTGTGGCAAGGCCTTCAGCACGAGGTCCTCCCTTACTGGGCACAATAGTATTCATACAGGAGAGAAGCCTTATGAATGCAATGACTGTGGGAAAACCTTTAGGAAGAGCTCATATCTGACACAGCATATGAGAACTCATACTGGAGAAAAACCCTATGAGTGTAATCAGTGTGGAAAGTCCTTCAGCAGTAGCTTTTCTCTTACTGTTCACAAGAGAATTCATACTGGTGAGAAACCCTATGAATGCAGTAACTGTGGGAAAGCGTTTAATAATCTCTCAGCTGTTAAGAAACATGTGAGAACTCACACTGGAGAAAAACCCTATGAATGTAATCATTGTGGAAAATCTTTCACCACTAATTCTTACCTTTCTGTGCACAAGAGAATACATAACAGGTGGATATGAATGCAGTAACAGATTTCTTATCTTTCAGACAACTTGTGGCAACTCACACTAGATGTATGAGTCAGCTGCTGCTGCATAACAGATTTCCCCTTGAAACACAGTGGCTTTAAACAGCAAACATATATTATCTATAGATCAGGAATTCAGAACCAGCTTATCTGTGTAGTTCTGGTCAGGATTTCATGAGGTTGAAATCAAGATGTCAGCAGGAGCTGCCATCCTCCACTTTATTGCCAAAGAGTCCACTTCCAAAATGGCTCACTGGCACACCTGGCAAGTTAGTAGCTGGTTGTTGGCAGGGAACCTTCATTTACTCACCGTGTTGGATTCTCTACAGGGTTAAATATCTTTATGGTGTAGAAGCAGGATCGTCCCAAAGCACTGGATTTAAAGAAGAGCTAATGCAGAAGCTACAGTGTCTTTTATGACCTCGTCCCAGAAGGACATATCATCACTTCTTCAGTACTTCAAGGTTCATACAGATCACTTCTGATACATTGTGGGAAGAGACCATGCTCAATGTGAATACCAGGAAACAGACTGTTGGGAACCATCTGAGAATTCACTGAAAGAGGGTCTTCAGGAGACCCTCTTTCTTTCAGTCTGTTCAATATGAAGTAATATTCAGTAACTCCTGTGTAAATTCACTCATGAAAGAAACCTCATAAGTCCAAGCTTCATGATAAACTTTCAGCTCAAACTCACCCTAATGTACACAAAAGGTTATGTATTGGGGATAAGTCTGAGGAATACAGTCGTGATATCCAGGGAGTCATGTGGCAGTTCACACTAAAGGGAAAATCTGATGAACATCATCAGAATGTAAAAGCCTTTAGGAACAATTGTCCCTTAAAATGTCCCTTAGAACATGTGTGAGGAATCACTACAGAGGAACACTCATGTAAGGAATGTGGAAAACCCTGTAGCACAAGCGTTTTGTTAACAGAAGATGAAATTTCAAGTACCAAGTACTATGGGAAAGCCTTCAGTGTTCTCTCAGTTTTTAAGAGACATGAGGATTGATTCTGGAGAGAACAAACCATTGAATGGCATCAGTATTGGAAAACCTTCCAGTTTCCCACATTCCTTAAACTCGTGAGTATAAAAAAGGAGGGAATGCCTTTAATGATAGCTCTTACACTAGGAAAAGTATGAAATTCCCGGATGCAGAAACCTGTGAGTGGATTAATTTTGGAAAGTCTTTCGGTGACTTCTGTCTTTGTTGAATTGTGAGAAGTCACCTGGGAGGGGCGAGAGGGGAGCCCAAGAAGGTACTCTGTGCGGTTGCCTTAGCTCTTCTCTCTGAGTGGCCGTATAATACTTTAAAATGGGAATGAAAAGTGTAAATGTTATAAGTGTGGGATTACCTTTCAGTGTCTCATCCTTAGGGTGGGGCAACTAGTTCTTTAATTTTCAGTCTTTTTAATTAAGTAGCAACATTTGTGTCTGCAGCTGTGCCCTAAAGTAAACCTTAAGTTATGTTCTGTAGTTTTGTATGTAATACATTTATCATCATTGACTCTAAAACTATTAATACACTGCATATTCATAAAGGTATTTCTGTCTATTGCCTGAGTGATTTAGTTTATCCTAGTAAAAGGATAATTGCTAAACACCTTTTAGCAACTGCTAAATAGCTAAATTGCTGTATACTTTTTCCTAATTTAATAGCATTTTTATTAAGTGGGTTTTATGATGCTGATTCTTTTTTATCTTTCTATCCTAATATGGCAGTTATTTTTAGCTTCTTTCTCAATGTCCACTTCCCCCTATATTTTCTTAAAAGAAGAAGCAGATCTTTTTTCTTTAAACTTTTTTTCAACTTGTTGATGAATAGTATTGAAAACAGTCAGTCCACAGGGCATCCCCCAAACCCATGCTCTGCTGGCCATGAGAAGTAGGTGGAAATCACGGAGGGGAGCAAGGGGGAGAACATCATCATCTGGCTTGTCTGCCTCACCCATATCCTGTTCATCTTACCCCTTCATTCTTGTGAAGGTGGAGTCAAGCTGTAGAGTTGGAAGAACTATATTTTGATCATGATGACAATGACCACAGTATGGCAAAAATCACAATGAGTGGGCTCCCTAAGGGGCTCTGATTGGCTCTATCACCTACAGGCCGCTTATTCCTAGACTTACATGATTTAGAAGTAAGCTACGTGGTTGAGACTCAAGTGATTCTTTTTTGTTTTTGAGGTGGTATTTTGTTAATGTCCTGCTGAATAATATTATTAGTTGGTCATTTTATAAATGCTCCAAGATTATTTGAAAACTGTGTGTGTGTGTGTGTGTGTGCGCGCGTGCGTGCGCTCAGTTATAACCGGCTCTTTTTGCGACCCCATGGACTGTAGCCCTCCAGGCTCCTTTGTCTATGGGATTTCCCAGGTAAGAATACTGGAGTGGGTTGCTCTTCCTTTCTCCAAGGGATCTTCCCAACCCAGGGATCAAAGTGGAGGCTTCTGTGTCTCCTGCCTTGCCAAGTGGGTTCTTCACCAGTGAGCCACCTGTGTATTCTCTAATTTTCAGCATAGAGTGTATTCTCATTAACTTAAGTTAAACATGTTTTCAGATATATTAATAGTATGTACGTGCAGGTTTTCCCCCTCTTAAACATAATTACCACTAGATATGAATTAAAGTTCTCTACCATGGTTGTGGATTAACAAATTCTTTTTGGTAGTTCTGTCATTTCTTTTTGTATTTTAATGTAATGTAAATAAAGTACATGCACTTCTGAGGTGGTTGATCAGAAACTGAAGAGGAACTGAAGAGCCTTTTGATGAGGGTGAAAGAGATGAGTGAAAAACCCTGTTTAAAACTCAGCATTAAAAAAACTAAGATCATGACCTCCAGTCTCAAGACTTCATGGCAAATAGAGGGGAAAAAGTGGAAGCAGTGGCAGATCTTACTGGGCTCCAAAACCACTGTGGATGGTGACTTAGCCATGAAATTAAAAAGATGCTTGTCTTTTGGAAGAAAAGCTATGACAGACATAGACAGCATATTAAAAAGAGACATAGCTCTGAAAATAAAAGGTCCATATAGTCAAAGCTATCATTTTTCCAGTAGTCATGTAAGGTTGGACCAGAAAGAAGACTGAGTGCCAAAGAACTGATGCTTTTGAATTGTGCTGGAGAAGACTCTTGAGAGTCCCTTGGACAGCAAGGAGATCCAGCCAGTCAATCCTAAAGGAAATCAATCCTGAATATTCATTGGAAGGATTGATGCTGAAGCTCTGATACTTTGGTCACCTGATGCAAAGAGTAGACTCACTGGAGAAGACCCTGATGCTAGGAAAAATTGAAGGCAAAAAGAGAAGGGAAGTGCAGAGGATGAAATGGTTGGATGGCATCATGGACTCAATGGACCCATGAATTTGCACAAACTCCAGAAAATGGTGAAGGACATGGAATCCTGGTGTGCTGCAGTTGATGGGGTCCCAAAGAGTCAGACAGCAACTGAGCAACAGAGAAAAAGAAAAACTAAAGCATTGAGAGGAAATAAAATCCCTGATTAAATAGAGAATACCATCTTTATCCATGATTAAAACATTTTAATGAGCTCATTTTCTTTAAGACAAATAACTCAGTATGATATAGATAGAAACAGTATAATTTTTAGAAATTAGAGATGCTGACTCTCAAATTCACAAGGAGTTTATTCAAAGAGAAGTAACTTTTATTGGGGGATAAAATGAGGATGTGGGAAAAAGTAACATACCAAAATATTTCTCAGAAGTTCATTATTGGAGGAAAAAACTGAACAAACTGAATATTAATGTAGAGACTCCAGAAAAAGCCCATGTTTATTTGGAAACTCAGAAGTTAAAATTAAGTTTTTATTTTAAGTAAATTACTAAATTATGATTTGAGTGAAAAAATATACTACGAGTAGTTTTAAATTTTTAATTTTTTAATTGAAGGATAATTGCTTTACAGAATTCTGTTGTTTTCTGTCAAACAACATGAATCTGCCATAGCTACCAGTATTTCATTGGCTACTTTCTGCATTCAGAAAAAAATTATTTTTCAGTTAAAATTTTATTTTCAATAAAAATCTCTGAAAGAATTGGACTAATGTGTGAAAAGCATGTATACCTTCAGCATTTTCTCCTAATAGGAATCTTTCCTCTTGTCAGACATAATACAGTAAAGGGTGGCCTGAAATGTTTTTACAGATAAAATGAACTTTCTGGATACAGGAATGGAGGAAACAATAAGGATGTACTTACTGTATACTAGACCCAGGTTAAATCCCTGGGTTGGGAAGATCCCCGGAGAAGGAAATGGCAACCCATTCCAGTATTCTTGCCTGGAAAATAGACTGCAGTCTACCAGGCTCCTCCGCCCATGGGATTTTCCAGGCAAGAGTACTGGAGTGGGGTGCCATTGCCTTCTCCGATCACTTCACTACTGTATTCTTAATGATGTAGGACCCAGCTAGATTCAGTAGCAGGTGCTTTGAGGAGCCATTAATCTGAGATAGAACATCTATCCATAACTCTAAATGACTGAGACTTTTAAAAAGAGAAAACGGATCCTCTGTGAAATAGGTGTAAAGCAATTCTGATGCTATTATTGGAATGAGTAAGAAATATCTATCTGGTATACTGCTCAAAAACGAGGTGTAATAGCAACTTACTGCTTTCTGTTACTGGAACAAATAAAAACTATCTATCTGGTACACTGTTCAAAAGCCAAGTGTAACAGTAACTTAAAACCTGAATGCAGATTTCTCTTAGAATCTGTTTGATACTTAAACCTTTCAGAGAGTTATTCTCAAGTCTTAGGAGGGTAATGTAGCACTTTGGGGCAAAGATAACAGCCTAGGAGCCCAGCAGTGGAGGCCAAGATGGAGATGGTCTCCACAGCCGCCATGACCTTGCCCTTGGTGCTGTGGCAGACGGGGAGGAAGGTGACCCAGACACTGAGGAGCACCAGCATACTGAAGGTCAGGAAATTGGCTTCCCTGAAGGTGTCAGGCAGGTTCCTGGCCAGGAAAGCCAAGGACAAGGTCCCCAGGGCTAAGGAGCCCAGGTAGCCCAGGACACAGTAGAAGGCAGTGACCGAGCCCTTGTTGCACGTGATGAGGAGCTCAGGCTCAGAGTGAGTGTTCTATCGCAAGAAAAGGGGGAGAGGTTCCCAGCCAGACTCCACAGATAATCACTGGATCATGGAGCACATGGGAAAGACAGCAGCTCCTGTTACCAGCGATTGTCTCATGGTTCTTCCTGGTTTCCTGGCTTTGAATGCCTGGATCACAGCCAGGGTTTTGGCTAAAACAGTGGCCACAGCCACAGTGAACACAGATCCAAATGTGATCTGTCGGAGGATGCAGGTGGCTGTGGGGATGATTGATGGAGTAAGGAGCAGAGGAAGCACGGGAGGAGGGAGATGAGCAGGACATAGCTGAGAGCCCGGTTATTGGCCTTGACTATGGGGGTGTCTCGGTGCTTCACAAAGACCCACAAAACCACAGCCATGCGGACACAAAGAGCTGTGTAGGCCAGTGACATCCCCAGAGAACCCTCTAAGGCCACAAAGGTCAGGACTTTGGGGAGGCAGCAATTTCTCTTCCTGTTTGGGTACTCGGTCTGGGAACTGGACACAATGCTGTGCTCCTGGGGAGAAAGACTCAGCATTTCATTTTCACGATTCATTTTTATCACATTTGAATATTGTCACCATTTCTGTGATGTGTGTATTCATCCCCTCTGATGTTACTTTCAAGCAAGCCAAGTTAAGACTATACCAAGGGACAATGCTTTCAGAAAAAAAAGAATCTTCTAACGTGGTGGAAATGGGTGTGCTCATTTGTGGTTCAGTTAACAAAGGCACTGATTCTTCCCAACTCTTCTCTACTCTCCCCAGTACATGAGTAAAGTCAAAATTTAAAAATAGTAAGTTTGGTTTTATCCAAATTAAAGTCTTGTGTATCAAGGTAATTGTCAAGAAAGTGAAGGCACAGTGGAACAAACAGGAGAAAATATTTGTACATCTTCATTTGATAGGGGATTAATATCTGGAATCAATCCAGTACTACAAACCCACACAACAAAAATATAACCCAATTAAATTATGAACAAAGGATGTGTGTGGACATATCTCCAAAGAACATATACAAACAGGTATTAAATACATGAAATTATGCTCAAAACCAATATGTTTTACAAAATGCAAACTAAATCATGAGATAACCACTTTATAAGATCGTGGCATCTGGTCCCATCACTTCATGGGAAATAGCTGGGGAAATAGTGGAAACAGTGTTAGACTTTATTTTTCTGGGCTCCAAAATCACTGCAGATGGTGACTGCAACCATGAAATTAAAAGACGCTTACTCCTTGGAAAGAAAGTTATGACCAACCTGAATAGCATATTCAAAAGCAGAGATATTACTTTGCCGACTAAGGTCCGTCTAGTCAAGGCTATGGTTTTTCCAGTAGTCATGTATGGATGTGAGTTGGACTGTGAAGAGGGCTGAGCACTGAAGAATTGATGCTTTTGAACTGTGGTGTTGGAGAAGACTCTTGAGAGTCCCTTAGACTGCAAGGAGATCCAACCAGTCCATCCTAAAGGAGATCAGTCCTGGGTGTTCATTGGAAGGACTGATGCTGAGGCTGAAACTCCAGTACTTTGGCCACCTTTTGCGAAGAGCTGACTCATTGGAAAAGATCTTGATGCTGGGAGGGATTGAGGGCAGGAGGAGAAGGGGACAACAGAGGATGAGATGGCTGGATGGCATCACCGACTAGATGGACATGATTTTGAGTGAACTCCGGGAGTTGGTGACGGACAGAGAGGCCTGGTGTGCTGCGATTCATGGGATCACAAAGAGTCAGACATGACTGAGCGACTGAACTGAACTGAACTGAACCCCTAGGATGGCTATTCTACAAAATAATAGTTAAAATAAGGATGTCACTAAGGATGTTAAATAATTGGAGTTTCATACATTACTGGAAGCAGTATAAAATGGTATAGCTTAAGTGAAAAGCAGTGTCAGTTTCTCAAAAAATTACACGTAACATTACCATAAGAATAAGATATCCCTTTCTAAATATCGATATATACCCAAAAGATACGAAGGCAGTGCCTTAAGTAGATATTTGTACACTATTCTTACAGTAAAGGAAGGAAGCAGCCCAAATGTCCACTGAAGGACAAATGAAATGATGAAAGGTGGTATCTATATGCAACGAAGCACTACTCTACCTTTTAAAATAATGAAATTGTCTTAACACATGCTGCAAAGTGGATGAATCTTGAAAATGTTATGGGAATTGAAATAAGCCAGACCCCCAGAGGACAAGCACTGTATGGTTCTACTCACGAGGTGCCAAGGAATAAACAAGTTCTTAGACAAAGGAGGTGGGAGAATGCTCACAAGGGACTTCCAGGGAGTATAGGGGAGTTACTTTTCAATGTCTATAGAGTTTAATAATGATAAATTTTTGCACATGGGATAGTGGAAATGGTTGCACAACCATTGAAATGTACTTAATAGCACTGACTTCTACACATAAGACTGATTAAAATGGTAAAATTTATATATAT
>SJYT01064117.1:74133-91840 GCA_006410635.1 Cephalophus harveyi
CAGAAAGTGAAGAGGAGCTAAAAAGCCTCGATGAAAGCGAAAGAGGAGAGTGAAAAAGTTGGCTTAAAGCTCAACATTCAGAAAACGAAGATCATGGCATCTGGTCCCATCACTTCATGGGAAATTGATGGGGAAACAGTGGAAACAGTGTCAGACTATTTTTTTGGGCTCCAAAATCACAGCAGATGGTGACTGCAACCATGAAATTAAAAGACACTTACTCCTTGGAAAGAAAGTTATGACCAACCTAGATAGCATATTAAAAAGCAGAGATATTACTTTGCCAACAAAGGTCCGTCTAGTCAAGGCTATGGTTTTTCCAGTGGTCATGTATGGATGTGAAAGTTGGACTGTGAAGAAACCCAAGCACCGAAGAATTGATGCTTTTGAACTATGGTGTTGGAGAAGACTCTTGAGAGTCCCTTGGACTGCAAGGAGATACAACCAGTCCATCCTAAAGGAGATCAGTCCTGGGTATTCATTGGAAGGACTGATGCTGAAGCTGAAACTCCAGTACTTTGGCCCCCTCATATGACGAGTTGACTCATTGGAAAAGACCCTGATGCTGGGAGGGACTGGGGGCAGGAGGAGAAGGGGGACGACTGAGGATAAGATGGCTGGATGGCATCACGGACTCAATGGACGCGAGTCTGAGTGAACTCCGGGAGTTGGTAATGGACAGGGAGGCCTGGCGTACTGTGATTCATGGGGTCGCAGAGTCGGACACGACTGAGCGACTGAACTGAACTGAATTGAACTGAACTGAATGGAGATGCAGACATGGAGAAGAGACTTGTGGACACAGCAAGGGAAAGAGTGAGTGGAACGAACAGAGAGAGTAGCAGGGAAACATATACATAGATAGCCAGTGGGAATTTGCTCTGTCACTCAGGGAGCTCAAACCAGTACTCTGTGACAACCTAGAGGGGTGTTAAAATGGGATGGGAGGTGGGAGGGAGGTTCAAAAGGGAGGGGACATGTGTACCTATGGCTGACTCATGTTGATGTTTGACAGAAACCAACACAATATTGTAAAGCAATTATTCTTCAATTAGAAATAAATTTTTAAAAATTAAAAAAAATTAAATTAAATCACATACAAAAAATGGTTGGAGTAAACTTAAGAAAAGAGATGAAAGAGCTGAATGCTGAAACCTATAAAACACTGATTGTGGAAACCAAAGATGATGTAAAGAAATGGAAAGATTTCCCATACTCTTGACTGGAAGAGTTAATATTGTTAAAATGCCCACACTATCCACAGTGCAACACCTGAAACTAACACAATATTGTAAATCACTGTACTTCAATTTTAGAAAGTCATATAACTGCAAACAATGTAGAGCAAATAACCTAACATCCATTCCTAACAAAACCTCAGCAGGCTGGGAGAAGAGGCTGTCTCTTATACACATCTAGATGTGTATAAGAGACAGGAGTTTACTCAGACTCATGTCCATCAAGTCTGTGATGCCATCCAACCATCTCATCCTCTGTCGTCCCCTTCTCCCACCTTCAGTCTTTCCCAGCATCAGGGTCTTTTCCAATGAGTCAGTTCTTCATATCAGGTGGCCAAAGCATTGGAGTTTCAGCTTCAGCATCAGTCCTTCCAAGGAATATTCAGGACTGATTTCCTTTAGGATGGACTGTTGGATCTCCTTGCAGTCCAAGGGACTCTCAAGAGTCTTCTCCAACACCACAGTTCAAAGCATCAGTTCTTTGGTGCTCAGCCTTCTATAGTACAACTCTCACATCCATACTTGACTACTGGAAAAACCATAGCTTTGACTAGACGGACCATTGTTGGCAAGGTGATGTCTCTGCTTTTGAGTATGCTGTCTAGGTTGATGATCAAGGGGTATGCAAAAAAAAAAAAAGGAAAATGTAAATGGTATATAAAAGATATTTCATATCCCAAAGTTACTTGAATTTATCTAAACAGAAGTAGGACCTGTACCATATATTAATAAGGTTCAGGATATCTGATACATCCACTACCTTTATTCATTTCACTCATGCAACTTCTGCATGAATAAATACACTTAAATTTAAAATAATCACATATATCTTTTCTGCAAAGAAAACAACAACACTAATTAGAAAAGATATATAGTGCCCTTGTATTCATTGTATCATTAGTTACCATAGCCAATATATGGAAGTAACCCAAGTGCCCATCAATGCATGAATCGATGAAGAAAGTATGGTATGTGTATATATATATACACACACACACACTGGAATATTCTATCATAATACAGAATGAAATCTTAACCATTTGTGGCAACATGGGGACCTAGGAGGTATTATGCTAAATGTAATAACTCAGACAGAAAAAGACAACTGCATGATTTCACATATATGTTTAACAAACGAATAAATGACCATCAAAACAAAAAAAATAGACTCACAGATACAGGAAACAAAAAGGTGGTTGCCAGAGGGGAAGAAGCTGGAGGGAAAACAGAAACAGGTGGAGAAGATTAGAAGGTACAAACTTCCAGTTGCAAAATAGACGTCATGGGTATGAGATGTACAGTCTGAGGAATATAGTCACCAGCTCTGTAATATCTTTGTATGGTGATATATCCAAACTATAGTGGTGACCATTTTCAAAGGCATAGATGGAAAACAGAAACAGGTGGAGAAGATTAGAAGGTACAAACTTCCAGTTGCAAAATAGACGTCATGGGTATGAGATGTACAGTCTGAGGAATATAGTCACCAGCTCTGTAATATCTTTGTATGGTGATATATCCAAACTATAGTGGTGACCATTTTCAAAGGCATAGAAAGAATCACGATGTTATGTAACAAGAACTAAAAAAGGGAAAGTAACATAGTATGATAAGCCACATATTCAAAAACAAACTCATAAGAGAGTTCAGATTTGTGGTTACCAGTGGCAGGTTGAGGGGTGCAACTGGATGAAGACTGTTAAAAGATACAACCTTTCAGTTATAAGAAAATTAAGTCCTAGGGATGTACTGTACAACACAACAAAATAATTAACACTGTTATACATGAAAGTTGTTAAAAGAGTAAATCCTAAATGTTCTCATCACAAGGAAAAAATTCTTTGATTATGTATCTACATGAGATGATGGATGTTCACTAACCTTATGGAGGTAACTATTTCATGTTGTGTATAACTCAAATCATTATGCAACTGGAAGAAGAAATAATAATCACCTATACAAATCTGCTCCTGCTAGACATTGGCTCAGAACACCTGTAGGCTACACAGTATAAAATCAAGATTTTGCAATCAAAGGGTGAGTTTAGTGCTGGCTTAATGGGGGCACACATAATCTCATATGAGGACTCTCTGATAGTTTTACAATGTGTACATCTCATCTTGAAAAGATCTCATACCTCTTTAAATCCAATAGGCCATTCTATCATCTCTTCCTTGATCACCAAGCGTTGATGATATAGACTATTGGAGCCAAACTCTCCCACTTTAATCAGGAGCCCAAGACCACCTGGAAAACTCACAGCATTCAGGATATCGTGCTGCACCACATGACTTCTTTTCTCTTCCAAGGACATGTGCTCCCCCAGACTGTTTCTAAATTGAATTTTATACAGGAATGGGTGAAGCTAGAGGAGAAGAAAGATTGGGAAATGGGAAGTGTATTCAAATTAGAGATGGAAAGGCCATACTTGCAAAGCAAGCACTTCCCCACCTCCCCAAACTCAAGCTTTCTTGTTGGTAGAAGCTGAGTTTTGTTTGGGTGTTTATCATCTCTTGGACTCTAGTGACATGAACTTTTCCTCATCCTGAAAACAAGGAGAGAAGGAATTGAATACAGTCCAGACACTGTTCAAAGCCTTGCCTTTGCTACAAGTTTTGGTAAACCTGACCCATAAAGTTTGCTTGTGGTTTCTGGAAGGAAATGCCTGTATTCTCAAAAAGGTACAACATGGAATTTTTTTTTTCTCATCCTGCAGTTGGATGTTTTTGATCAAGAATATGACTGTCTGACTGGATTCCATGGTGGCTCAATTGGTAAAGAATCTGTATACAATGCCGGAGACCAGGGTTCGATCCCTGGGTAGGGAAGATCCCCTGGAGAAGGGAATGTCAACCCGCTTCAATATTCTTGCCTGGAGAATCCTCTGGACAGAAGAGCCTGGTGGGCTCTAGTCCACGGGGTTAAAAAGAGTGGGACATGACTGAGCAACTAACACACACAACACATGGGACCTGGCTAGACAAGAGGCTGAATTCTAAGCTAATTGGTCAAGTTCCCATTCAAAATGCAGTCCAGTTCTGAAAGTAGTGTTGTCATCTTTGATGCTTTTGAACTGTGGTGCTGGACAAGACTTTGAGAGTCCCTTGGACTGCAAGGAGATCAAACCACTCAATCCTAAAGGAAATCAGTCCTGAATATTCATTAGAAGGATTGATGCTGAAAATGAAACTCCAATACTTTGGCCACCTGGTGTGAAGAACTGACTCATTGGAAAAGACCCTGATGCTGGGAAAGATTGAAGGCAGGAGGAGAAGGGGACGACAGAGGATGAGATGGTTGCATGGCATCGCCAATCTGATGGACATGTGTTTCAATAAGCTCCAGGAAATAGTGAAGGACAGGGAAGCCTAGTGTGCTGCAGTCCGTGGGGTTGCAGAGTCAGACACGACTGAGTGACTGAACTGACTGAAGTGATGACTGTCTGATGACAATAGGCGAAGCATGCTCACTATGGGAGAAAATTAAAATCTACAACTCATAGAGCATTAATGGAATTGTTGATTTAGGCTTTTAATCCTTGAACCGCAGGAGCTTTTATCACTTTGTTGTGGGAAATAGTGAACGCTTTAATTTTTGAGGTACAATTCACGTAACATACGACTCACCATTTCAAAGGCGACAAGTTAGTGGGTTTCAGGACATATGGAATGTTGTGCAATCATCAGCACTGTCTAATGCCAGAATATTTTCGTCATCGCAAAAAACCCATGGAAGTTAAACAGTCACTCCCCATTTCTCCCTAAACACAATCCCTGCCAGTCATTACTCTATATCTGTCTATAGATCTGCCTGTTCCTGACATTTTTTATGGAAGAAATTGTATAATATTTCCCCTTTTGTGTCTGGTTTCTTTCACTTAGCATAATGTTTTTAAAGCTTGTATGTAATTATTTTCTTTAATAATTATTTTCTTTTAATGACTGAATAATTATTTTCTTTTAATGACTGAATCTTGCTTCATTGCTTATCCATTTATCCTTTGGAAAACTAAAATGTATCCAAATTGTAAGGGAAGAGGTAAAACTGTCTATTTGAAGATGACATGATACACTATGCAGAGCCATAAATCCTCCACGCAGAAATCCTTAAAACTAATAAATGAATTCAGCAAGAGTGCAAGATACAATATTAATATCCAGAAATCTGTTGCATTTGTTTATGCTAATATGAAGTATCAGAAAGACAAAGTAAAAAAAAATACATCCCACTTACATGGAATCTAGAAAGATGGTGCTAATGAATTCATTTGCAGGGCAGCAATGGACTGCCAGGAGAAATATCAATAACCTCAGAGATGCAGATGACACCACCCTTATGGCAGAAAGTGAAGAGGAGCTAAAAAGCCTCGATGAAAGCGAAAGAGGAGAGTGAAAAAGTTGGCTTAAAGCTCAACATTCAGAAAACGAAGATCATGGCATCTGGTCCCATCACTTCATGGGAAATTGATGGGGAAACAGTGGAAACAGTGTCAGNCAGAAAGTGAAGAGGAGCTAAAAAGCCTCGATGAAAGCGAAAGAGGAGAGTGAAAAAGTTGGCTTAAAGCTCAACATTCAGAAAACGAAGATCATGGCATCTGGTCCCATCACTTCATGGGAAATTGATGGGGAAACAGTGGAAACAGTGTCAGACTATTTTTTTGGGCTCCAAAATCACAGCAGATGGTGACTGCAACCATGAAATTAAAAGACACTTACTCCTTGGAAAGAAAGTTATGACCAACCTAGATAGCATATTAAAAAGCAGAGATATTACTTTGGAAACAAAGGTCCGTCTAGTCAAGGCTATGGTTTTTCCAGTGGTCATGTATGGATGTGAAAGTTGGACTGTGAAGAAACCCAAGCACCGAAGAATTGATGCTTTTGAACTATGGTGTTGGAGAAGACTCTTGAGAGTCCCTTGGACTGCAAGGAGATACAACCAGTCCATCCTAAAGGAGATCAGTCCTGGGTATTCATTGGAAGGACTGATGCTGAAGCTGAAACTCCAGTACTTTGGCCCCCTCATATGACGAGTTGACTCATTGGAAAAGACCCTGATGCTGGGAGGGACTGGGGGCAGGAGGAGAAGGGGGACGACTGAGGATAAGATGGCTGGATGGCATCACGGACTCAATGGACGCGAGTCTGAGTGAACTCCGGGAGTTGGTAATGGACAGGGAGGCCTGGCGTACTGTGATTCATGGGGTCGCAGAGTCGGACACGACTGAGCGACTGAACTGAACTGAATTGAACTGAACTGAATGGAGATGCAGACATGGAGAAGAGACTTGTGGACACAGCAAGGGAAAGAGTGAGTGGAACGAACAGAGAGAGTAGCAGGGAAACATATACATAGATAGCCAGTGGGAATTTGCTCTGTCACTCAGGGAGCTCAAACCAGTACTCTGTGACAACCTAGAGGGGTGTTAAAATGGGATGGGAGGTGGGAGGGAGGTTCAAAAGGGAGGGGACATGTGTACCTATGGCTGACTCATGTTGATGTTTGACAGAAACCAACACAATATTGTAAAGCAATTATTCTTCAATTAGAAATAAATTTTTAAAAATTAAAAAAAATTAAATTAAATCACATACAAAAAATGGTTGGAGTAAACTTAAGAAAAGAGATGAAAGAGCTGAATGCTGAAACCTATAAAACACTGATTGTGGAAACCAAAGATGATGTAAAGAAATGGAAAGATTTCCCATACTCTTGACTGGAAGAGTTAATATTGTTAAAATGCCCACACTATCCACAGTGCAACACCTGAAACTAACACAATATTGTAAATCACTGTACTTCAATTTTAGAAAGTCATATAACTGCAAACAATGTAGAGCAAATAACCTAACATCCATTCCTAACAAAACCTCAGCAAACTGGGAGTAGAGGGGATTCCCTCAACTCGATAAAGCAAATGTATGAAAAACTCACTACTTAACATCCTACTTCATGGAAGCATTAAGTATTAAGCAAATACTAACAGATCATAAGGGAATGAAATAGACAACGATGCAATAACAATAGGGGACATTAATATCCCACTTTCAACAGTGAATAGACCATCCAGACAGATAATCAATAAAGAGACTAAGTGAAAGAAGCCACTCACGAAAGGTCACACTCTACATAATCCTTTTCATATGAAACTTCCAGCGTTAGAAAATCTAAAGAGACAGTAGATTATCAACGTGTGTTGAGAGCAGATGAAATTGGAAAGAAATTAATGATGAGCATGAAATTGCATTTTCAGGTGACACAAATATTCTAACATTAGATAGGAGTGAGGATTGCACACCTCTGTGAGTGTGCAAAAATCACTGAACTGTACACTATATAAGGCTGAATTTTTTGTGTGAATTATATCTCCATGAAGCATTGCATTTATTTTTATGTTGAGAGCAGATGAAATTGGAAAGAAATTAATGATGAGCATGAAATTGCATTTTCAGGTGACACAAATATTCTAACATTAGATAGGAGTGAGGATTGCACACCTCTGTGAGTGTGCAAAAATCACTGAACTGTACACTATATAAGGCTGAATTTTTTGTGTGAATTATATCTCCATGAAGCATTGCATTTATTTTTAAATATTCAGTATAGATGGATACCGATAAATTCTGGCGTTAGATGAAAAGTAAAGCAAAAGTGGAAAAAAAAAAAAAAAATTAACTGCAAAATCTGAGGAATTCATATTTTTTGAATTCTCCACACCAACACAGGATTAAATGGCAAAACAGACTGAGGATAAATGATGGTCAAACATCCCACAGTGGACTCAGGTAATTGTTATGCAAATCATGGAATTATTTACTTTCCAGTTCAGGGAACATGGGTTCAATCCCTGGTCTGGGAGCTAAGAAAGTCCACATACCGCGATGAAGACCCAGCATAGCACAAAACAGTTTTCGTAAAAAAATAAAAATAAAAAATAAATTAGCAACAGAATAATGCTCTGTAGAAATATTAAAGATAAAGGCTATGATCATACAAACACCTTTACAAATAGGTATAATGTCCTAAAACAATAGGTAACAATACTGTGACTCTAATTAGTAAAGATGTGCACATTAAAATAATGGCCTTAAAATAATTCTTAAAATGGCTTTATATTTGTGTTTCTCATGTGATGCAGAACACAGACTCAATTGTGTCTGACTCTTTGCAACCCCATGGACTGGACCCCAGTCAGGTTCCTCTGGCCATGGGAATTTCCAGGTGAGAATACTGGAGTGGGATGCCATTTCCTTCTCCAAGGGGTCTTCTTGACTCAGGAACGAATCCATGTCTCCAAGTCTCCTGCATTACAGGCTGACTCTTTACCACTGAGTCACTGAGGAAGCCAAGTTCAAAATAGAATGTTCACTTTGTAAAAATGTGGGGAAAGGCTTCCATCCCTGGGTTGGGAAGACCTCCTGCAGGAGGGCATTGCAACTCACTTCAGTATTCTTGCTTGGAGAATCCCATGTACAGAGGAGCCTGGCGGGCTACAGTCCAAGGGGTCACAAAGAGTGGGACAGGACTGCACTGCTAAGCACCGCACAACACAGAAAAAGGATGACCCTGCCCTCTGCTGGCTGGCTTGTGAAGTCCTAGTTTCCCAGCAGGTCCTTGAACACACACCACACACACCAAGAGCTATATGAATGTGCCTGTGTTTTGACCCAGCAGTTTTACAATTACCTCAATAAGAGAAATGCCCAAGCTTGTTAAGAAGGGTTAGTTATCACATGTCTATTGTCATACAACATTAATCACGATGGCTAAAGTGTTGCTATATCTATATGACATGATTTCTGTAGACATTCAATAATAATCATATAGATATACATTTACTTAAATTACATTCATGATACACTGTTAGGTATGAAAATCTGTTTACAGAATGAAGTTGACCATATGCAGTCATGGACTAACCCAGAGACTTTTAGAAATAACTTTGACAATCACATAATGCTTTCAGCTCTTCTGTCCAAAATGGAGATGGCCAGAAATTTCTCTGGCGTCCAGTACAGGAGGAAGGGAACTAAGTTTGACCTCCAGCCTTTGACATTAATAAGACTCCCGCCACCCTACCCTCAACACTGGCCTCAAGGAGAAAACAGGTTCCCTCTTTCTCCTCACGGTGCCTGAGATCATCCCCTGATAGTCACTTTCTGACACCCTAACTCTGGCAGAAGGCAAGTGATCCGTAGCTTTTGCCAAACTAGACAATGTATGTGCCTGAAATAATGTCCATAAAATATTCCATGTCTTACTTTTAAAGTTATGGAATGAAACCAAGAGGAGACCAAACATGAAATGGGACAGCTGGACTGGACAAAGATTGGGCACACAAAGGTCCTCACACAGATAAAACTCTGGAAAGACTGAAATTCTAACCCCAGAGGTCAGTAGCCCTCCAGTGCAAGAACACTTGCCAAAATGACTATAGATTTTAAATTCCAGAAGGAATTAGTACAGATGGAAACAACTCCTGGAAACAAAGTGTGGAGTCCCTACACATCCCTTTACTCTTCCGAGGACATGCAAAGTGAAAATGAAAGTCACTCAGACTCTTTGAGACCCTGGAATTCTCCAGGCCAGAATACTGGAGTGGGTAGCCTTTCCCTTGTCCAGGGGAATCTTCCCAACGTAGGTATCAAACCCAGGTTTCCCACATTGTGGGTGGATTCTTTGCCAGCTGAGCCACAAGGAAAGCCCAAGAATACTGGAGTGGGGTAGCCAATCCCTTCTCCCGGGGATCTTCCCAACCCAGGAATCGAACTGGGGTCTCCTGCATTGCATGCGGATTCTTTACCAACTGAGCTATGAGGGAAGCCTAGATGTGTTGTTAAATGTTTCAGAGGCACTAGCGATTCTTTCAACCAACAAAGCATGAACAGCACACAGGTGGTCCCTTGTTAGGCATCATTACTGGAACGAAACTAGACACATGCCTGCTTCACAGTTGGATAAAGTCCAGATTTTAAGGCAGTGTTCTCATCTTTTTCCTGGAGAACTTAGTGCAATGGATAAAAAGTTAAGGGCATTAACCTGGTCTGAAATGTTATCCCCTTTTCTTGTTTGGCCTTCAGAATAATGGGCTGAATATTTCATTCATTTTAGGGTTAAATGATGACTGATGTCCAGTGGGTCATAATGTTTAAGGGTTGTGGATTTAAGGAACTTAGGGGTGTCTCCAGGGGTGCACACTTCAGCAATGTCCCTGTCGGAAGTGAGCAGCCAGACTGTGTCACTTTCTCCTAAGTGTGACCTCAGACCAGGGGATCAGTGACTCAAGGGATGGTGTGCCTCAGTCGGAGGGTCTGACGACAGCAGGGGCTGGAGTCCGAGCAGGTTCGCTGGTTTTGAGACCTCTGGGGAATGATCACTGAGAATAGGCTCATGGAGCAGACACAAAAGCTGTCTAACTCTCTCCTCTGTCTTGAAGGGAGTGGGGAGAAAATATTTAAGGTAAAAAAGAGATAAAGAAGATGAAAACAATGAGAATCTGATCCCAGTTGCTCAGTCATATCTGACTCTGCGTCTCCATAGACTGTAGCCACCAGGCTCCTCTGTCCATGAAATTCTCCAGACAAGAATACTGGAGTGGATTGCCATTTCCCACTCCAAAGGATCTTCCCAACCCAGGGATCAAACACTCGTCTCTTGGATCGCCTGCTTTGGCAGGTGGATTCTTTACCACTAGCGCCACGTGGAGAGCACCAGTGAGGGTGTGTCAGCCTACAATTCTGCAATTTCTGTGCACACTTTAGCATCTTCTCTGTGGGATTAAATGGACACACACACACACCCATGTGCACATGTAAACAAGAACTTACTTGCCTATTGTTCGCCTCTTGTTTTTGGCTGCCCACAAAAGAGAGCCGAAATGTGTCTGATTCCTGGTACAACTCATAAAGAGGAAAAAATCCACCCATCACTAGGTCCCCATCTCTACAGACTCTTGGCTTCTGGAATCGCAAACAATGTCCATAATACAGCTCACGTACAGTGTGTAAGAAATGCAGGAGGAGGAAAAGACAAATCAGAAAGGACATGGCTGGGTCTGCATAACAGGGAGACAAAACCCTGTGTCCAAGCTGAGCTGAGAAGAAGCTGGCTCAGGAGCAAGCCTGTAGGCTCTGCTCTCAGAAAGGAAAACTCCCCCTCACGCCAGCGCAGCACATGCCACTGCCGCTCTCTCAGCCTGTGAGAACTGCAGGGCGCGTGCCAGGCTGGTGTTCCAGACCAGGGCACAGGCAGAATCAGAGAGCAGATGTGTCTAAGGGGGTCACAGTGCTGAGACCTCACCCTCGGTGTCCCCGTGACACAGGCAGCCTGCCTTCCCCTTCTTTTTACTGCTTCATGTCAGTCCCTTGGTGGAGCTCTGGGGAGCCTCCTGTCCTGGGGCTCTGCACCTGCCTCCCTCAGTCCTGGTGAAAAACAATGATCATAAACATGCTTTTCCCCTTCCCTCTGTGACTGCATCATAGTCTGTGACTCCCAGGCTTCAGGGCTTGGAAACAGAGAGGGAGGTGTGGGGGAGATGAGCCCATCCTGACACTGAGGGCTCTGCCCTCCTGTGTCCGTGATTGACGTCCCTGCACGCAGCTCATGGTGGTTGTGTCACCAGGGTTAGACAAGCTGGGACATGGCAGGGTTAGAAACAAGCTGGTCTGAAATCATCTTAGGACTCTTCATAATAATTTCAACTGACGCTTTAGCAAGAAAGTAAATTTATTCATCAATTACTGATCTTGGCATATATAATTAAGAAAGCCACTTTCTTTATCTCAAATAAAATTTGAAATCTATCTTATTAACAACCTAATTTTATACCATGAAGTGTTAGCAAATATAATAAAACCTAAATTCACATCTATCACAGAGCATGGAATGATACAGATTATATGGACAGCAGAATAAAAGAGAGGAGAGAAAAATAAGAAGGAAAATCAACAGTTTGTTCTTTGTAAAGATCCACAAAAACAACAAACTTCAAATACACTGGCTGTGAAAAAGGAGAGAAGATTCAGTTACTCAAAATAAGAAATGGATTTGTGGGCATTACTGCCGAATTTATAGGGGAAAAAAAGGATTTGAAGAAAATACTATGTACAGCTGTACATCAACTGATTAGATAATCCAGACAAAATGGACAAACTTCTGGAAAAGCTGCTCCCAAAACTGAATCAAGAAGAAGCAGAAAATCTGAATAGACCTATAACCAGTAAGACTATGGAATCAATAAAGCAAAAAGTCCTATAAAGCACAGCCTGTACCACATGGTTTCACTGTTGATTTCTACCAGACATAAAAAATTACTTAACAATACTGATTCTAAAATGCTTCCCCAAAAAACTGAAGAGGAGAGAACTCTACACTCATTCCATGAGGTCAGTATCACCCTTTTACTAAAGCCAGAAACAATACAAAAAGAGAACACTCGTAGATGCATACACTCGTGAACACTAGTAGAAATATCTTTAACACATAGTAGCAAACTGACTGTAGCAACACATTAAATGGATTCTGAATGACAGACAAATGAGATGTATTCCTGGGACCTAAAAGGATGGTCCAGTGTATGAAAACCAATCAGTGTAATAGCTAATAATATTATGACACTCCTTCATAACAAAGACACTCAGCCAGCAGAAGAAGAATAAAAGGAAATTTCAATAAAATAGAGGCCATACATAAAAAACCTGCATCTGTCATCTTAGTTGATAAAGAAAGCCTGGAAATATTTTCTATAAGATTAAGAACCAGAGAGGGATGCCTGCTTTTGCCACTTCTAGTCGACCTAGCAGAGGAAGTCCCTGCTAAACAAAGAAGCAAGAAAAAGTTATGAAAAGACAGTTACATTACAAAGGAGGAAGGAAAATGATCCCTGTTGATAGTGAAATGGTGTCATATGTAGAAACGCTTAGATTACACTCAGACACAGCACAAACACATGGGTACATACGTGCACACAGTTAGACCCAAAAAGTAAACTCAGCAAAGTTGCAGGATAAAAAATCAACACACAAGGGACCTCCTTGCTGGTCAAGTGGCCAAGACTCTGAGCTCCCAAAGCAGGTGGCCTGGGTTCAAACTCTGGCCCCTGGTCTGGGAACTAAGATCCCACATGCATGGCAAAGCAAACAAAAACATAAAATTTTAAAAAACACCTAAAAAATAGACACAAAATTATTATTTTTATATACAGTAAGCACAAACAATTCAAAAAGGAATAAATTATTAGGAATAAACATAAGCAGTGAGGCAAAAGATTTTATTCTCCAAACTATAAAGTATTGCTGAAATAAATTAAAGGAGATAGAAATAAATAGGAAGACATACCATTTTATTGATTGGAAGACAATACATTAGAATGTCAATACTACACAAAGTGATCTACAGACTTCATGCCATCTTTATTGAACTTTTTTGTGGAAATAGAAAAATGTATCCCACCATTTGTTTTGGAAGCTCAGGCACCTTGCATAACCAAAAAAATCCTGAAAGAGCAATTCAAAAGTTGAAGGTATGAAACCTCCTGATCCCAAAATACCCTAAAGGGTTACACCAAAGTAATTAAACAGTGCCGTAGTGGAGTAAATAAAATTGAAATAAAGCCTAGAGCCCTGGTAAAAGAACAACAACAACAAAGAAACAACGAACTCCCTCCAATATCTGGTCAGGTGAACTTCAATAACGCTGACAGGCTCATTTAGTGGGGAAGAGACAGACATTTCAACAAATTACATTGAGTAAAGTCACAAAGGAAGGTGAGGTGGGCATTTTTCATTTCATATTCTGTGCTAATAGTCAAGATACCTACTACCAGTTTTCTGCAACTTTCACTAACACTCTACCCAAAATAGAACTGATAATTTTAACATAGTCTCTACAGTTGACCCTTGAACAGTGAAAGTTTGAACTCATGGGTCCTCTTATAAGCCTATTTTTAAAAAATAAATGCATTCTACAGTACTACACAACCGGTGTTTGTGTTGCAGGGAAGAACTGACTCCATGTTGGATCTATTTCTTTTACTTAAACCCTTAACTTTGCTTCTGGTTGCTTTTGTTTACTAAAAGGACACTATTTATACAAAACCAATGGGAAGCAAATGTTCTATAACTGTATCCTTTTGGTTCACTAAAAAGATACTGTTTATCCTGCCTCCACCCCTCTGCCTGAGTACTGATCCAAAGACCTTAGTTCAGGACCCTGTCCACCTGTGGATGGCAGGAAGGAAGAAGTTAACACATCTCCCCGCTACCACTATACCAGAAGATATTTGCAAGATTAAAGGCCATTTTACTTTGCTTCCTCACCTCCCCCTGTCTCTGTTCTAGAAAAGAACTTGGCATTCAGACCCAGATAAGATGGTTACTTTGAGACATTAGTCTTCTGCCTTTTCAGTCACCAGTTTTCCAAATAAAGTTGTGCTCCTTGCCCCAGCACCTAGATTCTCCATTAACTGGCCTGTTTCGTGGCCAGCAGATTGAGTTTGGACTCAGTAACAGCTGTTTAAATGTGCAGTTGTGGAACCATGGATGCCGACTGTGGAACCATGGATGCCGACTGTGGAACCATGGATGCCGACTGTGGAGTTATCCCCAAATTCTCAACTCTGTGGGGGGCCTGGGCCCTAACTCCCACCCCCACCCCCATTGCTTAAGATTGTACTTGCCACCTCTCCTGACTTGCCCTTTCCTTTAAAAGGCACTTCATCTGCTCAGCCACTTGAGCTGGAAACCACAGAGTTATCTCTGGTTCTGTCCTTTTCCTTTCCCTGCATATCCAGTCAGTAAGTTCTGCATATGTATGTGTGTGTGTGCACACCTGCGCACACCACACAGTCATGTCCAACTCTTTCAGATTCCATGGACTGTAGTCTGCCAGGCTCCTCTGTCCATGGAATTTTCTAGCAAGAATACTGGATTGGGTTGCCATTTCTTTCTCCAGGGGAATCTTCCCAACCCAGGGATGGAACCCTCAAATTTTGTGTCTCCTGCACTGACAGGTGGATTCTTTACTACTTCACCACCTGGGAAGCCCCCACAGTAAGGTAATGTCCTAAAATACTCTGCAGAGTCACAAAATGACTGTCTGCATCTACTCTGATGCGTTAGGAAGATTGCTGTTTGTTACAAGGTATCGTAAAGAAATTCCAGGCACAGTGTTCTCTTAGGGAAACGAAGATCTACACTGTTGCTGAGGCAGCTTGTGAGTTGTGAAGCAGATCGGGAATCCTGGTTCTTCTAAAGCTACTATGAAGTGCAGAGAGCAAAGTCCACTCTTATTTTTGTAGAATGTATCCCAGCTGAGGGAAAGAAAACATTACAATGTTGATAGGGACTGCAAATACCTAACCAGGCACAAATGTGTTAAGTTTTTTTCATCTACAGTAGTATCTGATGGTGTCAGTCACCTCAAATTCTTGTGTTTGTGTGCTTAGATTTAGGAATCTCTTCAATGCCTTGGATCTGAAAGAGAGTGTGTTCTCTGGAGATTGGGTTATCCCCTGATTGGATTGTCCACTCTCTTCCCCTATTAAAGGAAAATCAGAGACAGAAGTTAGTGGGCTTTCCAGTGAGCCACAGGCTGACTGCATCTCAGGAGTGGTCAGAGGGCAGCTCTTGAAATTGGGGAAACCTCCATAGACCAGATTTCCAAGCTGACCTTATCTGGTGAGCATGGAATTGATACTGATGGCAAAACAGTATACATCTACATTAACCTTTTCTAAAATCTCTTTGTTTTAGCCAACAGTAGCTTTTAAAATGAAAAGTTACCTTACTGAAAGTTATTTCTTTGGTGTTAGTATTAAATATTCAAGGTTTTGTATAGGTTTGTGTATGAAGCTTTCTTGGGATAATTAGCAAGATTTTTTTAAAAACAAGATCACTATGAAGTAGAAGTATTTGTCTGAACTCTGAGTTTTTTTCATAGTATTTGTGTCAATAGCCTCGAATTCTTGTTTTTGTGGGCACAGATTTAGGAACATCTCCAATCCCTTGGATCTGAGAGGGCGTGCACTCTAGATTGGGTTGTCCACTGATTGGGTTGTCCACTGATTGGGTTGTCCACCTTCTTCCCCTATAGGAGAGGCAGAGGCAGAAGTCAGACTTTCCAGTGAGGCACCGGCTGTCTGCATCTCAGGAGTGGTCAGTGGACAGCTCTTGGACCTGGGGGAACCTGCATTGACCAGATTTCCAAGTCAGTCTTTTCCGGTGAGTTTGGAATCCATATTGATGTCCATCTATATACTTTTACCTTTTGTACAATCTTTTTAATTAAGCAAATAGTAGCTTCTTAAAATGTTACATTACTGAAAGTTATTTCTTTGGTGTTAGTATTAAGAAATATTCAAGGTTTTGTATAGGTTTGTGTATGAAGCTTTCTTGGGATAATTAGATTTTTAAAAAATCACTATGAAGTAGAGGTAGTATTTGCCTGGGCTCTGTTTAAATAGTTCTCTCTGGAAAAGGTTTTACCCACAAGTTTATTTTTCTTGGTTTTTATTTTTCTTTCTTTCTTTTTAAATTCAGCTCTCTGATTGCTGCTCCATCCAAGAGTTTCTGATTCATCACATCTGGGAGCAAAGCCTGAGACTCTCCATTTCTAGTAAGTCCCCAGGTACTGCTGCTGCTCTAAGGACACACTCTGAGAACCACTGGTCCTCCTGCTCACAGTCTAAGGATGTACTCTGAGAACCACTGGTCTAGCTTGTCCCTGGTGGGGTGGAGAAGCGTTCTGAGTCTTGATGGGAGGGTCCTTACTATAGGCAAAGGTCTAGGATGACCCTGTAGCAAGAATGGGTTCATACTGCCCCAGATTCTGCCATATTGAGTTTCAGATTTCTTTCTCTTCCTATTAGTAGTGCTTATAATGTGGGCTGAGGAGGCAGTGCTCTCAATGAAAGGAAATAAGATTGCTTTCTGAACTAGCTGAGCTACAAAGACTAGACTCCCATTTTTAAGCTGGAAGAAGAATGTTCCAGGCTATCTATCTGATACATCAGCACAGAGTCTGCTCTTCGTGGTTTATTTTCCCCTGTGGTGGCCCTGAGCTGCAAGGAAGTCAGTAAAAATTGGACATCCATGGGCCCTGGTGGCAAGGAGGGGAGGTACAAGGACTTGGGGTAAGGATTATGACTGTGACTTGCCTATATCACTCACAGCAAGGTCAAGGTGACTTTTAAAAGTTATTTTGCAGAGTCCTACTTTACTTTTTTCTGTTTGATTTCTCTACCTGATATCCTCTGAAACTATGTCTAACTTTATCTCATTTCTCTTCCAAATTAATCCATTCAGTTCAGTTCAGTTGCTTAGTCGTGTCTGACTCTTTGCGACCCCATGAATCGCAGCATGCCAGGCCTCCCTGTTCATCACTATCTCCCAGAGTTCACTCAGACTCACGTCCACCGAGTCCGTGATGCCATCCAGCCATCTCATCCTTGGTCGTCCCCTTCTCCTCCTGCC
>SJYT01064119.1:0-14593 GCA_006410635.1 Cephalophus harveyi
GTCCATAGTTCATCAGGCACTCTATCTATCAGATCTAGTCCCTTAAATCTATTTCTCACTTCCACTGTATAATCATAAGGGATTTGATTGAAGTCATACCTGAATAGTCTAGTGATTTTCCCTACTTTCTTCAATTTAAGTCTGAATTTGGCAATAAGGAGTTCATGATCTGAGCCACAGTCAGCTCCTGGTCTTGTTTTTGCTGACTCTACAGAGCTTCTCCATCTTTGGCTACAAAGAATATAATCAATCTGATTTTGATGTTGACCATTTGGTGATGTCCATGTGTAGAGTCTTCTCTTGTGTTGTTGGAAGAGGGTATTTGCTATGACCAGTGCGTTCTCTTGGCAAAACTCTATTAGCTATACCATTAGGTAGTGTAAAACCAGTACTGGAAACAGTTTAGTGATTAAACTTTCCTAAAGAATTGAGGAAATTTTAAAGAATTCTAGAAAATAGAATTTCTAATCATAGTAAGCTATTTTGTTATCCAGCATCCTGTCAACTGGATTCTTTAACTTGAATTTCTGTAGTGTATCTATCTTATAGAGAAAATACATATTTGTGATGCTGAAGGTAATTGTTCAAGATCCTTACATATCTTTTTTTTTTTTTCTTACATATCTTCTTTAGTGTAGATTTTTAAAAAATGTTAATAAAGAGTCAGACATGACTGAGCAACTGAACTGACTGTTAAGTGAACTTGTTCTTTGTAATTTCTTTGAAAATTATGGTAACTATTACATGGAATACTTTAATAAGTAGACTGTCCTTGTTCCTACCATATTGGATATCATAATTATGCATTTCTTTACAGAGAAAATCATGAGTTGAAAATCATCCTAATTATAAACCATCCTTGATTGTAAACTTTTTGAGGCTTATCCTTGAAGTTTTAGAGTAGCCAGTAAGAACACTTAATAAATATTTTTTGAATGAATGATGTGAAATCTTAATTTATATAATGATGAATGCAATACATCCTTACTGTTTGAAGAATGATAAATAGTTTAGGGGTAAATCAAATTATTACATAGAGTACTGTATACTTTTAAATTGCTAATTGGTCTGGAGGAGGCGTTTTCTATTTTTCATTTCTTAGCTTTTCTCTTGACATCTGTTCTTTGTTTGCTAATTTAGGCAAGTTGCTTTGGCAGATATCATCATCCTCAATAAAACAGACTTGGTTTCAGAAGAGGATTTAAACAAGTTAAGAACGACTATTAGGTACAAAATTAGAAATGTGTGTTAAGTACCTGCATATTAAAAATGTACAGAATACTTTTACTGTAACTGTTGTCTTGTAGAAATTTAAGATTCAAGATTGACTTGCTTCAGTTATTACTGAATCACATATTCAAGGAATCACATATTTTGTTGTTGAGTAATAGACTTATGTGAATAGTAATAAGTAAAATTGTTTTCCATTGCTTGTAGAATATGCAGTTGAACGTTGTTGCCAGCCTGTACTTATAGCAGTACCAGAAAAGACTTTGATAAAGCACTGTGATAAATTATAAACTCTTTGGGCTTCTTACCCTTCATTGTACCTCAGACTTGTGACTGACTCAGAATTAGGTTTGAAGAGTTGGAAGAAAGTAAACATATTTGAGAGGTAATAACCATCAGGTTATAGAGTATATTCAAAAGAGAAGATTAGGAGTTTTGTGAGTTAGTAGAGAGTCTTGCCTCACTGTCATTGTTTGGGAATTTTTACCCACAAGAACAATAGCAGATGTTGACAGCAAATAACCCTAAAGGTAGTGAAATTGACTATATAGATAGATATTATACTGTATACTGAAAAGGATTTAACAAGTATTTTTGGCACCACACAAAGGGAAACATATATCATTATCTTTGTACCAGAAAGGGGAGGACTGGCAGAGTAGATAGAGATCCTAGCTAGGGAACTGAAGAGATTATTCTATTTAAAAAAACAGATGTGTGACTGAAACTGAGGACAGGCTGGGGTCAAAGTCACTTGTAACTAGGTTTTTATTTCTAGCGTGTGTACAGCCATTTCCACCAATGTATGTTGAGGAAAATTAGGTGTCAGTTTAAAAGTTTGATGTGTTTACTCATTTCAAGAACATTAGAATTACTGGCTATTTATGAATCATTTTTTCTAAGGTGAAGGGTCTTTATATAAACACAAAGTAGTCCCTAGTCTGTCAGTTGTGCAGTAGATTTTTACATATCATGTTTGATTGCATAAGTGGAATATACCTAATTTATGATTAGAAGGGAAAAACTAAACTATAAAAAATGTAAGTTTTCTTATTGTTTATTTTTCTCTAGCTGTATGATATACTTGTGTATGCTCACTTCATGTTTCAGAAATAATGTGAAGTGGTTTTTAAAAAAATTAACATTTACTTTTTTACCCTCCTCATTTTTATATTTATTTCAGATCAATAAATGGACTGGGAAAAATTTTAGAAACACAGAGATCAAGGTACTTTTAAAAGCTATTACTAATATTAACAATAAATAATTTTTTAAAGTAATTGATAGCTATGTTTGATTCTAATATAAGAAAGACATGTACATTTTTTAAAAAATGAGATCCAAAATTTTGTTTTAAATGCTGTTTATATATTACTTTGGCGTATTTAGTTACTATGTTTACTTCTCATTGTAACTAAGACCTCAGAGCCATGATTATAGTCTGTAATTGTGCCTTTGCTTTAACGAGGAAGAAAGCATAGGATTTTGAACCACTCAGGGAAGTAATTAGCACAGAAATCTGAAAAATTATACTATTAAGAATCTTATCTTAATTTGAGATGTTTAGATGACTTCTTAATATTTTAAAAACTTTCTTAGTGTTTCATAGTTGCAAAGTAAAACTGTCATGTAAAAATACGAGGAATCTTTAAGTTCCTGATGCATTCTTTGAAATATTTTGATTTTGATTTCCTGTAGGTTCTTCTCTCTTTTTAATTCTTTTCATACAGATGTGCTTTACTTTATAAAATAGATGTGTTCTTAAAACATCTGTGAAATGGATTTCTGTAGATTGAACTCTTATTTTGCACTGAGTGCTATCATGATTTCAGAAAATTTCTGTGCAGGAGTAGTTTTGTTCAGCTTATTGTTTTTTTTAGCAAGAATGGCTCAACAGCTGATAGACCCAGCAACATGCAGCCAGCAGCTCTGAGGCTCAGAGCTGGCAGTCTAGTGCCACCTGGTTCTTAATTCAGAGATTCTGTCTTTGGAAGTGCGGCAACAGCCTTAGTTGAGTGGCTTGTCTGCTGTGGTAGAGATTAGAGGTGCTGACAGACTACCATAAGTGTTAGGCAGTAACAGCAGCAGCTGCTTCTATGCATGTGAACAGCTGGGGAATTAATTTGGTATGCATTCTCAGAAGCTGCTCATCTGTTGGCAGAAGTAGCAGAAGAATGCCCTTAGTGTTAAGTCCTCTACAAGCATATACCACATGTGCTCCCTGCATTTCAGATTCCAGTGCAGAATGTCTCTGATAACCTAACTCACACCATGAGCCATTCCTCAGTATCTGTCTTCTTCCTGTTGCATTTTACCATTTTCTTTCTTCTTAAATTTTCTCCTCCTTAAAAAATAATATACAGACAATCACATAATATTTAAGTTTTAAAAATCATATCTATAAATAGATGTGATTATGTTGTAATAGATTTATTTGGTTTGTTTTTACAAATGTTGTAAACCAATTTTAATTTTTTTTAAAGGCCTCTGGATTTATCTTGCTTAATTTTTCTTTTTATTGACTTTAATTTTCAACCTTTATGTCCTGCATAAACATTTCATCTTGAATGGTTTATTTTGTAACAGTTTTGTTGTTTATATAATATTCCTAACATTTGCTCTCTCATTTTTTCAATAAACATGCAGTGATTAAATTTTATTTCAAATGCACGAATAAACAAGTGGATAACATCTCCTTTTTTCTTCTGTTTTTTCAACTGGTGTTTGCCAGTGCATCTGAGATACCAGGGGCTTTCTGAAATAGTACTTAAATTTTTTTTTAATCCCTTAAGCATTTTGTGTTTGGCAAATGCTTATAATAGTAAAAATAGTAAAACTTATAATAGTATAGCAATTGTAAAACTTATAAACATGTGTAGAAAAGACTTACCTTGAGTATTTAGTTAAGGAGTAAGAATGGTATAGTATGCCTTACTGGTGAGACTTGATGATTTTGAGGCAAATGGAAATTCTAATGGACTTCAGAAGTATGTGTGGAAGATTAGAAGAAGAACCATTCTTTAACAGACTTTTTTTTAATCTTGGAAATTTAAGTGGACTGAACAGAGGAAAACCAAAGTTTAATTGATCAATAATAAGTTAATCAATTCAACGATTTATTGAGCCTTCCAATAGTTGCTTTACATTTCGTGGCATATTGACAATTTGAACAATGTATATATAAGGTAAAAACTCTGCCTTTAAGAAGATCAGAATATATTAAAAACAAATATATTAAATACTGTTTTACAACAGGACTATTAAATACCCAGGATCCTATAAGAGTAGGAAGATAAAGGAACAACTATTCAGCTCTTCTTGGCGAAGAGTCAGAAACTTTTGACTCAGCAGAATATCATTGACCTCCATCTCGAAGAATGAATGAATAGGAGTTTTCCAGATCTACCAGAGTTGTTGTTCAGTTGTTGTCCGACTCTTTGTGACTCCATGGACTGTGCCAGGCTTCCCTGTTCTTTACCATCTCCCAGAGCCTATTCACATTCAAGTCCATTGAGTCGGTGATGCCGTCCAACCATCTTGTCCTTTGTCATCCCCTTCTCTTCCTGCCTTCAATCTTTCCCAACATCACGGTCTTTTCCAGTGAGTCAGCTCTTCGCATCAGGTTGCCAAAGTATTGAAGCTTCAGCATCAGTCCTTCCAATGAATATTCAGGGTTGATTTGTTTAGGATTGACTGGTTTGATCTTCTTGCAGTCCAGTGGACTCTCAAGAGTCTTCTCCAGCACCACAGTTCAAAAACATCAATTCTTCAGTGCTCAGTCTTCTCTATGGTGCAGTTCTTACATTCAAATATGACTACGGGAAAAACAATAGCTTTGACTATACGGACCTTTGTTGGCAACGAGATGTCTCTACTTCTTAATGTCATAGATTTGTCATAGCTTTCCTTCCAAAGAGCAAGTGCCTTTTAATTTCATGGCTGCAGTCACCATCTACAGTGATTTTGGAGCCCGAGAAAATAAAATCTGTCACTGTTTCCATTGTTTCCGCATCTATTTGCCATGAAGTGATGGGACTAGATGCCATGATATTGATTTTTTGGATGTTCAGTTTTAAGCCAGCTTTTTCACTTTCCTCTTTCACCCTCATCAAGAGGCTCTTTTGTTCCTCTTCACATTCTGCCATAAGAGTAGTAGCATATGCATATCTGAGATTATTGATATTTCTCCTGGCAGTCTTGATTCCAGCTTGTGCTTTATCCAGCCTGGCATTTTGCATGATGTACTCTGCATATAAGGTAAAGTAGCAGAGTGACAATATACATCCTTGATGTACTTCTTTTCCCAATTTTGAACCAGTCCATTGTTCCATGTCCAATTCTAACTGTTGCTTCTTGACTTGCATACACATTTCTTGGAATAAAGGTAAGGTGGTCTGGTCTTCCCATCTCTTGAAGAATTTTCCACAATTTGTTGTGATCCACACAGTCAAATGCTTTAGCATAGTTAATGAAGCAGAAATAGATGTTTTTCTGGAATTCTCTTGCTTTTTCTATGACTCAACAGCTATTGGCAATTTAATCCCTGGTTCCTCTGCCTTTTATAAATCCAGCTTGTACATCTGGAAGTTCTCAATTAATGTACTGTTGAAGCCTAGCTTGGAGGATTTTGATCATGATCTTGCTAGCATGTGAAATGAGTGCAATATTGTGGTAGTTTGAACATTCTTTGGCATTGCCTTTCTTTGGGATTGGAATGAAAACTGACCTTTTCCAGTCCTGTGGCCACTGCTGAGTTTTCCAAATTTGCTGGCATATTGAGTGCAGCACTTTCACAGCCTTATCTTTTAGGATTTAAAGTAGCTCAGCTGGAATCCCATCACCTCCACTAGCTTTGTTTGTAGTGATGTTTCCTAAGGCCAACTTGACTTTGTATTCCAGGATGTCAGGCTCTATCTGGGTCATTGAGATCTTTTTTGCATAGTTCTGTGTATTCTTGCCACCTCTTAATGTCTTCTGCTTCTGTTAGGTCCATACAATTTCTATCCTTTATTGTGCCCATCTTTGCATGAAATATTCCTTTGGTATCTCTGATTTTCTTGAAGAGATCTCTAGTCTTTCCCATTCTATTGTTTTCCTCTATTTATTTGCATTGTTCACTTAGAAAGTCTTTCTTATCTCTCCTTGCTATTCTTTGGAATTCTGCTTTAAATGGGTACATCTTTCCTTTTATCCTTTGCCTTTTGCTTCTCTTATTTCCTCAGCTATTTGTAAGGCCTCTTAAGAAATCATTTTGCTTTTATGCATTTCTTTTGGGGGGGCATGGTTTTGATCACTGCCTCCTGTACAATGTTACGAACCTCTGTCCATAGTTCTTCAGGCACTCTGTCTATCAGATATAATCCCTTGAATCTACCTGTCACTTCCATTGCCTAATTGTAAAAGATTTTATTTAGGTCATACGTGAATGGCCTAGTGGTTTTCCTTACTTTCTTCAATTTAAGTCTGAATTTGGCAAAAAGGAGTTCATGATTTGAGCCGCAGTCAGCCCCCCATCTTGTTTTACTGACTCTATAGAGCTTCTCCATCTTCGACTGCAAAGAATATAATCAGTCTGATTTTGATGTTGACCATCTGGTGATGTCCATGTGTAGAGTCATCTCTTATGTTGTTGGAAGAGGGTGTTTGCTATGACCAGTGAGTTCTTTTGGCAAAACTCTGTTCGTGGTCCACTGGAGAAGGGAATGGCAAACCACTTCAGCATTCTTGCCTTGAGAATCCCATGAACAGTTTGAAATGGACCAGAGTAGTAGTGTCTTTCTCAGCATAAGAAAAATTTTGTATTCCAGGAAGCTGTGAATATTTTAGAATGGGCAAAACACATTGTGTTAATATTATGTTGCAGAGAGGAAAAGACATATGACTATGGAGATGAAGAAATTACCTCAAAGAGTATTGAATGCCATGACACATGGTTTGGATTTTCTATTGTAGGCAGCAAGTTATTCATGAAGGATTTTAAAGGCAGTATGACTCTTGTGATATGGAGTGAATATGGTGCTTTTCTCCAAGTTAGGAGATTCAGGAAGGAGGAGCAACTTTGGGATGGGGTTTCCCGGGTGGTTCTAGTGGTAAAGAATCCACCTGCCAATGCAGGAGACACAAGAGATGTGGGTTTAATTCCTGGGTCAAGAAGATCCCCTAGAGGAGGGCATGCAACCCAACTTGCCTGGAGAATCTAATGGGTAGAGGAGCCTCGCAGGCTACAGTCCATGGGGTGGTAAAGAGTCAGACAAAACTGAAGCAACTTAGGACACACACAGCACAGTGATACCACTGGGTTTGGTAAAGGGGATTAGCTCAGTGTTTGTAAACACTGAGTTTGAGATGTCACTTGGGAAGGTATTTGGAAGTTTAGCTCTAGAAATCAAGACTTACTATTAGATGTTATCAACTACTCGTAGATCTGGGATGGTCTGGTGGCCGGTGTGTCTGACTCACTGAGCTTTGAAAAGACGATGATACTTGTGGAGTAGGAGTGGGAGTCCCCTCCCCTGAGAGAGCCAGAGCCCTCTTCCTTTTCCATTCTCTTGCTGCTAGTCTCAGGCTACATAAAGCAGTCTTTAGACGTAGGGATAATTGAAAGCTCCGCATAGGGAAAAGACTAGGTACTTCTGGCATGATAGCTCAAGAAATTAGGAGAAGTTATGAGCTTTGGAACTTTTTTCTTCTTTGTTTGCTTCATTCTGCCATTCAATTTTTACATGATAGTAATAGTCTTTTTATTTTTTCTATATTAATGTTTTGGAAAAGATCTGCTGTTTTTATCTCTGAAGGGAGAAATTAAATAAAATTTGAGGCCATGAAAATTAGTTTTCTAGTTACATGCCTTGGATGAGTGAAGAAATTTGTTTTTTGATGGTGGTACTAAATTTGGGAAAAGTCCATGACAACTTTCATCTGGAACCTCAGACTTTTCTCTTTCCCTCTCCGTTGAGAATCTGGTAAGATAGAGTGAGGGACTTTGGTATTTTTTGTTCTCTGTACAATTTTTCCTATCTAGATCTTTTATTGATACCATCTTGTTTGGAAATACCAAAAGAATCTGGGTATAAAGCAGAATTATCTATGTATTCTCAAGAACACTGTTGTGAAAACTGTAGATTGTTTAGAAGCCTGTGTTTAGTTTGCCTGAATTTTGATATTCACACAATTAGCATGTGTAAACTTTTAAAACTTTAAGCTATTTCCTAAGTTAAAAATGACAAACTTGGTGAAAAACTTCATTCACTTGTCACCTGTCAGTATAAATATTTGCTTAACTGTGATGATATGAAAGGAAATATGTTTAATATTAAGGCTTTAGTCTCTTATGTAAATTGATATTCAGAAATTTTTTCATGGAACATTTACTTCTTTGCTTGATTATTTTCCTAATTTTGCTCATCTAGAATGTCAAGAATTTGAAATATTACAGTCTGTTAACATAGAACTCTGGAGTATCCTTCTTTTAATAAGATGGGAATTTGTCTGCCTTGTTTCAGGATAAGGTTCATAATTTAACAGACTCTTGTTGCTACAAATATGAATATATGACAGACTATTGAGAATGAACAAAACAGACACAGCTGGTCAGCTCTAAGTTAAAGGAGATGGTTTTTACATGTTTTATATTTGAACAAATTTTGACAAAATCTTTCTCAAATGAAGTTTTATTTTCCTTGTCAGAAAATTTAATAAATGTTCAGCATATCCCTGGAGTCTAATTTTGAAACCTGATCTTACTGTTGTCATTTTTCTTCAAACATTTCTCCACTGTAGCTTTGATTGTGGAGAAATCACTGTCCTTTACTGTTTCATGTTGTTTAGTCTCTCATTCGTGTCCAACTCTTTTGCGACCCCCTGGACGGTGGCCCTCCAGGCTCCTCTGTCCGCTTTTCAGGCAAGAATACTGGAACGGGTTGCCATTCCCTTCTCCAGAGGATCTTCCCAACCCAGAGATGGAAATCCCGTCTCCTGCACTGCAGGCAGATTCCTTACTGCTGGGCCACCAGGGAAGCCCTTACTGTTTCATCAGTTCAGTTCAGTTCAGTTGCTCAGTCCCTGTCCAACTCTTTGCGACCCCATGAATTACAGCATGCCAGGCCCCCCTGTCCATCACCAACTCCCGGAGTTCACTCAAACTCACGTCCATTGAGTCGGTGATGCCATCCAGCCATCTCATCCTCTGTCGTCCCCTTTTCCTCCTGCTCCAATCCCTCCCAGCATCAGAGTCTTTTCCAATGAGTCAACTCTTCGCATGAGGTGGCAAAAGTATTTGAGTTTCAGCTTTAGAATCAGTCATTCCAAAGAACACCCAGGGCTGATCTCCTTTAGGATGGACTGGTTGGATCTCCTTGCAGTCCAAGGGACTCTCAAAAGTCTTCTCCAACACCACAGTTCAAAAGCATCAATTCTTCGGCACTCAGCTTTCTTCACAGTCCAACTCTCACATCCATACATGACTACTGGAAAAACCATAGCCTTGATTAGACAGACCTTTGTTGGCAAAGTAATGTCCCTGCTTTTTAATATGCTATCTAGGTTGGTCATAACTTTCCTTCCAAGGAGTAAGCGTCTTAATTTCATGGCTGCAGTCACTATCTGCAGTGATTTTGGAGCCCCCCAAAATAAAGTCTGACACCATTTCCACTGTTTCCCTATCTATTTCCCATGAGATGATGGGATCAGATGCCATGATCTTTGTTTTCTGAATGTTGAGCTTTAAGCCAACCTTTTCACTGTCTTCTTTCACCTTTATCAAGAGGCTTTTTAGTTCCTTTTCACTTTCTGCCATAAAGGTGGTGTCATCTGCATATCTGAGGTTATTGATATTTCTCCCGGGAATCTTGATTCCAGCTTGTGTTCCTTCCAGCTCAGCGTTTCTCATGATGTACTCTGCATATAAGTTAAATAAGCAGAGTGACGGTATACAGCCTTGACGTATTCCTTTTCCTATTTCATAGGCTGGCATAAAAATTGGAACTCAATCACTGTTCTTTATAAATAGGAAAAGGAGTATGTCAAGGCTGTATATTGTCACCATGCTTATTTAACTTATATGCAGAGTACATCATGGGAAACGCTGGGCTGGAAGAAGCACAAGCTGGAATCAAGATTACCAGGAGAAATATCAATAACCTCAGATATGCAGATGACACCACCCTTATGGTAGAAAGTGAATAAGAAATAAAGAGCTTCTTGATGAAAGTGAAAGAAGAGTGAAAAAGTTGGCTTAAAGCTCAACATTCAGAAAACTAAGATCATGGCATCCAGTCTCATCACTTCATGGCAAATAGATGGAGAAACAGTGGAAACAGTGGCAGACTTTATTTTGGGGGGCTCCAAAATCACTGCAGATGGTGACTGCAGCCATGAAATTAAAAGACGCCTACTCCTTGAAAGAAAAGTTATGAACAACCCAGACAGCATATTCAAAAGCAGAGATGTTACTTTGCCAACAAAAGTCCATCTAGTCAAGGCTATGGTTTTTCCAGTAGTCATGTATGGATGTGAGAGTTGGACTATAAAGAAAGCTGAGCACCAAAGAATTGATGCCTTTGAACTGTGGTGTTGGAGAAGACTCTTGAGAGTCCCTTGGACTGCAAGGAAATCCAAACGGTCCATCCTAAAGGAGATCAGTCATGAATATTCATTGGAAGGACTGATGTTGAAGCTGAAACTCCAATAATTTGGCCACGTGATGCAAAGAGCCTGACTCATTTGAAAAGACCCTGATTCTGGGAAAGATTGAAGGTGAGAGGAGAAGGGGACGGCAGAGAATGAGATGATTGAATGGCATCACTGACTCAATGGACATGAGTTTGAGTAAACTCCGGGAGTTGGTGATGGACAGGGAGACCTGGCATACTGCAATCCATGGGGTCGCAAAGAGTCGGACACGACTGAGTGACTGAACTGAACTGAACTGAATGCTGATTGTGATATGATAACCTCTTCTGACTTCAATCTCTGCTTTCCTAACAAGGCTTAATTACCACTAAATAATTTTAACAGAAATAACATTTATTCAAATAGAGCACTAATAGGAAGTTTCAGTCTATATGCAACCCCAACTGAAGGAAATAAAATCAAACCACATTCTTTGGATGTAGATAAGGGTCCTAGAATAAATATTTATGTATTGATTATTTGACTGCTTATATTCTTATGATACTACTCATTGTATCATGAAAGATGGAGTAAAAGAAATACAGTAATTCCAAAGATAATGTTCCTATACTACTTTGTTCTTTACATTTGTTCAGTTTTGCTCATTTCATCTTTTGAGTAGTAAACTGCTACTTTTGAAAAGTTTTAAGTTTTTAACCAATTTTTTTTTTGCTATAAAAATCTAGTTTGAAAAGCTCAAGTTTTTAGAACTGAAAAGACAATTTAAGTAAAAACAAACCAAAAAACCCACTACAGTTTATTGAAATAATAATCAAAGTAATTTTCTTCCTTGGTCTAAAACCATTTATTCTGTTTTTAAATTTTTATGCATAAATCCCATAGAAATTTTTTACAAAAGCTTTTTTGTTCCTTGCTGTCATGCTATGTGTTTCCCCAAATAGAACATATTAATTAATTTTTATGTCTACATTTCTGGCAAAATAGAGATTGCTTTTCTTTATTAATTTTATTTTACAGAATTTAACACTTCATGTTGGTGTTCTTCCTTTTAGAGTTGACCTTGCAAAAGTATTAGATCTTCATGCCTTTGACAGTCTCTCTGGAATAAGGTATGTTTCCTGTCCTGTTTTGGTCACTTTTACTATAATGTATTTTCCCCCCCTACAGTTATAGGTGTTAACAGAGTGATTTATATGTATGCACATTTGATTTATGCTTCCTGTTACATCTTTGATGTTCTAGATCATTCCTAATGATTATGTTCTTGTAAGTTTTGCTAACTGGATTTTTGGAAATCACATGTATTTTCCTACAGAAGTTACAGTGTAAGTGGTACTTAACTTTAGAGATTTGATGTTAATATTTCTTTCCCAACCACTGTGAGTAATTCTTCCTATGAGAAAATACATGAAATACATAGAAAGCTTTAGTTTGGGGTATTCCCTCAAGCACTCTTTTTCCTGTAGTAATGGATCAGTTTCCTATCTCTTTCCCAGGGAATCATTTTGATCAGGGAAAGAACAAATGGTTCTTCCCTGGTCATTGATATATATATTTTTTTAACCATCCTTAACCAGTTTTAACTGTACAGTTCATTCAGTAGTGTTAAGTATATTCACATTGTTTGCAATGGATCTACTTTTTCATCTTGCAAAACTGAAACTCTGTACCAGTCTGATGACAACTCCTCGTTTTCCTCTCCCTGTAGCCCCTGGTAACTACCAATCTGTCATCTGTTTCTAAGAATTTGATAACTTTAGATACCTCAAATAAGTGAAATCATACAGTATTTGTCTTATTGTCTCTAACTTATTTCACCTAGTTCTCAAGGTTCATCTGTTTTGTAGCATGTGACAATAGTGTCTTCCTTTTTTAAGGCTACATAATATTCCATTGTACATGTCATTTTTTATTTATCCATTTATTCATTGATAATGGCATTCAGGTTGCTTTCACCTCTTGACTATTGTGAAAATTCTGCAGTGATCATAGGTTGGGTATGCAAATACCTTTTTAACACCGTGCCTTAAATTCTTTGGATATATGCCCAGAACTGAAATTGCTGGATCATATGGTAATTCTATTTTTAATATTTTGAGGAACCATCATATTGTTTTCCATAGCAGCTGCACCATTTTACATTCCCACAAACAGTGCATAAGTGTTCCGATTTTTCCACATCCTTGCCAACACTTGCTATTTTCTGTTGGTTTTGGTAGTAGCTGTCCCAGTGGGCATGAGATACATTGTGGTTTTGATTAGCATTTCTCTAACAATTAGATATTGAGCATCTTTTCATTTACTTGTTGGCCATTTGTATATTATCTTTGGAGAAATGTCTGTTCAGATACTTTGCCCATTTTTTATTTGGATTATTATTATTTGTGTGTGTGTGTGTGTGGTTGTGTGTGGCTGAAATGTAGGTGTTCTTAAATAACTTAGGTATTAACCCCTTATCAGATGCATGGTTTGCAAATATTTTCTCCCATTTCCTCTGAAGTAGATGAGTCATAGTGAGAGGTTTGACTTAGGGGAGCGGTAACCTGTCTATACCCAAAGGAAAGGAGCCTCCTTATCTCTGAAGGTGGAGGGAATCTCAAGGCAGAGGCCTTGTTGAGTTTCCCATAGTTTACCACACCTGGCTCATCCTCTGTCCTGTCATATCTCCATGGCTTTCCACTCTTCATCAAACCTAGCACAGAAACACCCAGGTTTACCCTTTCTTCAGGTCTTCATTTCACTGTGAAGTTTCCTTTGTCAACCAAAACCCTTATTAAATGAATGTATATGCTTTTCTCTTCTTAATCTTTGTCAGTCTAATTTTCAGACCCACTCAGGGACTTAAAAGGTAGAGGAAAACTTTTTCTTGCCTGTGGAAGTTGTAGGCAGTTATTGTCCAATATTAAATATTAAACACAGGGAAAGAACATAGAATTTTTTCAAAGTTTCCAAGGTAATTTCATTTCACACTTACTGCATTAGTGATGCTTAAAAGAAATAACTACTTAACGTGAAGGCCCTGCTCTGGATAAGGTCTTTGCATAACTTTTCTTTGTGCTTAGATGCTTAACGAGAGAATCCTTTCCTGAGCAACCAGCTGGGAAGGATTTAATTTGACACTGTCCCTACTGAGACCCCCCAAGGAGACTCATTCCCTTCAACAGTTCCTACAAGCCTTTTCTCTTTCCTAAACTTGCTGTTACTAATTTACCCCTCACTGTTCTCCAAGGCAAAACATCTGCAAGGTTTTAAATCCTTTTCCTCCTCCCAACCTACCCCCATCAGTCTCTAAAGGTATGCTGCAGTTGTTATGGTTGTAATTTGTTATGTCATATTGATCTTTAGCTCCTTTTATATCAGAACAATGTATTTTTAGGAGTCTTTTAATTTTCTCTCTGCCACTGGTAACTGACTGAATAGAAGGCTTGCATTTATGGATGTTTATTGCAGTTATGGACTGTTTATTTTTTTAAAGTAGATACATTCAAGGGAAAACATTGATATGGAAAAAACTTACTCTTCTCATTTTCTTTAGGTTCAAGCATTATTTTCACAGGGAGAGTAGATGAAATGTTCAGCAGTTGTAAAGTGCTTAGGTATATTTTCCTAGGCCTATATTAGGTCTTTTGGAAATAAGAAGAAACTTATTTAACCACACAAAATATTTAAGATTAGTTTTTCTCTATATTGTGTATATATGTATGTATGTCAATGAATGTACATTTTTATGAGA
>SJYT01064119.1:15082-53850 GCA_006410635.1 Cephalophus harveyi
TTCAAGGGAAAACATTGATATGGAAAAAACTTACTCTTCTCATTTTCTTTAGGTTCAAGCATTATTTTCACAGGGAGAGTAGATGAAATGTTCAGCAGTTGTAAAGTGCTTAGGTATATTTTCCTAGGCCTATATTAGGTCTTTTGGAAATAAGAAGAAACTTATTTAACCACACAAAATATTTAAGATTAGTTTTTCTCTATATTGTGTGTATATGTATGTATGTCAATGAATGTACATTTTTATGAGAAGTTTGTAAGCAGTCTGCTAGCGTTTGTCTATTAAAATGTGTAAACAGCATGTAAAATTGGAACTATGTAACAGATTCAGCTGTGAAAGTTCTCTCCTATTTAGCTTTGTGTCTCTAAGTAATATATATGGTGAAATGAGAAATATGTTGAGCTCTGAATTTATAATCAGTTATTCTTAGTTTGCAGAAAAAACTTCAACATGTGCCAACAACACAACCTCATCTTGATCAGGTAAAAAAAAAAATCTTAAAAAATCGTCTTTAACTACCTTGTTCTGTTTAGAACTGTCTTATTAGAACTCTTTTTTAAAAAACATTTTTAAACTGTCTTGATAGTTTTCATAATTTAAATGTTCTTGAGGTCATCTGTATCTAGCTTCTTAATGCGTAAAAAGAGTTCATCAAACCAGTTATTTAAAATCTTAGAAAATCATGCTTTCTGGCTTCTCCATTCTACATGTCAGTCAACATATTTTGATTAGTTCTTTTGATGAGAATTACTATATAAAAGTGGCCTAGGGTTTCTTTATGCAGCTTATTTTTAAGTATATTTAACTAACTGATTAAGGAAAAGTCTGGAATAGACATCCATGGCTTATTTAAATAAAAACTGACTTTGGAAAGGCAGGAAAGATGCTAGGAACAAAGTGTATTTTCACTGTACCCACCTTTTTTTAAAGCAACTTGTGGATGGTGGAGCTTAAGGATAACTTCTTTCTTCCATTTAAACACCGTGAGAAGGGGGCCTGTGAGTGAGTAGTGTGTCTTGCATTCTCTCCTTTTCCTAGAGACTGTCACTTATTTTTGAATCAATTTTAATAGGGCCATGATAACAGCATACTTATCCGTCTCCATTTTGGCTCATATTTATGGGGAGCTATACTACCACATTTGTGTCATTTTTCTCTGAGAAACTTCTCTTAATAGAATACTCATGACTTCAGTTCAGTTCAGTTCAGTCGCTCAGTCGTGTCCGACTCTTTGCGACCCCATGAATCGCAGCATGCCAGGCCTCCATTCTTCACAGTCCAACTCTCACATCCATACATGACTACTGGAAAAACCATAGCCTTGACTAGACAGACCTTAGTTGGCAAAGTAATGTCTCTGCTTTTGAATATACTAGCTAGGTTGGTCATAACTTTTCTTCCAAGGAGTGTCTTTTAATTTCATGGCTGCAGTCACCATCTGCAGTGATTTTGGAGCCCCCCAAAATAAAGTCTGACACTGTTTCCACTGTTTCCCCATCTATTTCCCATGAAGTGATGGGACTTACTTATTTTACAACTGAAAGTTTGTATCTTTTAGTCCTCTTCACCTGTTTTGCCTATCCCCCGATCCTTCCCTTTGGCAACCACCAGTTTGTTCTCTGTTATCTATGAGTCTGCTTGTTTTGTTATGCATGTTTGTTTGTTTTGCTTTTTGGCTTTCTACATATAAGTGAATTCATGGTATTTATCTTTTTTTGTGTGATTTATTTTACTTAACATCATACTTGTAGGCCCATCCGTACTGTCACAAATGGCAACATTTCAGTCTTTTTATAGTTGAGTAATATTCTATTGTGTATATACACGTACATATGTGCATGTGTGTACGCACTCACACCACATCTTCTTTATGTATTCATTTCTTGGTGAACACTTAGATTCCTGTTTCCATATCTTAGCTGTTGTAAATACATAATATTTCAGTGAACATTAAGGGGCATATATCTTTTTGAATTACTGTTTTCATTTTCTTAGAAGTGGAATTGTTGGACATGACTGGGCTACTGAGCAGCAATAAATGGTAGTCCTATTTTTTTGAAGAAGCTTCATTACTGTTTTCCTTAGTGGCTGTGCCAATTTTCATTTCTGCCAATAGTGCATGAGAGTTCTGTTTTCCTCACATCTTCACTAATGAACACTTATTATTTGTTGTCATTTTGAGAATAGCCATTCTGAAAGATGTAAGGTCATATCTTACTGTGGTTATTTTGCTTTTCCCTGATGCTTAGTAATGTTGAGCATCTTTTCATATGTCTGTTGGCCATCTGTATGTCTTCCTTGGAAAAATGTCTGTTCAGGTCTTCTGCTCATTTTTGAATCAGATTGTTTGGGTTTTTTGTGATACTGAGTTGTATGATTCTCTATGTATTTTGGATATTAATCATGTATTAGACAAATCACTTGCAAATTGCCTTTTCATTTTATTGAAGGTTTCTTTTGCTGTGCAAAAATGTTTTAGTTTGATGTAGTTCCATTCTTTATTTTTGTTTTGGTTGCTTTTATCTAAGGAAATAGATGGAAAAAAACATTGCCAAGACTTATGTCAAAGAGTATAGTGTCTCTACTTTCCTTTAGGAGTTTTTTGGTTTCAGCTCTTAAATTTAATCTTTTATCCATTTCAAGTTTGTGTTATAAGAAAGTGGTCTGGTTTCATTCTTTTGCTTGTAGCTGTTCTGTTTTTGCAGTACCATTTACTGAAGAGACTATCTTTTCCATGTTGTATATTCTTGCCTCCTTTGTTGTAAATTGATTGACCATATGAGTGTGAGTTTATTTCTGGGCTCTCTGTTCTATTCCCTGGATCTATGTGTCTTTTTGTACCAGTTCCTAGAACTTACTGTAGCTTTGTAGTATAGCTTATAATCAAGAAATGTGATATCCCAATCTTTGTCCTTCTTTCTTTTTTTAAAAAGCTCTACAGGAGATTCTTTCAGGATTTTCCACAGTTTATTGTGATCCACACAGTCAAAGGCTTTGGCATAGTCAATAAAGCAGAAATAGATGTTTTTTCTGGAACTCTCTTGCTTTTTTGATGATCCAGCAGATGTTGGCTATTTGATCTCTGGTTTCTCTGCCTTTTCTCAAACCAGATTGAACATCTGGGAGTTCACGGTTCACATATTGCTGAAGCCTGGCTTGGAGAATTGTGAGCATTACTTTACTAGCATGTGAGATGAGTGCAATTGTGCGGTAGTTTGAGCATTCTTTGGCATTGCCTTTCTTTGTGATTGGAATGAAAACTGACCTTTTCCAGTCCTGTGGCCACTGTTGAGTTTTCCAAATTTGCTGGCGTGTTGAGTGCAGCACTTTCACAGCATCATCTTTCAGGATTTGAAATAGCTCAACTGGAATTCCATCACCTCCACTAGCTTTGTTCATAGTGATGCTTTCTAAGGCCCACTTGACTTCATGTTCCAGGATGTCTTGCTCTAGGTGAGTGATCACACCATCGTGATGATCTTGGTCGTAAAGATCTTTTTTGTATAGTTCTTCTGTGTATTCTTGCCACCTCTTCTTAATATCTTCTGCTTCTGTTAGGTCCATACCATTTCTGTCCTTTATTGAGCCCATCTTTGCATGAAATGTTTCCTTGGTGTCTCTAATTTTCTTGAAGAGATTTCTAGTCTTTCCCATTCTGTTGTTTTCCTCTCTTTGCATTGATCGTTGAGGAAGGCTTTCTTATCTCTTTTTGCTATTCTCTGGAACTCTGCATTCAGATGCTTATATCTTTCCTTTTCTCCTTTGCTTTTCGCTTCTCTTCTTTTCACAGCTATTTGTAAGGCCTCCCCAGACAGCCATTTTGCTTTTTTGCATTTCTTTTCCATAGGGATGGAAATTAAAAGACTGTTACTCCTTGGAAGAAAAGTTATGACCAACCTAGATAGCATATTCAAAAGCAGAGACATTACTTTGCCAACAAAGGTTCGTCTAGTCAAGGCTATGGTTTTTCCAGTGGTCATGTATGGATGTGAGAGTTGGACTGTGAAGAAAGCTGAGCGCCAAAGAATTGATACTTTTGAACTGTGGTGTTGGAGAAGACTCTTGAGAGTCCTTTGGACTGCAAGGAGATCCAGCCAGTCCATTCTGAAGGAGATCAGCCCTGGGATTTCTTTGGAGGGAATGATGCTAAAGCTGAAACTCCAGTACTTTCACCACCTAATGCGAAGAGTTGACTCATTGGAAAAGACTCTGATGCTGGGAGGGATTGGGGGCAGGAGGAGAACGGGACGACAGAGGATGAGATGGCTGGATGGCATCACTGACTTGATGGACGTGAGTCTGAGTGAACTCCGGGAGTTGGTGATGGACAGAGAGGCCTGGCATGCTGCGATTCATGGGGTCACAAAGAGTCGGACACGACTGAGCAACTGAACTGAACTGAACTGAACTGACAGGAGATTCTGATGTACTTTCCTAGTTTAGGTATATCAACATAGGGCAAAGTATAATATAATATTGCAGACCAAGGACTGTGAGATTCAGTAACATGAACAGTCTCATTTGATTTAGTGGATCTGAGGCTTCATGAAAGATAGATTTTCGTTTTGTTTTTTTAATGTATAGTAAAGCATACATGTTTTTAGTTTGCAAGTCAGTGCATCTTTATTTATATTTGTGCGTGTGTATTTGTATGTACACGTGAATAGATATCTCTGTAATTCTTACTGAGATCAAGATAAAGATTTCCAAAAGTGTTAAGAGAATTTCTTTGTGCCCCTTCCCAGTTGTTAATGCTTCTTCTTCGAGAGTTGTAACTGCTATCCTGATTTACACGCCAACAAGAAACCTTAAACTAGGAGGCTTTTTTTTGTTGCTGTTGTTTTTTTCTTTTGGACTGGAAGAAATAAGGAAAAGAGCAGTCCAGATCTTTAAAAGTGGGAAAATACAGTGCTCCAGATGAGCAGAAGTCCTGATGAATGCTTGGTATTAGAATTTGAGCTAAGGTGTTAGGCTTTGATTTGCTAGGCAAAGAGAATTCATTCTGTACTATTGGACAGTGTCCAGTAAGCTGGATTGGAGCGTGGAGTCAGGAGACCAAGCAGGAAGACACTGCGGAAGTCTGTATACCCTGTGATGAGGGCCTGATCTATGTTGTGTACAGTGAGAATGGAAATGGTAGACAGTGAGCACTGTGAAACAGGTTGGCTTGCTTCGATAGTGTTACTAACCGATGATGAGCAGTATGGAAAGATACACGTGAGGGGAAACAAGCCTAAATGGACAAAAGGGGCCTATTATTAATAATAGAAATAGGGAAATCTAGAAGGCAGACTGATTTGGATCAGAACACCAAATGTTTAGCTATGTGCCCAGTGGCAGGATATCCCAGCAGAGGAGTCACAGGAAAGAGAAGCCAGAGGAGTGGAGAGAGAGGTTTTGCATTTAAGCACATTAGTGGGCTTAGTTTTCCAGATAAAAAAGATACGGAAGTTACTGCATGTTACTACCTGTTAGATATTGTTTGCCAAAGAGTGGGAAACTGAGGGAGATAACCCAGTAGGTTAAAGATCAAACAGACCAAAATCCTAATATTTAAGAGTTATTCCTAAATTTTATTTTGGGGGCAGTACCTTATTTTGCTTTAGTCTTCTGAGTTACTGCTTCAGTTTTCTGCTTCTTTCTGTGTACAGGAAAAGGAGAGTTAATTTTAGATTCAAAATAAACCGGAAAAAGTCTGAAATGGGTAATACCTAGAACATATTATGTGTGTCATTAAAGTTTTATCCCTGAATGATGTTTAATGCATTTTTTTGTTTTTCATGGATTTCTTGTTCATTCTGATAAAGAGGAACTGGGTTTGAACAGGGAAAGGTAGATGAGAAAACCCAGGTGTCAGTCTGTGTATACTTATTAATAGAGCCAGGGGTGAATTCCTGAGTTGTGACCCTCATCTTCTGCACTGCATATTTATGGGTTTCATCTTCTTTATTGTTGTTTAAACGCTATGTCTGTCCTACTCTTTGCGACCCATGAACTGTAGCCCACCAGGCTCCTCTGTCTGGTATTCTTCCCAGGCAAGAATACTGGAGTGAATTGCTGTTTCCTTCTTCAGGGAATCTTCCTGAGCCAGGGATTGAACCTGCATTGGCAGGGGGATTCTTTACCACTGAGCCACCTCATGTTCTTTAGGATTTGTGTAATATGAGAAGAGCTTATTGGTACATAACAACATCTGGTTCTAAAATGTCTCTCTCTCTCAAGTCCCATGATGCATTGTCTTAGTTTTTAAAACCTTTTTAAAAAATTTCACATTGGAGTTAATTGTACTCTTTAGAAATCCCATCATATCTCCAACTTGCCAAAAGCAAAAATCATTCCTGATACAGCATTGAGTCCTATATTGAGACATCCCCAACATGAAAAGCCAAGTCATCCAACTTGAATAAGATGCATATTAAGCATTTATAAAGGTTAAATTACTGCTGTCTTTTGAAATTAACAAATTATGTTTCATTTGGCAATCTTTTGCTATTTATTTTGATATGCTTTATGATTTGCTATATTTTTGTATGGATTTTTAGATGTGCTTTGTAATGTTAAGATATGTGTTTCTAGGCAATTATGCAATGCTGTATATAAATGTATTCTTTATGTCTGTTTTAAAGCTTGACTTGAGCATCTTATTCTTGAAAATGGGGTTTGTGCTTTTGTTGTGTTATGCTTAGCTCTTGTGTATTTTTATCATTAATTTTCAGATTTTGGGTTACTGTGGCAAATGGGGGTTTGGATTTTAATTATGTGCTCAGCTAGAGGAAATCTTAAGCTTTTGATTCCTTAGAGTGGTCAGTGAGAGATTTATCAAGATTAGGAGAAAAAATAAATCTCAGAGTTAACAGTCTATAAATGTTAATGTCAGCCTTCTAAAACTCATTCTCATCTCTAGAAACTCTTCTTCTCTTGGAACATGTTCAGTCAGAGATAAACTGAATCTTTCAATTTGTATTTATATTTCCCAGAGAACCTTTGCATTTAAGTTTTATTCCTGGCTCTGGGTAGTTTATTTTTTCTGAGCCTTATCCTTCCCAATTTATAAAATGGAAATCATCCACAGTTTGTTGTCATGAGTAAATGATGAGATGAAATAAAATGACCCAGGCAAAAGTACCTCATTTAGTGCATAGCTGATACACTCTTTATATTAACCTTTCCTGTAGTGCTGAGAATCTTGTAAAGAATGCATTAAACAATGAGTATCTTTTCATAAGAGTTTCTCTGTGTAAATACTAAACCATGGACTAGCTACAGAATATAGCACGTGGAGTTGCTGATATCAAAAATCAACAAATATGGTGAAAAAGTTATACTTAATACAATTGTTAAGGCAACACAAATGTCCATGAATGTTTCCTTACTTTTCATCTTGAAACTTGTGATTTAAAAAAAATAGATTGACATTATTATAAAAAAATCATTATTGACTATCTCTTGATTTACAGAGTATTATTACAGTCACATTTGAAGTACCAGGAAATGCAGAGGAAGAAAGTCTAAATGTGTATATTCAGGTGAATGCACTTCTAACTTATTAATGATTTATCAATTGTTTTGCCATGTAGCTGTTCCTCTGAGCAGTGGTTGATCTTATTAAAATATGTCACTTGATACAGAATCTTCTGTGGGAAAAGAATGTGAGGAACAGGGATGACGACTGCATGGAGGTCATCCGACTGAAGGTGTGGTACACAGTTTACGGTTTTATACTTTTGGACAAAGTCCCTTTTTTGGCTGTTACAAAAAGCCCCCATAGTTAGTCAAAAACACAAGCACTAAGTTTAGTTCAAATAACCTTTGTGTGTTTTCATTTTTCCTTATTTCCATTTCTGAAAAGAAGCTTGGAAAGTCATTGCATAGTTGTGTAAAAGGATGGTTTGTTTGCACAGCTTCACCGGGTGCTGCAGCTAAACAGCCTGCATGGCTTGGAACATCTCCCCTTGCTCTCTACTCCCAGGCACTCTGAGCAGTTATCTGGCTAATGAGCTTGACTTGTTGATATTTCTCTCCTCTTGGCATACAACTTGTGGTCAGTCAGAGAAAATGGAATGTTTTCTTGTGTTACTGTTTCTAAGAGAGCTTCATTAACAGAGGAAAGCTTGCCACAGCCGAACCTTATGCTTCTTGGTGCATTTAGCAGACACTAAACATCTGATATACTGTGCAACAAAGTTCCGAAGGACTAAAAGAATTCTTGCTCTATGTTTGGAAATCCATTCATGTTTATCTGACTTTATTATGTCACACAAGGTGTTTTTTCCAGGGAGCAGTGGGTTCTAGGCTGTGTGGTTAACCAATGAGCAGTCTTATGTTTTCAGAAATGTGCTTAGGGTTTTATTAATGCTATTTATTATCATTACTGTTAGTAACTAGATTCTCTGGTTAGCAGCCAACTTCCTGGGGTCACTAGAGTGACAGGGAAAGTACTTAGATTTCTTTATATCCTGTACGAGCTCTACCTGGGTTTGGTGCTGCAAAGGAACACAGGTGAATCCCAGTGTACTCCTAAATCATTCCCACCCAGAGGAACTAAGCCAGGTCTGCTGCTTCTCCTTGATTCTGTCCCCATCTGGATTCTATTGTCCTAATTGAAAGATCATATTTCATTCTACTGCTACTGCTAAGTCACTTCAGTCGTGTCCGACTCTGTGCGACCCCATAGATGGCAGCCCACCAGGCTCCCCCGTCTCTGGGATTCTCCAGGCAAGAACACTGGAGTGGGTTGCCATTGCCTTCTCCAATGCATGAAAGTGAAAAGTGAAAGTGAAGTCGCTCAGTCCTGTCTCTTAGTGACCCCATGGACTGCAGCCTACCAGGCTCCTCTGTCCACGGGATTTTCCAGGCAAGAGTACTGGAGTGGGGTGCCATTGCCTTAAAAGTAGAATAATCAGTAGAATTTGATACCTAACATGTTTTATCATTTAATTGTTTCGGTTTTTCATTGTGATAACACTGAATACACATCATAATACATATATTAACTTTATCAGTAGAAATAGGGGTTTAAAAAAAATTAATGTATGTGGAAACATTTTAAAAATTGGAGGCTTTAGGAAACTTTAATGCACAAATAACTGGAATTAAGGAATTTTAACAGTATGTTCTTTATGATTCTGTATTTTAGAAAGAAAAAGGGTTAATTAATGCATTAATATTGGTGCTCAATTTCTGCTTTTAAATTCAAACTGTGGCTGATTTGTTATTCTCCTCTGAGAAGGGGCTAGTGTCAATCAAAGACAAACCGCAACAAGTGATTGTCCAGGGTGTCCATGAACTATATGATCTGGAGGAGACACCAGTGAACTGGGAAGATGACAGTGAGAGAACAAATCGATTGGTCCTTATTGGTAAGTAACAAACAGTGAACTTTTTTTTAATTGAAATATAGTTGTTTTATGATGTGTTATTTTTGGGCATCAGTTCAGTTCAGTTTAGTCGCTCAGTTGTATCCGACTCTTTGCGATCCCATGAATTGCAGCACGCCAGACCTCCCTGTCCGAATTGCAGCACGCCAGACCTCCCTGTCCATCACCAACTCCCAGAGTTCACTCAAACTCACGTCCATTGAGTCAGTGATGCCATCCAGCCATCTCATCCTCTGTTGTCCCCTTCTTCTCCTGCCCCCAATCCCTCCCAGCATCCGAGTCTTTTCCAGTGAGTCAACTCTTCACATTAGTTGGCAAAAAAGTACTGGAGTTTCAGCTTTAGTATCAGTCCTTCCAAAGAACACCCAGGACTGATCTCCTTTAGAATGAACTGGTTGGATCTCCTTGCAGTCCAAGGGACTCTCAAGAGTCTTCTCCAACACCACAGTTCAAAAGCATCAGTTCTTCGGCCCTCAGCTTTCTTCACAGTCCAACTCTCACATCCATACATGACTACTGGAAAAACCATAGCCTTGACTAGACGGACTTTTGTTGGCAAAGTAATGTCACTGCTTTTGAATATGCTATCTAAGTTGGTCATAACTTTTCTTCCAAGGAGTAAGCGTCTTTTAATTTCATGGCTGCAGTCACCATCTGCAGTGATTTTGGAGCCCCCCAAAATAAAGTCTGACACTGTTTCCACTGTTTCCCCATCTATTTCCCATGAAGTGATGGGACCAGATGCCATGATCTTCGTTTTCTGAATGTTGAGCTTTAGGCCAACTTTTTCACTCCCCACTTTCACTTTNTTAATTTCATGGCTGCAGTCACCATCTGCAGTGATTTTGGAGCCCCCCAAAATAAAGTCTGACACTGTTTCCACTGTTTCCCATCTATTTCCCATGAGGTGATGGGACCAGATGCCATGATCTTAGTTTTCTGAATGTTTTAGGCATACAACAAAGTAATTCAGCAAAGTAATGTGTGTATATATATATATGTAGATACATATCTATTTTTTTTTCAAATATTTTTCCCTTATAGACAGTTAAATTTCAAAGGAAAAAAAAAATAAAAGAAATTAGGGACTTCCCTGGTGGTCCAGTGGCTAAGACTGTGCGCTCTCGATCCCTGATCAGAAAACTGGATCCCATGTGCCACAGTTAAGAATTCCTGCATGCCACAACCAAGACCTAGTACAGCCAAATAAATGAACAAATAAATATTTTTTTAAAAATAGAAGTATATAATGCACTACCTAAGAAGTGTTAGCCAGCTGAACTTCTTTTGTAAATTCAAATAAGCTTGTGGTTAATGTATTTGCGCTAATTATGTGATAACATCAAAGAACTTGTTAAGTCCTTTGCTTTTTTTTTTAAATAGAAAGCAGAGCTGATTTACTTATTTATTTTTGATTGCACTGGGTTTTTGTTGCTACATGTGGTCTTTCTCTAGTTGTGGCAAGTAGGGGCTGCTCTGTAGTTGCGGTGCGTGGACTTCTCATTGTGGTGGCTTCTCTTGCTTTGGAATATGGGCTCTAGGTGAGTGGGCGTCAGTAGTTGGGGCTTACAGACTGGAGAGTACTGGCTCAGTAGTTGTGACTTGTAGGCTTAGTTGCTTTGCAGCATGTGGGATCTTCTGAAGGAGGATCAAACCTGTGTCCCCTGCATTGGCAGGCAGATTCTTAACGAGTGGACCATCAGAGAAGTACTGCCTTTTACTCTTCTTCAGATAATTTTAGAAAAGTGATTAATCCAAATGTCAGCTTGGTTCTCAGGGACTTAATTAGAAAGTTAATAATGGACTCACTAATTGCTATTGTTTTCATAAATTTCTGAAGATTATCAAGCATTTAATGGTCTAGACTTGATAGGTAAACTGTCGTTTTAATAATAATAATATAATCATACCTATTTTGTTCTGTTTGCAGGCAGGAATTTAGATAAGGATATTCTTAAACAACTATTTATAGCTACTGTGACAGAAACAGAAAAGCGATGGACAACACATTTCCAAGAGGACCAAGTTTGTCCATAACACTAGAAGCATCACCAAAAGGACTGGATAATAAAAGTGAGAATAAGTTTCCTGTTGGATGTATTTCAAGCATCTATTTTTTGCATTACTTTTCTTATGAATTACGGTGTATCCTTTAAAATAGTGTTTATTTTATAGAATACATGAATATAGTAAATCAGTAACATAAAACCCTTGACATTCATTCAATAAAACGTAATTTCCTATGACTTTTTTCTTTTTTTTTGGAGACAGATGATTCGCAGACTTATCTTTGGAGTTTACATATGCTGAAATTCTCACCCATGAAAATTTTAATAATAATAGTGGTATCATGTTGATATATGCCAGAAACCAACACAATACTGTAAAGCAATTATCCCTCCAATTAAAAATAATTTTTTAAAAATGGTAAAACTTATTTCAGCATTATCATTTTCCCTTAGAACTTCAGCTGATTGCTTGGATGTAATTTTATTGTTAATAGCAAATTAAAAAAAAAATAAATAATGTCACTATTTTTATCAAGGGGAATAAGAGCTTTTTTGTGGTAGAGACTTGTAAGAAATTACTTGTAATTTCTGAGTCAAAGAAATTATTTGAGACTCTCTCTTATTCTTAGAGTCAGATTCTAAGCCTTACTAGTAGTCCGTGTAATGGAACGTCAACCACTCACTTTGCAGTATATTTCAAAGATTTCAATTATAGAACTTTTAATTTTAGAGTTGATTTTACTGCTGGTATTAAATCCATCTTGGGTTTTTTGAACTTCTTTATTCTTCAATGTAAACTAAAAAGTGACAGGGTACTTTAAATGTGATTACAGAGAACTTTTGATAATTTAACAATCCTTATATAAATGGTTGGTGTGTAAGTAAGTATATATTGGATTACTTTTCTCCTATTCCTTCCGAAGGCCAGGTCAGCATAACTATATTCAGATAGGAAGAGAAAGGCATGAGATGAGATTTAAAGAAGAGTTAATGGTTGTTAAATATCAGAAGACTGTAAAAATGACTGAGCATGTGCCTGCCCTTTTTCAGAACTTTTTGATAATCTTAGTGTCACAAAAATCTTTCCTATGTTTTCTTTTAAGAACTTAATAATTTTAGCTCTTTGTGTGTAGTATCACAATCCATCTCAAGTTAATTGTTCTATTGTTATGTCTTGAAAACTCTTTTCCCCTTTGAATAAGCTTTTTGCACCTTTGCTAAAAATTACTCGTGTGTGTGTGTGTTTCCATGGACATTATTTTGATTCACTGTCTTTTTTTTTTCCCCATTGCACCAAAGGGATGTAGAATTTATTTAAGTTAATACTTGAGTTCAAACATGTTATGAATTAACAAATTTATTGAGAGGAGGAACAAAGAGAAACATTTTAGGAAACATTCAAAGGAGAAAGAAGATGAAACGGAGTTATTCCATAACCATGGGCTTCCCTGGTGGCTGAGAGGTTAAAGTGTCTGCCTGCAATGCGGGAGACCAGGGTTCGATCCCTGGATAGGGAAGATCCCCTAGAGAAGGAAATGGCAACCCACTCCAATATTCTTGCCTGGAGAATCTCATGGACGGAGGAGCCTGGTAGGCTACAGTCCACGGGATCGCAAAGAGTTGGACACGACTGAGCGACTTCACTTTCACTTTTTCCATAACCACTACCATATATGACATGAAGGTTCAGAAAAAGTACAATGAAGTTCTCAAAATGTAAAGCAATTATCTTCTAATTAAAAATAAATTAAAAAAATCACAGTGAGACTTCCAAGGTGCTCCAGTGGTTAGGAATACGCCTGCCTATGCAGGGAACCTGGGTTCAGTTCCTGGTCTGGGAAGATTCTACATGCCATGGGCAGCTGGGCTCATGCACCACAGCTACTAAGCCCATGTGCTACTGCTGAAACCTGTGGGCTCTAAGAGCCCGTGCTCCACAACAAGAGAAGCCACCACAATAAGCCACCTCAACTCACTGCAACTAGAGAAAGCCTGCATGCAGTGGTGGAGACCCAGCACAGCCAAAAATAAGTAAATAAATAAATTTAAAAAATCACAATGGCGTTCTGAAATGATAAAGAATAAAAATTTTAAAAATTATTAAGCATGTTAGAAAATATGAAAAAAAGGTATGTTATTTTCTTGAGAATATATTTCAAACAGCTGGAATCATTGTCTTTTTTTTTTTTTTTTTTAAAACAGTGTCAGACTTTATTTTATGGGGCTCCAAAATCACTGCGGATGGTAACTGCAGCCATGAAATTAAAAGACGCTTACTCCTTGGAAGAAAAGTTATGATCAACTTAGATAGCATATTCAAAAGCAGAGACATTCCTTTGCCAACAAAGGTCAGTCTAGTCAAGGCTATGGTTTTTCCAGTAGTCATGTATGGATGTGAGAGTTGGACTGTAAAGAAAGCTGAGTGCCGAAGAATTGATGCTTTTGAACTGTGGTGTTGGAGAAGACTCTTGAGAGTCCCTTGACTGCAAGGACATCCAACCAGTCCATCCTAAACATCAGTCCTGGGTGTTCTTTGGAAGGACTGATGCTAAAGCTGAAACGCCAATACTTTTGCCACCTCATGCGAAGAGTTGACTAATTGGAAAAGACCCTGATGCTGGGAGGGATTGGGGGCAGGAGGAGAAGGGCCCGACAGAGGATGAGATGGGTGGATGGCATCATGGACTCGATGGACGTGAGTCTGAGTGAACTCCGGGAGATGGTGATGGGCAGGGAGGCCTGGTGTGCTGTGATTCATGGGGTCACAAAGAGTCGGACACGACTGAGCAACTGCACTGAACTGAAGTTGTGAAATTAGGTAGTGTAAATATTCTAATCTTGGTCTTTTTTTTTTTCAGGGTCGTTTTAGCTATTTTAGCTATTTTTATTTTCAATATAAATTTTGTCATTAACTTGTCAGTTTCTTCAAAAAGTCTGGTAGGATTTTAAGTGGGACTGTGTTGAATCTATAGTATAATTCGGAAGAATTGTCAAGTTTAAAAAAAATTTTTCTTAAATTGAGGTGAAATTTGCTTTTCACATTGTATTAGGTTCGTGCATACATTATATTTTTACTTTGTATACACTACAGTGTGCTCACCACCAGAAATTTGACCTCCATCCTTCCCCATACAGCTGATCCCCTTCGCTTCTGGTAACCATTGCTCTGCTGTCTGCATCCATGTGTTCATTTTGTTTGGTTTGTTTCACTCGTTTATTTATTATGTCTGTTTTTATATTCCACATATGAGTGAAATCCTACAGTGTTTGTCTTTCTGTAACTTATTTCATTTAGTATAGTACCCTCAAGATTCATCCAGGTTGCCAGAGGTGGCTTTTAAGTTGAGAATAGAGTGAAAAGGAGTCATTCACGCAAAGTCAGGGAGCACTTTCTACACAGAGGGAGCAGGTAGTGGAGACGGCCTTTACATGGGAACCAGTGTAGCATGCTGGAAAACCATGAAGAAGGCAAGGGTGGTGGAAGGTTAGAAAGCCAGGTATGAGATGGGGATGGGATGGGATGAATTGCAAGCCAGGGCCAGGCCTTTAGCTTCTGAGGAAAACATTTGATGTAAAGAGGAATACATTTGAATTATTCTGAAAGCCCTGGGAAGTGGCTGATGGGTTTTGAGCTGGACAAGTGATGTGGTTGATTGCTGTGGCAAATGAACTAATTGTTTCCTGTTTTTGACATTGAAAACAGTGCCGCAGTGAACATTATGTGTGCCTCTTTGTTTTTATGTGACAGTGTTTCTCAAGAAGAGATGTAAGAGTAGAATCACTGGTTTCCAGGATATGCACATTTAAAGTTTTTAATAGATACCGATAGATAAATTGCCTTTCCAAATGGCTGTACGTTTCTGCTGTGATATAGGTGTATATGAAAGTACCCGTTTTTCCAAACCTACCTAACACATTTTAACCTTTGCCCTTCTGGATGGACTGACATCTTACTGTTGTAATTTTTTTTTTTTTTTACTGTATTTTTATGTTATTTATATGTTCTTTTAAATACATTGTTCTGTTCTTTGTTCTTGTTTTTCCCAAAGTGAAATTTTTCATTCACCAGAGACATTACCAGTTTAACCTGCACTTCAGAGGGCTTTGGTGCTGTCAGTCTATATCCTCAAGAGATTTTATTTTTATAATGGAAATCTAACTAACAAATTAATAACATGGGCCATTATTCTGCTACCCATAGAAAATATTCAGGGTATTATGATTTCAGGGTAATGATGATAATCATGGTATAGGCATAGTTTATTTGTAACTTTATAGTTTACTGAGTAATATAGGATAAATTACCAAATCTCTCAGAGCCCTTGCTCCCTTATTCATAAAATGGAGATAAAATGCAAATCTCTCTGAATTGTTCCAGGGATTATATTTAAAGCACTCTGAATATAGAGTTTCAGTAAATGTGAATTCTCCTTTTCCAGCAAGATTTGATAAATATTCAAGGTTCTGCACAACTTCTTAAAACAAATGGTTCTTTCCTAGGCCTTTCCAGCTTTTAGTGAAAGGGCAAGAACACGGGTACTGAATCTAAGATAGCTGGAGGAAGAGTCATCCCAGAGGTGAGGGAAGACCAGGGATTGAAAGGGTCTCTAATTCCTAGATTATAAAGTTTGAAGGGAATTACCAGCAAAATAAAGCTAAAAGGCTTTTAAACATCTGTGGGCTTGGTTGCTGGCTACAAATTGAATAAATATCTCCTTTGGATTAGTAGTGTAGGTGGAAACCTGTACTTTTAGATTTCTTTGAAAGGCCTTTCCCAGTTCTAGGAATGCCATAAATGCGGAGGTGATGTTGAAAGAAGTGAATTCTGTCTTTGAATGTCTAGCAGCTTGGCCTACTGTGATGAGAAAGGATAACAAGATTTGTTTTTTCTCAGAATGTCCTAATATTAGGATCAACCTTAACTTTCAATAACCAAATTGCGTTTAATTTTCATAGTGAAATGGAGAGAAATAAGATATTTGTCTTTTCTGTATCAGTTCAGTTCAGTTCAGTTACTCAGTCGTGTCTGACTCTCTGTGACCCCATGAATCGCAGCACGCCAGGCCTCCTTGTTCATCACCAACTCCCAGAGTTCACCCAGACTCACATCCATTGAGTAGTGATGCCATCCAGCCCTCTCATCCTCGGTCGTCCCCTTCTCCTCCTGCCCCCAATCCCTCCCAGCATCAGAGTTTTTTCCAATGAGTCAGCTCTTCTCATGAGGTGGCCAAAGTACTGGAGTTTCAGCTTGAGCATCATTCCTTCCAAAGAAATCCCAGGGTTGATCTCCTTCAGAATGGACTGGTTGGATCTCCTTGCAGACCAAGGGACTCTCAAGAGTCTTCTCCAACACCACAGTTTAAAAGCATCAATTCTTCGGCACTCAGCCTTCTTTACAGTCCAACTCTCACATCCATACATGACCACAGGAAAAACCATAGCCTTGACTAGATGGACCTTAGTCGGCAAAGTAATGTCTCTGCTGGTTTTTCAAAGTAGGATGGATGGTATTTGTGAAGCCCTGGTAGATTTGTTCAGGAAAAAAAGCCTATCAGTGTTAGGAAAGAAGTAATTTCCCACTGTGCAGTGGGTCCCATGTTAAATGTTTCAATGTTTCATGAGCACAAAGTAAGGCAACACTAAAGAATCAGATGGGACAAAGAGTCACCTCCTCCGTGTTTTTTTTCTTTTTCCTTAAAGAATTACTTGCCATAATAAACTTGATGTCTGTTTCCAAAGAACTCAATTAATTTCCTTTCATTGATACAGCTCTTTATTTTTTACATTGATGTATTTTGTATAGGCTTACTAGGTGGTTCAGTGGTAAAGAATCCACCTGTGGGGGAGACATGGAGGTGATATTGAAAGAAGTGAATCCACAGTGCAGGAGACATGGGTTCAGTCTCTGGGTTAAGAAGACCCCCGAAGGAGGAAATGGCTTCCCTACTCTAGTGGGATTGTCTGAGAAATCCTGTAAACAGAGGAATCTGGCTGGCTACAATCCACGGGGTCACAAAGAGCCACTGACACAACTGAACAACTAAACAACATTATTTTGTACCTCAATTTTATTTAGATATAATTCTCAGAAAACTTACCCTTTGAAGTATATAATTCTTGGCTTTAGTATAACCCCAGGTAAAGGAGAAACCATTACAACTATCTAATTCCAGAACATTTTCATAGCTCTCAGACTCTATCTGTTAGCAGTTACTCTCCATTTTCCCTGCCCCTATTTCCCAGCAACCATTCATCTACTTTCTGTCCCAATAGGTTTGCCCATTCAGACTCACTTACCATAATGTTTTCAGGGTTGATTCATGTTGTAGCATGGATCAGCATTTTGTTTCTTTTTATTGCTGAATAAAATTCTATAGACCACATTTTGTTCTACTCATTAGTTGATGGACATTTGAGTTTCTACTTTTTGGCTACTAGGCCCCTTTCCTCATGTTTACTTTTTTAAAAAACTATAATTTTCTGAACAATTTTAGATTTACAGAAAAATTGAGCAGAGCAAAGAGTAGAAGGGAATGCCCATATCCACCCCCCACCCCTTATACTCACACAGTTAACTGCTGGCAGTAGTATGGTGCATTTCTTACAATTGGTGAACCAATATTGATATGTTATTATTAACCAAGGTCCAAAAAAAATGACAGAATGATCTCTGTTCGTTTCCAAGGCTAACCATTCAATATCACAGTAATCCAAGTCTGTGCTCCAACCAGTAATGCTGAAGAAGCTGAATTTGAACAGTTCTGTGAAGACCTACAAGACCTTCTAAAACTAACACCCAAAAAAGATGTCCTTTTCATCATAGGGGACTGGAATGCAAAAGTAGGAAGTCCAGAGATACCTGGAGTAACAGGCAAATTTGGCCTTGGAGTACAAAATGAAGCAGGGCAAAGGTTAACAGAGTTTTGCCAAGAGAACGCATTGGTCATAGCAAACTCTCAACAACACAAGAGAAGACTCTACACATGGAGATCACCAGATGGTCAGTACCGAAATCAGATTGATTATATTTTTTGCAGCCAAAGATGGAGAAGCTCTTTACAGCCAGCAAAAATAAGACTGGGAGCTGACTATGGCTCAGATCATGAACTCTTTATTGCTAAGTTCAGACTTGAAGAAAGTAGGGAAAACCACTAGACCATTTAGGTATGACCTAAATCAAGTCCTTTATGCCTATACAGTGGAAGTGACAAATAGACTCAAGGGATTAGATCTGATAGGGTGCCTGAAGAACTATGGACAGGACATTGTACAGGAAGCAGTGATCAAGACCAACACCATGAAAAAAAAAATGCAAAAAGGAAAATGATTGTCTGAAGAAGCCTTTGAAATAGCTGAGAAGAGAAGAGAAGTGAAAGGCAAAGGAAAAAAGGAAAGACCCATTTGAATGCAGAGTTCCAAAGAGTAGCAAGGAGAGATAAGAAAGCCTTCCTCAGTGATCAAGGCAAAGAAATAGAGGAAAGTAATAGAATGGAAAAGACTAGATAGAGATCTCTTCAAGAAGATTAGAGATACCAAGGGAACATTTCATGCAAGGATGGGCACAATAAAGCACAGAAATGGTATGGACCTAACAGAAGCAGAAGATATTAAGAAGAGGTGCCAAGAATACACGGAAGAACTATACAAAAAAGATCTTCATGACCCAGATAACCAGGATGGTGTGATCACTCACCTAGAGCCAGACATCCTGGAATGCAAAGTCAAGTGGGCCTTAGGAAGCATCACTATGAACAAAGCTAGTGGAGGTAATGGAATTCCAGCCGACCTATTTCAAATCTTAGTAAAAGATGATGCTGTGAAAGTGGTGCACTTAATATGCCAGCAAATTTGGAAAACTCAGCAGTGGCCACAGGACTGGAAAAGGTCACTTTTCATTCCAATCCCAAAGAAAGGCAATGCCAAAGAATGTTCAAACTATTGCACAATTATATTCATCTCACATGAGACCAAAGTAATGCTCACAATTCTCCAAGCCAGGCTTCAGCAGTATGTGAACCGTGAACTTCCAGGTGTTCAAGCTGGATTTAGAAAAGGCAGAGGAATCAGAGATCAGATTGCCAACGTGTGTTGGCGCATAGAAAAAGCAAGAAAATTCCAGAAAAAGCATCTACTTCTGCTTTATTGATTATACCAAAGCCTTTGACTGTGTAGATCACAAGAAACTATGGAAAATTCTTAAAGAGAAGGGAATACCAGACCACCTTACCTGCCTCCTGAGAAATCTGTATGCAGGGCAATAAGCAACAGTTAGAACTGGACATGGAACAACAGATTGGTTCCAAATTGGGAAAGGAGTAAGTCAAGGCTGTATATTGTCACCCTGCTTATTTAACTTATATGCAGAGTACATCATGTGAAATGCCGGGCTGGATGAAGCACAAGCTGTAATCAGGATTGCTGAGAGAAATATCAGTAACCTCAGATATGCAGATGACACCACTCTCTGTCAGAAAGTGAAGAGGAACTAAAGAGCCTCTTGATGAAGGTGAAAGAGGAGAGTGAAAAAGCTGGCTTAAAACTCAACTTTCAGAAAACGAATACCATGGCATCTGGTTGCACCACTTCATGGCAAGTAGATGGGGAAAATGTGGAAACAGTGACAGATTTCATTTTCTTGGTCTCCAAAATCAATGCAGATGGTGACTGCAGCCACAAAATTATAAGATTCTTGCTCCTTGGAAGTATAGCTATGACAAATCTAGATAGTGTATTCGGAGAAGGCAATGGCAACCCACTCCAGTGTTCTTGCCTGGAGAATCCCAGGGATAGGGGAGCCTGGTGGGCTGTCATCTATGGGGTCGCACAGAGTCGAACATGACTGAAGTGACTTAGCAGCAGCAGTTTTGTACTTAATGTCCTTTTTCTGTTCCAAGATCTCACACAGGATACCACATTACAGTTACTGTTACCTGATATCAAGGGTACATACTATCAATGTGATTTGTGATTGTTGATGTTGACATTTTTACCTAACACCTGGGTGAAACCTCTGTTAGGTTTCTCCAAGGTAACTTATTCTCTCTCCCCCCACTTCATGAGGTTCTGTTTGGAAGGAAGTCATTGTGCGCTGCCTACAGTAAAAGATTGGGGGAGGAGGTTATGCTCCATCTCCTAAAGGGTGAAATATCTACATAGTTTATCTGGAATTTTTCTGCAAGGGAGATTTGCATTTTTACCCCCATGTACTGGATAAAGAATCTGCCTGCAATGCAGGAGACACCAGAGACATAGGTTCAGTCCCTGGGTTAGGAAGATCCCCTGGAGGAGGAAATAGCAACCTACTCTAGTACTCTTGCCTGGAAAATCCCATGGACAGAGGAGCCTGGCAGACTACAGTCCATAGGGTCACAAAGAGTCAGGCTCAATTGAACATGCACACATGCTTTCTTCCTTCTGCCCATGTATTACTTTACTCAATCTTCTGTTTTTTATACTTTGGTTAACAAGCTTGTGCTACTTTTATTTTGTTGCTCAGATTGTCCTGGTTCTGGCCATTGGGAGCTCTTGTTTCCCAGTGCCCCCTTTAACATATTTTCATCAGTGGGGGTAGTTTTTTTTTTTTTTTTTTAACAGTGTCCTTATTTTTCTCCTTTCATTTTAAAATAACCCCAATCCCCATAGAAGTTGCCTCTAGGAAAATTAACAATGCTCCCTTTCCTAGGTAATCGGATTCCTGTGCTGATGGAGAAAAGTGCCTTACCTGCAGGGGGCTGAGGGGGAGGCATCAGGGAATCAAAGACTGAATAAGACACCTGTCCCAGCCCTCCTGAAGCTTAGCTGAGTAGGTCACACATGTAGTAATTGGTTAATTTGGGATTCAAGCACAAATCTGTTAGGCTTGAAAACTTCTGTTATTTGTTCTGTTTTAGACTGCATACAACTGAGAAGACTTAGAGGGTAAACACCTCAGAAGTAGAGGATAAAACTTTAAAAAGACTAGTAAGAAAGCTGTTTTCAAAATTTTATCCTGAAGAAACTAACTCCTTTAAGCTATTTTTAGTTATATTAGCCGACTTCTGACTTCTCACTGAAAATTGTCATTTTTCAAATTCTAATAGATGATTTACTATCAGTAACAATCAGTGGCATAGTACAATATTTTCATTCTGCATTTTTACTAGATGCCACCTCAAATTTTTGAAGGTTGGGGGTATAAAATTATGAATATATACTACTGCTTGGTATTTTACCATAATGCACATTAAATTATGTTGCACTGAGCACTGCTACTTTATTCTCTGGGCTGATTTAAATGATGCCAATCTAAAAACCATGTTACTCACAGGGATGGCAAGTGACTGAAACAGAGCATCTCTGTCATCTCGTTTCTCCAGTGTGAGTAGGGAATGATGACGTGATTTAAAGACACCGAAACTGCCGCCCTCTTTTGCCTCATTTAAGTTTCAAGATTATCATTTATTATTACAGTAAAAAGTGCTTAATGTTGGTTCTTGTTTTAAAGAAGAGAAAGACTGAGTCTCAGACTGGGTGTATCCTTTGAAATTGTCAAGCCAGTTTGGTAAAAGATATTTCAAACTGGGTTTGTGCTAGTCAGTTGGTACAATTTAGTTGGTCATGGCCATTAAAAAACATCAATGATTACCTGTTTTATGAAACTTACCTCAGCTGTATAAGTCTGTATGCAAGATCATGGTATAAAATATATTTCATACTGAGGCTAAATGTTCAAAGAAGTTGAGAATCACTGCTGGAAGGGGACTTCTTTCTAGCCCTCCTGCTTTCCTTCCACCCATAACTTCCACAACTTCATGGCAGGATATTTCAGTCTTCTGAAAATTTGAGTCATGGAGAACATTTTGGGAAGCTGAGATAGGAGGTAGTAGGGACAAGGCAACACTCTCACACTTCACTCTTGAGCTGGGGGGTGTAGTTAGAACATTAAAAATATTTCAACTCCTTATTTCAGCTCTTATCATGGAGGACAGAACCCATCAATGAAAATGGGTGACTAACCATGAAACAAAAACTTATTGTTACACATTCTTTTACAGTTAAACACCGTATACATTTCAGTGTCTTCTCCGGCTTCTTATTTTTAATCCTTCAAGAGACAGGTTTGCATATGGATGTGGCCTTAGATTGTTGGGTACCTATTTTCCTACACCCCCGCCCCTGCTTTTTCATTTGAGAGGTTTTCAAAGCGCGTTAACAGAGCCTATGCAATTCCTGGCCCGATTGGCCGGCTGATCTTGAGGAGTGAAGCACCTTCCATGCTGGCGGGTGGGTGCAAGGAGGAGGAGGCTGGAGGCTCTTGTGTCGGGTAATGCTCAAAGGACCCTCATCACTGCACTGCGTTGGGAGGAAGGAAGGGCGCTCTGAAGTAGGGCGAGAAAGGGTCTGAAGAGGGGCGGCAGAATCCATCACACAAGGACCCAGAAACTTCAATAAAAGGCAAAGTGCATCTTTGCCGGACGATGTAGGAAAGGACAAATCGGCAGAAGTAAAAAAACACCATCTACAAGGGGGACTCCGAGCGTCCCAGCTTCTTGCAACACTCAACACAGGCTTCCAGCCCGGAGCCAGGTAAAGCGGCCGCTACCTCCCTGGCATCTGCAGAACCTGCTCCTCCATGAACTTGCCTAGAGCTGAGCGCTTTCGCCCCATACCTCCGCGCCGCCTCCGGGGCCCCGATGGGGAAGATGGTGAGATCGATATCCTGGGAGAGGGGGAAGATGAAGAGGAGGAGGAAGATGAGGGATCCGTGGTAAGTCAGCGGTTCCCAGAGCCTCTGCACCAGCGGCAGCCGCAGGAGGCGCGGCAGGGCGCTGGCGCGCTTCCCGGAGAGCGCACCGAGAGCAGCGGCGGCCCAAGCAACTCTTCCGAATTCTGCTCCAAGTTCGGGGTTTCGACCGGGTCTGCAGCGGTCTCTCGGGACGCCCCGCAGCCGGCGAAGCCTCCCTACTCTTACATAGCGCTCATCACCATGGCCATTCTGCAGAGCCCGCACAAGCGCCTCACGCTCAGCGGCATCTGTGCCTTCATCAGTGGCCGCTTCCCTTACTACCGCCGCAAGTTCCCCGCCTGGCAGAATAGCATCCGCCACAACCTCTCCCTCAATGACTGCTTCGTCAAGATCCCCCGCGAGCCAGGACACCCGGGCAAGGGCAACTACTGGAGCCTGGATCCCGCCTCCCAGGACATGTTCGACAACGGCAGCTTCCTTCGGCGCAGGAAGCGCTTCAAGCGCCACCACCCACCTCCCGGAGCCCACCTGCACCACCCCTTCCCCCTGTCCGCTGCGCCCGCTGCTCTGCACGGCCCCTACCCGGGCATGCTGCTTGGGCCCCCGGCCCCGCCACAGCCTGTCCCTGGGGCCTATCCCGTCTCCACACCCGGGAGCCGCCAGTGTGCGCTGCTACATCCTCACCCCCTCCGCTACCTGCTGCTCTCCGCCCCGGGCTACGCTGAGGTTCCCAGGAAAGAGCAAGGCGCGGATCTGGGGACCCCCGGCGCCCTTCCGGCGCTGCAGCCCACGTTAGACTCCCAACCTTGGGAAGAGAGCAAGGGGCCGGCGTCGCGGCCAGCTGGCGGATGCATCTCCTTCAGCATCGAGAATATCATGCAAGGGGTCCAGGGAGCGGGTGCAGGCGCCGCGCAGAGTCTGTCCCCGACCCCGTGGGGTTACTGCCACCTGCTGCAGCGTTCGTCGTGCCTGTTGCATCCTCAGGCCGCTGCCCCCTTGCTCCATGTATCCGCTGCCGCCGCCGCATCCGCTGCCCGCACAATTTTGAAGCAGCAGCAGCAGGACTGTACCAGCGGCTGCGCTCCCAGCAAGGGCGCTCTGCTGGGCCGTCACCTGTCCGCCACCGCGGCGCTGCTGGGGTGTCAGTCCGGAGCAGAGGGCTCTAGGCTGACGTCGCTGGTCGCCCTTTCGGGCGGAGAGGGGACCTCACCGGCCTTTTGAATAACACCCACACCAGTCCCGGAGCTGACTAAGTAAGGCGGACAGGGAGCAAACTCGGAGGGCGGAGCCATCCGAGGTCGTCCTGTCCTCGCCATGGCGCACTTCATTTTGCACACTAGGCTTGTGTGTATCAGAATCCTGCAGCCGGGCAACCACAAATATCGGTTCGCATGGCGTCAGCGTCACCTCGCCATTTCTTTTGCTGCCTCCAGTCCTGACTTCCAAGGCTTTTCCGATTTGCACATGTCCAGAGGAACTGTGAACGTGAGTGGGGCGTTTTGTTCTGGTGTTATAAGAAAAGCAGAAAGTAAATCGTCCAATGCACTACATGTTTACTCCGTCTTCACTCCCTAGGAACTGCAAGTGTTATTCCCAAGCATTCCAGTGCAGAATGCTTGTGCCCTTTATGTCTTCCTGAAACTGGTGTGTAATAAGTAGAATTTTAATTGCAGAGGATTTATTTCCTGTGTGTTTGATGTGCCATCTTCCGTGGAACAGTGTTAAAATTAAACCTAACTGTACAGACTAAATAAAGCGCTAAATCACTACACGATATGGTTTATTTTATGTTATTTCGCCTTCCAAGTGGAATTTAGAACTCCTTTAAAACTTAGTTCTTTCCTCTCAATTAAACAATTTAGTTTTATAATCCATATTCATTATGGACATAAGAAACAAATCTATTTTCAAAATGGTTTGTAAAACTTGCGAATATTTGAAGTTGAAAAAATCCTGGTTTTTAAAATGCGGGATTTAGTATTTATGAAATCTACAAATAAAAAGTAATTGGAAGTCATCTAACTATATATTCTCCATTTATTTTCCGTCTTTCTAAAGCATTGATTTTTTTTTCTCCCAACGAAACTGAAGGGTGATATGAGGTGAATCTTAAATGTAGTGGCCAAAGTTTATTCAGGAAAAATAAAAGCCAATTTAAAAATAGAAATTTAAAAACGAGTCCAGAGAAAAGGGAAATATCAAACGAAGCATTCGGATCCTGGATATTTGCAGTTTTGAAAACTCTTTCTCTGTACCTTCTATAAACTTCTATTCCCTTTCTTTAGAATAGAAAGAAGTTAAAAAAAAAAAAAATCTGAAAGGAATTTGCCACCGGAAAGGTTTCACTGTATTTGGTTTCTGGGAGGGAGGCAAACAAAACGGAGATGTCCATCAAGAAATACTCCCGCCAGAAAAAGCGAATTTCTAGACACCCTGCAGCTCTTGCGGTCCTGCACAGGTCTCAGGTTTCAAAAGAATCGTGTTCCTTGAGGGTTTGGAAGAAGTTCCTCCGTGAATGTAAGCTGGTTCCCCTTCGTCTACTACCCTGCCCCAAGTGTGCATTTCTCTTTCCGGGAGGGAGGGATCACACAGAGAGACGTTTTTAGAGCTGTGTAATTGACCGTTTTTATCCCAGCTTCTCATTTCGGTCCCATCGCACTACCTAAGATCTCCACTTCCTCCCGGCTTGCAACAGTTTGTTCAGAGGGTGTTCTGGAAAGTTCCCACGCTCATCCTTGGTAGCCGCCATACGCGTTTCTGCTTCCGATTCTGCCCTCCCCTCAACACCTGCAGCCTCCGCCCGCAAGGCAGACACCACCAGTTGACGTCTGCTCCTGTTCTCTGCCTTCAGGCGATCCTCCAACCCCCCTACTCTCCCTTCTCCCTCCGTAGACTTTGCCAAATCCTGAACTCCGCCGTCTGCCTCGCCCTCATCACCTCAGCTTTAAGATCCTTTTCGCAAATTTTGCGGGTCCGGTGTCACCTAAATGCTTGGAAACAAGCGAGAATATAAAGGGAACCTATTTCATGCTAACGACTCACCCGTTCACATTCCAATTCCCCTCCTGCCCCTTGTGCGAAAACTCTCCAGGCCTACATTCGTTCATTTGTACGAGCAACAAACGTCAGAACGCGGGGCACAGCCGCGGAAGAGCCCAGAGCCGACCGGAGTCTCTCCTGCGCGCCCCGCAGAACAGGAGAGCTTACGTTCTTCCCGCGGCCCCAGGCCAGAACCGCGAAGCCCGCCCCAGGCCAGAACCGCGAAGCCCGGAGCCCGGCCCAAGCCGGCCCCTCATTGCCTAATTACTACGACGAATCTTCGATTCTGTGGAAGACAAAGTTAAACGTTCTCCTATCGAACGTGGCTCTCGGGTCACCTGCACGAAGCGCCGCGATCGCGCGGAGAGATCGGGCCTTCTCTGGGGCTCGCCGACCGGACCGGCGCCTGTGCGGCTGCTACAGAGGGCCCACCCACAAGACCGAGCCCTGACCGAGCCCTCGGAGCTGGGCGGCTCGTGGCGGCGCAGTTCCTGGGCTGGGGCGGCCTGCGGCGGGAACATGCGGAGGGCGCGCCTTGCTCTGCGCGGTGAGTCGGCCGGGCCGGGTTCTGGAAAGCGCTGAGCGCGAGGCCGCGCCCCTGGTTCCAGCTCCGGCCCCGGGGTCCCTGTACAGGCACCAGGGCTCCTCCCGGGCCCGGGGCTTCTGTCCACCCTGCGGCTGACCTTGGCCCAAGGCTTGGGCAAGAACGCGGGCCCTTCTGAGACAGGACTGATTGGAAGCGTCCAGAGCTGCCGGGGTAGTGGAGCCTCAGGGCTGGAGCTCAGTGAGGAGGAGGTGGGAGTCACAGAGAGACTAGGGTGAGGGCAGAAGTAAAAACAAGGAAAAGTCACTTTCCCCGGGGTGGTGGTGTAGTCGCTAAGTCGTGTCGGACTCTTTGCGACCCTATAGACTGTAGCCTGCCCGGCTCCTCTGTCTGGAGTGGGTTGACCATTTCCTTCTCCAGGGGACCTTCCTGACCCAGGGATCGAACCCTAGTCTCCTGCATTACAGGCAGATTCTTTACTGACTGAGCCACCAGGCAATCCCTTGGGTCCAGTCCGCTAATAATAACGCTAGTATTATTAACAGTAGTGGGTAATCCTGCTCTCCTGCTCCCTGTCTGCGAAGCAGTGGATTTCCCTTTAACCTTCCTAGCACCCAGTGAAGACGACAGAATGAAATCTCCATCATATAAAGAAGAAATTTGGACTTAGAGAAATTAAGAAACTCGCCCGAGGACCTTGGGCGGTGGTACGGGGCTCTGTCGGGTTTCTCAACTACTAACCGCCGTGGGCGTCTGTCACCTTATAATACCTGGGCCTCGAGTAGGCCTCAGAGGCTGAGGCGACCCGGGTTCTAGAGCCTACAGCTCCTGGTCTCTGGCCCCTTGCGTCAGGAGGCGCCTTTCTCTCCGCCAGAGCCGGATGCCCCAAGGACACGCGCCGTGCCATCCCCAGCCGGGCGCCCGGGCTCTGCGTTTCCCTAGGAAGCCAGGAAGCGCCTGGGCGGAGCGGAGGGAAGATCAGGGCGCGGCCCGGCACTGGCCCTGCCCGGCCCACGCCGAACTAGAGGACTTAGTTTAACCCAAGGGCGTCAGTGAGGAGTCAGCCGAGAGTCCTTACGGTGAGTTTTTCCTCCTCAGCAGGATTTTCGCTCTTTCCCCTCGTGATCTCCAGGAACTCAGGCACCCTCCATGTACGTAACGGGACCCCATCCGTCCGCCTGCAGTCCTGGAGCCGCTGCCTCCTCCCCAGCCGCCCGCCCATCTCGGAGGTGGAGGCCCGCCCGCGCTGCCCAGCCAAGCCCCGGTTCCTCTTCGGAATCTCGACCCTGCGCTTCACCTCACGCTCCGCGGGGGCCTGGATCCTGAGAGCGCGGAAGGGACCCTGATGTGCCCAGGTTGTTGGGCGCGGCCGGCCTGGCGAGAGGCGATGAGGGGTGGGGACTCCGGGCTGAGGAAGGACTAGCCCTCAGTCCCCCCCAGCCCGCAGGAATAGGAGTGCCGGCGGGCCCCCGCAGAGAAGGAAGGGGGGCGTCTGTGGATTGGGCGGACTGGACCCCGGGGCGGTCGACGGCTGCTAGCCTGGGGGCCTGCCGGTGGCCTGCACGCCCCACGTAGGTGCCACGTGGCCCCGCGACAACGTGAGTTTCGCCCCGTTCCTGCGTACAGTGGTTGTGCGGCACTTGGTTATTCAAGGGAATGTAGCTAATGATTCAGGACCCTCTCTCAGCTCCTAAACCAGGCATCTGCCTAAACCATACACTCTCGTTCATTTTGACACGGATGAAATAACGGACTGTAGAATATCTAGAGGTACACAGGACGCTACAGTAATTAGAATCAAACGACAATAGAATTAACAAAGGCTGGGGGAGGGAGATAGGGCAAATTTCGTTTTCTAATAATTTGCACCCTGCTTCACATTTTACTGGTGGTGTGAGAAACTTCTAGTTCTCATCCCCGCAACTCCCAGCGTTTAGGAAGAATGTTCAGAAATGTCTTCCCACGTTAATATATGATTCCAGTCTGAATGGTAAAATTACTCTAATTGCTAATGTCACCTTGTAATTTCTACAAAAATAGCTTAGTCTTAATGGCCATGTTTTCATATCAGCACAGATATTATTTAAGTGGGTTTAAACATTAATTGGAAGGCGATGGCATCCCACTCCAGTACTCTTGCCTGGAAAATCCCATGGCCGGAGGAGCCTGGTAGGCTCCAGTCCATGGGGTCGCAAAGAGTCAGACACGACCTGAGCGACCTCACTTTCACTTTTCACTTTCATGCATTGGAGAAGGAAATGGCAACCCACTCCAGTGTTCTTGCCTGGAGAATCCCAGGAACGGAGGAGCCTGGTGGGCTGCCGTCTATGGGGTTGCACAGAGTCGGACATGACTGAAGCGACTTAACAGCAGCAGCAAACATTAATTGAGTTCATATACACCACCAGGTGTAAAGAACTTAAGTAAGTGATAGCTATTAATACCAAAATTTGCTCTCCCCTCAAAAAAACAAACAAACAAAACCCACAGGAAAATTAGCTGTAGGAAAAGGAAAACGATTTGAAGACCCAGTCTGAAATTCAGTAACACCAGCTTCCTGCTGCTCAGCTGTCTTAACATAATTCAGGTTTGTATGTTAAAATGAATGCTTATAAAAGAAGTATTTAGTTATAAACTTCATTTTCTTATTTGTTCTTAGAAAGCAGGGTATGCTTATTGAAATCAGTAATTAAGTCTATTTGGGGATAGTTATGATTTATTCTAACAGTGAAGCAGTTTCTGTTCAGGCAAAGAGAACAATGAGATTGAATTAAGCATGATTAAAATTAATTACTTTTCTTTAGATACTGTCATTTTGCTACCAGTAACTATGTCTATATTCAAAGCCATGCTTATGACCAATAGTTCTTAAAATTAAGGTGACTGTATTATTATGTTACTCATGGTATCTGTTGTATAAGAGACATTGTGCCATATTTCAAGCTGTGTTTATTTTTTCATTTATTAAATTTTTTCTATAATGGAAGCTTCCAACATATAAAGAGATTAACATAATTAACCTCTATATGTCTCTTTGTTAGGCCAGTTTTGTTTCATATTTGCCCTCTGACAGTCCTCTCTGACTGGATTATTTTGAATCAAACCCCAGATAGTGTATCATTCCATCTACAAATATTTTTGAAAATTTCTCTAAAAGATAAGAATTACGTTGTTGTTACCACAGTGTCATTATCACCATATGTAAATAATTCATTAATAGTGTCAATTTATCCAGGCTATACTTAAATATCTTCTATTCTCTCAAAACAATTTTTGATTAGTTGGCTGGTCTGAATTTGGATGCAAATAAGGGCTACACATTATATTTGTTTGATATAATCTCTTCTGTCTCTTTTAGGTTTCATCAGTTCTTTTTCTTTAAATTGCATATTTGTGGAAGAATCTGGACTATCTCCAAGAATTTGACTTTTGTGAACTTGTGGTTACAAGCAATGTTTTTATAATATTTAGAGATATTTCCAGGGATAAGATTATTTGGACTATTGAATATTAGCAAATATTGATAATAATACTGTTTGCAGAGGGGGCAGAGCTTAGTTAAGAAACTTTTAAGAGCAGAGCTAACTGTTGATAAAGTATTATTATGGTAAGCATGAGTCTGGGAAATGTAATTTTTTTCCTAAATGTAAATATAACATTTTCTTACAACTTTAAAAATGAAATTATTTCCCATGTATTTATAGAAATATAAAATTACCAATCAAATACTTCATCTAAAAATTTAAATCTAGTCTTATTTTGGCATGAATGAAGCTCTTTACACCTTTAAATTTTTAGTTTTAAATTTGAAGTTCCAAAGACATATTATGTTTCAAAATTTTATGTTTTAGGGGCTTCCCTGGCAGTCCAGTGGTTAAGGCTCTGAGCTCCCAATGCAGGGGGCATAGGTTTGATCCCTGGTCTGGGAACTAAGACCCAATATGCTGCAGGCCCCATCCCACAAATTATTTTATATTGTTTTGTATTTTAGAATGAGAAGTGGTGACATTTAGTGAGATCAGGGTTAGGGTCATTGCATAAATTCTGTGCTCATGAGAAGAAAATTCATTTGAGGATAAGTCTAGATTGAACAGACTTATGAAAGAAATTAGACTAAACAGAAAAAATTCACTTTAAGAAATATATTTACTAAAAATTATATGCCTACTAAATTCAATTTCCATTCTTCTGTTGTACATTGTGTTTTTATTATCTTTTGTCTCATTCTGCAGTTCTGTGTAGAAGTTTTGGTGTTCCTAGTCTCTGGAATCCCTATGTAGATAGAGACCAAGTTTTAGTCATCTGAGTATCTCATGAAATTAATTTGATTCCGTTGTATCTGTAATACTGATGTTTGTAAAAATGTGCTACATATTTTGGGCTCTGATTTGTTTAGATGGATCTAAATATTATTCAAATTATTGTTGTTCAAAAGTGTTATTCATCTAGAACAAAGAGAGATTTTAGGTAAAACTAGATTTGGGTATATAAACTAGATAATTAATACCTTAATTAATAGATTACTTTGTTAATACCTGTTAAGCAGGTGGTGTTTTATATAATGTTGTTGGGTATTTTTTGTTTGTCTGAATTTCCTAATTCACTGCATTTAGCACTTAATCAGTATAATATTACATACCGTATCACATGGTATATACAAATATATGTATATATTTTATGTTCAATAGCTTTCAAACTTTAATCCTGGAATAGATTTCCAATGTTTTCTAAAACCATTTAAATACCAGCTATAGGGAACAGCTTCTGTTTGTTAAAATAAAACGTAGGCTCCAGTTTTCTCAGGACTAACCTAGTTTCCAAGAATAGACGGTAGTGAGGAATTGGGTCTCTGGATGAAAAGTGTGTTGGTTTGCATTCCATTTCTGTTTCTTACTAGCTCTGCTGTCTTGGACAAACAGCCTCTCAATTTCCCCATCTATACAATGGTGGTAATTATAGATTTCGTTGTAAAGATCACCTGAAATAATTCATGTGAATGGTTAGTCTGGCAGGTTAAATACTCTAAGCATCAGCTGTTATTTGGTGATGATAATAACCGTGATGTGTCCTTAAGTATTAGTGGCATCTTCCCTGATACCTTCTTTCTTGTGTCTTGCTTAGTCTTCACATGGCGGACATTCTTTAGTGCCTGCCCCATATGGTTGATGTATAGGGCATGCCGTTTCTTTCCTGCCAGACAGTTCCCAGTGCAGATCTCCTGCTAACTTAGCCTTCTGGTGTGAGGGACAAGCACGTGCACCATCACTTCCCAAGGACCTGTGTAGTGAAGTACACACCCTTTGGGCGAACTCTGCCTGTTTACAAAGAGAATTGCTTTTGCCTGTCACGAAAGCCTCGCAAAATAACACGAAGTCACCACAGCACCTCTAAAATTAGAATTCTCACTTGTAGAATAAAGGAGCATCCTTTCTTTGAATGAATCACCTGCTTCATTTCTGCTCAGCTTGATTTTCACTTGATATGTTGGTTTATCTTTCATTCATTCATCTAGAAAGTATTCCTTGAGCAAATACTCTGTTAAGTACTGTGCTAGGAGCAAAGGATAATAACCATGATGAAGATGACTGATGGAGTCCCCACCACCAGGGCTCAGAGTCCAGCAGAGGACACAGATAAGGAAGCAGGCAACTATAGGATTGTGTGATAGGGGCAATGCAGGGTAAACCCATGGTGTTGTAAGAACATGTAGAGGATGGCACATGTGTGCAGCTCAGTGGCAGAGGACATCAGCTTCTTCAGGTCATGCTTATCAATGATGTTGAAGGTGAGGAGAAAGACATGGACTCTAGTTTGTTTTCATGGGTTCCAGTTGGCTCTGGTGGGTTTCCATCTCTCCTTGCTTTTCTCAGCATCATGTGTAGCTTCACTCGAGATAGATGCATTGTCTACCTGCAGTGACCTTTGGCCCCCACCAGGCACAAAGGCATCAGTCTCCTGTGGACTTCTTCACCAGCTCCTACAGTTACACATTGTCTAATCCTTGTAATAAATCCCTTATTGCATATTACTTGTCATGTTTCTGCTTCTTAGAATGAATCCTAATGTATAAATTCCCCATTAGGTTAAAAACACCTTGTGAAAATGGACCATGTGATATCCTTTTCCCTTTGAAGTCTAGACCAAGGATGAGTGAGATATTTTTTGCTCTGTGGGCCACTTATAATCTATCTCTTTCCCTTTATTTCATCTCTTCCGTCTCTTTCTCCTACTATTTTTACTTGTCCTCCTCTTCCTTTTTCTTTTCTTCTCCTCTCTCCTCTTCCTCTTAACAATCTTTAAAAAATGTGAAACTATTTTTTGCTCACAGGCCATGCAAATGGAGCCCATAGTTTGCTGGCCCTGATCTGTTGTAGCTCAGTGGCTCTCAGAGAAGTGACACCACATTGTAGGGAGGGGTTTTTGCGTTTTCTGTGCAGTGATTGGGAGGCATTACTGACATTTTTGGGGGTGAGATTTAGGGTTGATGAACATCCTGAAGTATATCAGACAGTCCCACCCAAGAAAGAAAACCATTCATGGTATATGAATTTGAATCACCTTCTACAATGGTCTACATTTGTAGCTGTTGCTGTCATGGTAAGCTACATGTTTAAATGTAAGCAGGTAACTAGTGCACAGTCTTAAGCATTTGGAAAAATTTTAGTCTTTATTTCTATAAGTACTTTTCTGTCCCTTCTCCCCCCAGGGTTTCTAAACTCACATAATATTAGGACTTCCCAGGTGGCACTAGTGGTGAAGAACCTGCCTGACAGTGCAGGAGGACGTAAGAGACACAGGTTCGATCCCTGGGTCAGGAAGGTGCCCTGGAGGAGGGCATGGCAACCCACTCCAGTATTCTTGCCTGGAGAATCCCATGGACTGAAGAGCCTGGCAGGCTGCAGCCCACAGGGACAGAGTCCGACACAACTGAAGTGGCTTAGCACACACACACACAAAGTTGGCCATAGCCCACTGCTACTCTAGTAATTTATTTTAGCCTTTTTTCTCTGTGTTTCATTTTGAGTAATTTGTATTGCTATGTTTTAAAATTTGTCTTTTTTTCCTGTGATGTTTAATTGGTTATTAATCCTATCCAATGTATTTTTTATCTCACACTTTATAATGTTCACCTCTAGAAGTATAATTTGAGTCTTTTCCTAGATTTTTCATGTCTCTGATTTCAGTCTTTTCTCTTGCTTCTGGAACATGTGGAATACAGTTGCAATAACAGTTCAAATGTATACTAATTCGGTCATGTATGTCATTTGTTGGATTGATTTTAATTAACCTTTGTGTCATATTTTCTGACCTCTTGACAGCCTTGATAATTTTTGATTGGATGACAGACATTGTGTGTTTTACATTTTTGGATATGTGATAGGTTATAATCTCTTTTTTTTTCCTATAAATATTCTTAAGCTTTAGCTTCTCATGCCATTAAGCTACTTGGAAAGAGTCTGACCTTTTCAGATCTTGCTTTATTAAATGATAAGAACAACATTTAGTATAGGACTGCTTTGCTCCCTACGGAGACAAAAACCCCTGAGTCCTCTACGCCTGCCTCGTGAATTGAGGTTTTCCATTTCGGCTGATGGCAGCAGGCACTATTTGTTGCCCCGTGTGAACACCCAGTGCTTTTCCCTAGCGGATGGTTCTTTCTCCAGTTTCAGGTAACTTTCTCACATCGATTCTCTGATCAATACTGTGCTGGATACATAGGAGGATGAGTATTTGCTGCAGTTTTGTGTAGCGCTTTTCTCCCCAGTACCTTGCTGTGGAATTTCTAGCCACCTCAGCCTTCCCAGACCCCCAGCTCTGTCCTCTGCCCTCAGAGACACCTCTGAGCTCTGTCTGCTTCCCTCTTCCTGTGCTGTGGCCTGGGAGCCCTCACGATGCAGTAAACCAGAAACAAACCCCATTTGTTTCCCCAAACAGTGGAATTCAGACTTTTGTTGCTTGATTCCAATGTCTTCAAGACCATTGTTTCATGCCTTTTGTCCAGTTTTTTAGTTATTTCTGGTGAGAGTGTAATTTGGGTCTCTTGTTACTGTCTTGACCAAAAGTATAAGTCATTTCCCCAAGAATTTATACATCAAAATACATACAATTTTATTTTAAGCTACTTTCATTTTAAATCTTCTTTACCTTCTATCTAGGGCATTACATCAGTTATTTGGAAATTTTATTCAGATTATCAGTTTTATTTAAGGATGGTACACAGGGCATTCCAGAATAGTCATTAGACAAAGAAATCATTGTGTCAGGGTGAGAATCATGGCTCTATTACCTATGGTGACTTTATAATCTATTATGCATGTTGGAGCACTATTGAAAGTAACCAAGAGCACTGTTAATAATTATGTCAGGACCATTGCCTAAACTGGACTGTCCTAGGCGACCTAGGACATGGTTGTACCCCACCTCTGCTTGGCCCTGTACTCCTAATTATTTAGTTCTAGAGCCTGTGATGCGACTGAGCGACTTCACTTTCACTTTTCACTTTCACGCATTGGAGAAGGAAATGGCAACCCACTCCAGTGTTCTTGCCTGGAGAATCCCAGGGACGGGGGAGCCTGGTGGGCTGCCATCTATGGGGTCGTACAGAGTTGGACACGACTGAAGCGACTTAGCAGCAGCAGCAGCGCCTGTGATGAGCTGCTTTGTGCCAGGTGCTGGCGTTACCAGACTCAATAAGGCAAAGTCCTTGCTTGAGGAGCTGACTGAGAGGCAGGAGGCAGTTGGTTATGATCCAGTATGATCTGTGCTCTGACAGAGGAACTGATGAGAGCCTGCTGAGGAACACGTCTGACCCTAGTGGAGGGGAGATGCATTTTGAAGCATGTTCCTTAGTTCTTGGGCTGCGAAGGGAGAGGATAAGGTATTCCAGGCTGTGTGTGTGGAGGCCAGGGGCCAGGGGAACACAAAGAATGATGAGCGAGTGATTCTGGTTGCTGGAGAACAAGGTACATGGGAGTAAAGGAGGGAGAATGCAGTTTCCATAGCAACAGCGGTTACTCTTCAGCGCTCACTTCCCACCTGCTGGACACAGTTCCAGCACTTTAAACATATTAGCTCATTTAATCTTTATAACAACCCAGTGAGGTAGTACTGTTATTATCCCCATTTTACAGATGAGAAATCTAATCTGAGGTGCAGAGAGGTTAAGTACCTTGCCCAAGGCCACATAGCAAGCAGCCTTAAAGTGGGATTTGGTAAGGGTTTCCACTAGTCACAGAGATAGAGCCTGAGCTAGAGCTGCAGCAGCAGCAGGTATGGAAAGAAGGGCATGGAGTCCCCAGACCCTCACAGGCAGCATTCCATGGCCTTGATCATCACTGTGAAGGGTGCAGTGGGGGACCAAGAAGAGGGCTAGTATTCGACCTGCACCCCTGAGTGGACATGTTGGCTAGAGGAGAAGCAGGTTTGTTTGAGAAGGGAGTTCTAGATGATGACTTCCATCTAAGCCATGTGGTATCTGAGGTGCTTGTATGAGTGCCAGGTGGAAATGGCCAGGAGGCAGTACGAAATCCAAACTAGAACTCAGGAGAGTAGGTGGGGTATGTGGGGGCCACAGCTTGAAGATGGTAGGAGAGGGGCTGTTTGGATGAGGTCACAGCAGGGAGTGAATAGAAGAGACGGGATGAACCCAGGGATGCTGCTCTTCAGTGAGGGGGTGGGCGGGGGGGGGCTGCGTGTGTAGGAGGCAGGGAGGGTCTGAGAAGGCTGTGGAGGAGAACCATGGGCCAGCGATGTTACAGCCGCAGAAGAGCAACAACAGGGAATAAATGAGCAGCACGAGTCTGAAAGGTTGTTGCTGAACCACGAAAGACACCGGGATTCTTGGCCTCCAGAGGAGAAGAATTCAATCTAGGGCCAGAGACAAGGCTTGATCACTCAGAGCTTTTGTGTAATAGTTTTATTAAGGTATAAAAGGCATAGAGAAAGCCTCTGACATAGACATAAGAAGAGGGCAGAAAGAGTATCCCCTCGCTAGTGTTAGCAATGGAGTTATATACTTTTTAATTACTTATTACAGTGAATCAAAAGAATGTCTGGAGGTTGTAAAGACTTTACTAGACCCACTCCAAAATTTACATTTTAAGATAACAGGATTAGCCAGAAGGTTTTTTCCAGAGACTGTCCTCAAGCAGGATACATTATTGTTAATATAATCCTAAGGAATGTAGAGGAAAAAAAAGTTTGTCCTTTCCTCCTCCTTGAAAATCCCAGACCCCCATCTCCTTGGGGATCCCTGGACTTCTTATCAATCTGCTTAGGAATTGACTCTTTCAAAGTCCAGGAAGTCAAATAAAACAAAGATTGGATTTGGCTCTAGCAGGTCACATGCAGAGGAATCCTGAAGCCAGAAATAACACTACTAAAGGGGTGTACTAGTTTCCTAGGGCTGCCATGACAAAGTGCCTCAAACTGAGTGGCTTAAAACAACAGAAATTTATTTTCTCACAGTTCTGGAGGCTAGAAGCCTGAAGTCAGATGTCAGAAGGGCCATGCTCTCTCTGAAGGCTCTAAGAAAGGATCTGTTCCAGGCCTTTCTGTTAGCTTCTGATCCTTCCAGCAATACTTGGTATTTCTCGGCCTGTGGACACATTACCCAAATCTGTGCCTCCTCTCTCGTATAGCCTTCTCCCTGTATGCTGTCTGTGCCTTTTCTCCTCTTCTCATAAAGACACCAGTCATATTGGAGCCTTAATTGATTAAATCTGTAACAACCCTATTTCCAAATAAGATCACATTCCGAGGTTCCTGGGAAAGACATGAATTTTGTGGGGGACACTGACCCACTCAGTACAGGGGTTAATAAGTAGGAAAAAATAGTGGTAGACTTTGCTTTCAGAAGAAGGAACTGTTTCACTGATTTTTAGCATAAACTTAGACAAAGTCCTTTGAGGCTTTTGTATTCCATGGAAGTAATGGAATGGTTGTTTGTCCTATAAAAAATGATGTAAGATAGCTAGAAACACCATGTTAAAGCATTCTTAATTAACTTTTTTTCTTTTATTTTGAGAATTAAAAATTCTGTCATTTACTATTTTATTGATAGTTAAATATTTGCTGTGATTGCTTCAATATTTCTTTAATAAAATGAATGAAATAAAACAATTTTAAAAAACCTGGAGGACACAGGGATAAGGAGGATTTTTTTTCCAAGGTGGGAGAAACTTAAGCATGTTGCTCTGTTGAATAAATGAAGTAGCCCTGAGGATGGAAGGTTAGATTCCTGACTGAGTGCAAGGAATTGATGGTGCAAGCTCCCAAGGGTCTGGGGTCTGGAGCACAGGTGGATGGATCAGTGGTGGGCAGCCTTGTGAGAGGGAGAGGGGTGAGAGGGTAGGTGTGTGTAGACACAGATGTGTTTGAGGATGGAGGGGGCAGAAAGCTGAGCAGGATGCAGTGTGAGCAGTGTGACAGTGCTGCGGCTCCATGCGTGCTGGAGGTGTTCAGCAAGCAAGTCAGGAGCAGATGTCGAGTGAGCAGCTGAAACAACAGCTTGTGAAACTGCCCTACTTTGTGGGTAGAGAATTAGTTAAGGATTCTGGCCATGGGAACCAAGAAGGGGAGGGTAATCTGTTCATGCTTATTAGAGAGCTTTGGGGGAGCAGTTTCAGCTTGAACCTGGAAAGTGTCTGTGAAGGCCAGAGAGAGAGAGAAGCCCTGCCATGTAGGTTTCTGGCCCCTGACTTTGAGATGAAGTCTTCCCCTGGCACTGTGGTTGCCCTCTATGTCATGGCCCTAGACTGTGGCAATGTGGAGAAGTCCTTATGGAAAAGGATGGAGGAGTAAGGACGTAGCCCCAATGCTGAGATACAAAGAGAATTCTCCAAGGTAGTCGGGCAGGGTGGTGTGGTGCAGGTGAATGGAAGGAGCCCTCTGCTGTTTCAATGTCAGATGGAATTCAGTTCATGGCGAGCAGAGCCAATCACCATTTGGACCCCTGTGTTGGCCGTAATTTATTCTCAGACTTGAGGACTGCTCCTCAGTGTGAACTCAAGAAGGGAAACCCAGGAGCACTTCTAAATGACAGAGTCACACACCTACTTGGTGACCGCCCCCCC
>SJYT01064119.1:54986-74045 GCA_006410635.1 Cephalophus harveyi
CACACACACACACACACACACACATATATCACAATAATAACCAAATTCCAACTGTCTGTGATTTAATACAAAAATGTTTAATTTTTGCTCTAACAAGAGGCATCCTTAGTTAGTGACCGAGGCGTGGTGAAGTGTGTAATGGCTTTGAAAGCTTCCATCAGAAGCACCTGCTCACTTTTATTCACATCTTATTGGCCAGATCAGATCACATGTCCATACCTCAAAAGGTGGTGAGCAAGTATCTTTGTCCTCTGAGCCTGTTAGAAACACAGTCGACACACGGCAATTAAAAGTAACCCCCATGGTGGTAGCACCTGCTTGACACACTGGTATCTGAAGCAGGCCTTCTGGCAGGAGGGTTCAGGCTGCAGGTAAAGAGAAGCTGTGGCTGCCTGTGGTGTCCACTAGGGTCATCTGGTGACTACTGTCTCTGCATCTTCATGGCTTGCTGTCAGATTGGCTTCTGCTCCACTTCCAGCTTTCTTGTTGCTTCTGCTCCATCTCCTGTTTGGAGCCTTAGTCTACTTACTTCTTCAACTGCAGACTCACTGCTTCTTTGGGGCTCAGATAATGAGGCAGCTATGCCTGGGCATCCTGGTACTTCCTAGGATCTAGTCTTCACGACTTTGACTCAAAAGGCTCTCACCTTAGACTGTTGGTTTCTTTCTGCTTCCTGTTTTAAAAAATTGTTTTTATTTTTAAAGTACATTATTATTATTTAAAATTTTGTTTATTTATTTATTTTTGGTTGTGCTGTGTGAGGGCTTTCTCTGGTTGTGGTGAGTGGGGCTGCTCTCTAATTGAAGTGCAAGGGCTTCTCATTGTGGTGGCTTCTCTTGTTGGCTGAGCAGGGCTCTAGGGCACACAGGCTTCAGAAGTTGTGGTGTACGTGGGCTCATTTGCCCTGAGACATGTGCAATCTTAGTTCCCAGGCCAGGAATCCGATCCATGTCCCCTGCATCGGCAGGTGGATTCCCAACCACTGGACCACTAGTGAAGTCCCAATAGACTTTATTTTTTAAGAGCAGTTTTAGGGTCTCAGCAAAATTGAGTGGAAGGTACATATATTCCTCACATACCCTCTCCCCTCACCATGCGTATTCTCCTCCATTATCAACATTATCAACATCCCCACCAGAGTGGTACATTTGTTGCAGTTGATGAACCTACACTGACACGTCATTATTTTCCAAAGTCTGTAGCTTACATCAGGGATCATTCTTGCTGCTGTATATTTTATGGTTTTGGAAAAATGTGTAATGACATGTACCCATGATTACAGTATCATGTGATGTAGTTTCGCTGCCTAAAAATCCTCTGTGCTCTGCCTGTTCTCTTCCTCCTGGCAACTGCTAATCTTTTCCTGTCTCCATAGTTTTGCCTTTTACAGAATATCATATAGTTAGAATCATGCAATAAGTGGTCTTTTAGATTAGCTTCTCTCACTTAGTAATATGCATTTAAGATATCTCCTTATTTTTTCATGGCTTGATACTTCATTTCTTTTTAGTGCTGAGTAATTTTCCATGGTCTGGATGTACCACAGTCTATTTCTCCATCTGCCTTCTGAAGGACATCTTTCTTGATTGCCTCCAGGTTTTTGGCCACTTTTCACAAAGTGATTTAGCAGCAATTATGCTGAGACTCAGGTAATTTGGAAGACATTTCAAATATTTAAATGAGTCAATTCTTTCCCTCCTTCCAACAGATCATTTAAAAAAAAAAAAAAAAACCTGTGGTTGGTAGAGTTTTATTCTGGCTGTATTCTAGAGTCACTGGAGGGCTATTAAAAATACTCTGATGCTGGGATCCATTTCAAGGAATTCTAAATTAATTGTTTGAATTGTTTTATGTGCAGCCAGGATTGAGAATGATTTATCTTTTCTATTGGAGCACATTTTGCATAGAACTCATCCTTGTTGGTACCACGAACACTTCATTTGCCTTAGAAATCATTTGCCTTAGATATTCTGCTCTGATAAGGCAGTTGATTAGTAACTCTTGTTCTTATAACATTTTTATCTTTTCTCTGTGGTAACAGCCAGAAATGTGACAGTGAAAGTGAAGTTGCTCAGTCGTGTCCGACTCTTTGCGACCCCATGGACTGTAGCCTACCAGGCTCCTCTGTCCATGGGATTTTCCAGGCAATAGTACTGGAGTGGATTGCCATTTCCTTCTCCAAGGGATCTTCCTGACCCAGGGATCAAACCCAAGTCTCCCATATTGTAGACAGATGCTTTACTATCTGAGCCACCAGGGAAGTCAACCAGAATTATGAGGACCTCAACTGAATCAAAATTTATTCAAGCGTATGAGACAATTTTAAGCTATTTTTTTGAGGAACATCTTGTTGGCAAAGGTATTTTTGAGACTCATGTCCATGTGGAAATAAAATAAGCCTTTGACCTAGTGAGAATAAAAACATTACTCATCACTTACTGAGGGGCAACTGTGTAATGAGCATCATACAAAACTCTATGACATATATTATTTAAAATTCTTTTCTTTAGAGCTGCAGTCTAAATCTATCATCAATGTGAGTGTGAAAATTATTTTGAAGAGAGGGAGGGATTCTATTTTGAGGCAGAATAATGAGTAAGAATCTGGCTGAGGTCCCAGTAATCACATAAAAATTTGTACAGAAGGGAGAAGGGTGTAGGATGGTGATTTTTGTGTGAAGGGTTGGAGGGTTGGGAGTTGCCTTGGAGCAGTGCTTGCATAGCAACCACACCATTTTCATTTCCATCGTGTGTTCATTTGGGGTGACCTTGGCAGTGGGTCCCTGGAGTTTATAGGGGTGTAGAGCCCTTCAGGCACCCAAGACACCATGATTGTGAGAAACGGAGATAGAAGAAAAGTACATAGTCATTGATTATGACATGGAAACATTTTGGTAGAACAGGTAAAAAGGAAGTTGTTTTGATAACAAGTATCTGATCAAGGTTTTAGTAACTTTTTAGAACATAGAGTTGAAGACATTTTTTCCATAAAGTCCCCTGATTCAGGGCCCATGTGATAAAGTTTTATTTTAGCTCATATTCTTTGGCTGACTAGAACGGCTGTTGTTCATTCATTTTTTGCTGACTTTTCTGCTGCTGATTCTTCTCCAGTTTTCTCTGTCCTTATGGGTTTGTGTCTTTAAAAAACTCCTCAGTGGTTTTGGGAGGAAGTTGAGACAAAGAGGCATATCAGTCTTTCATGTTTCTCCATATGACTTTAGGGTCCTTCATGATCCTGCTCTGTATCTAGATAATTTGTGTTGTTCTCTCTGTTAACAGAAATGCCATTGTCATGGACGTGAATGAGGCCAGGATGGATTGGCCTGAGCTTGTTACCTGGAGTGGCTGAAAGATGACATATTCTGAGAGGTGAATACATGTTGTAAGAAAGAGGAGCATCCAAGTCACATGAATAGCAAGAAAACTTAAGGCACAGAAAGAGAGGTCAGGGACAGGTCAGGAATGGATGCCCTAGGAGGGGTCAGGCCAGAGGTTTCAGGCTCCAGTAGACCATAACCAAATCAAGGACCTCAGCAACTCGCTCTGATTGGCCAGAAGATCTAGAGTGATTTAAAAACTCAAAGACTGGCCATTCTGGTTGTCAGCCTTAGGGCTTGTGTATTTATAAATGGAGTGTTTATGAATCCCTAATGGGAAAGGATTTGAGGGGAACCACAATACTCAGCTTACTCAGAGGATCCACCCTAGCAGCCTTTAGGAGGTTATGAAAAAGTTAGCATTGCCTTAGTATTTTTTGGTGAATAATATTTGTTAGAATTAAAGCAAGCACTACCAGTCTTCTGCCTCTGCTTTAGAAGCACCTTGTTAGAGAGCCGGCATGGCTCACCTGACCCTGAGCAGTGTGATTTGCTGGAGTACAGGACTGGTTGAGTTTGCAATAATGTATGCCTCCGTGTGGCTAAAGAAAAGGACTTGCTTAGGTGTGAATCATAGGATGTTAAACCTAAATGGAACCTTATGAGGAAGGGCAGATTGGGTTCATTGTAAGGATCATCTCTGACCAGTTGGCAGAGGCTGCTAAGAACATAGGGTTAGAAAATACTCCAAAGTCTTGTCTAGATTGAAAAAGAGCCATGGTCTATTAGAGTGTCTGTTGGGCATGGGATGACACATGGATGGGCGTGGCCATATCTGCAGCAGGATTTTTCCAGGCCCAGTTCTTATCCAATACTTTAATATGTGTGGAAACTGAGGCTCAGAGATGTAGTGATATTTAGAGGTCATCTCCTTATTGCTTTGTGTCACAATGTTGAGAACTTAAATCTCCTGCCTTCAAGAGGGTTAGCTGTCTCATTACCTTGTCACATGGCTAGGTTTTCCAGTTCGTACATATAATAAATATTTATTGAGGGCCTACTTGGTTTCCAGCCCTGAAAAAGGAGCTGAATATACATCAGTGGGTAACACTAAGTCTGTGTCCTCACTAGCCTTACGTTTTGGGAAGGAGCTAGATTACTAATTATTAGGAGAAAGCAGGAAATTTTTGCTTTCTGGGATAGGATACTTGAAGATAAGTCATGATGAAAGGAAATCTGGGGACAAATCCTAAAGTACACTTTAGGATGGCTGGGGCTGTGTGGTAAAGGGCATAGACTCTCTGGAACAGTGAAGTGAAGTGAAGTGAAGTGAAAGTCTCTTAGTCATGTCCGACTGTTTGTGACCACATGGACTATACAGTCCATGGAATTCTCCAGGCCAGAATACTGGAGTGGGTAGCCTTTCCCTTCTCCAGGGGATCTTCCCAACCCAGGTATCGAACCCAGGTCTCCGTCACTGCAGGCAGGTTATTTACCAGCTGAGTCATAAAGGAAGCCCCTTGAGCAGTCAAAGGGTACCAGAAATCTCATTTCTTAAGACTCCAAGCTTCCCTTGCTGTCCGCATTCATGTCAAACTCATTTCTTCCTCAGGACCCTTGCACTTGCTGATTCCCTTTGCCTGGATATTCTAATGGCATTCCTTTACTTTCTTCAAGTCTCTGTCAAAAATCCCCTTAGGAGAGAGGCTTTCCCTGGCCTCCATGGTAGAGAGAAGCAGAAGGCAGCTGCAAGGGGAGAACTTAGGGCATAGCTTTTATTGGGGTTTCCATTATGACTGGCTAGTTTGAGAAACCGGAACTTTGCAGGAAGAAGGTGGGGTCATGCATGCATTCACCAGGTTCTGCATCTACGTAGACCATCTCAAGTGCTATGATGAACTCTCACGCTCTATGGGAGGGAAGTGGTTTTCAGCCAGGAAAACTGCTTAGAGGATTGAAGATTTTGGAGCTGACCTGGGACTTTGGCAGGAAAATAATGGAGACAGAGAAGGGAGATTCCTGGCAGAGAAGCACCTCTGGGTTTGTTTCAGGGAGAGGTTGAGAGACATATAGAGTATTACAGGGGTAAGAGATGCCTGAGGGCAGAGTGGGGGGCATTGCATGCCAGGCTGAAATGTTTTGATTTTCTGTGTTTATGCAGAGGAACTATGTGAGAATGGCACACCTAGGAAGGACTCTAGAGATCACTGAGTTCTTGTTCTTTGTGTCATACAGGAGGAAATTGAGGCCTCAGTTCACACAAGTACTAAATGGCCAACATCAGGCAATTGTGGAAGGGGCAAAGTTTGAGGCATTGGCAAGCTCTGTGATAAACACTGGTGGGTCAGGGCTAAGGGTCCCTGGGTGGGGAAGGGAGCTACACTGGATACAGGCTCCAGTCTGGGGCAAGGGAGGTCCTGGGACACCAGCAGGGACTAAGAAAACAGGCTGAGGCAGGAGCTGCGCTGTGCCCTGTTGCACGAGGTAAGCAAAGGAAGAATTAGCAAAGTGGCTCAGGAGACCTGAAAAAAGGCAGGAGAGACTGAGACCATCTAGTGCAGAGAAATCAAGGCAGGAGAGGATTTACAGTAGGTGGGATTTACAAAGGGCAGTCAAGGGTTCAAAGAAATTCATAGTTTGGGTTAGTTGTGGAGCAAGGAAATGGCTTTCTGTATCACTGCTGTGAGAGACACCCAGATGCAAGAGGGGATGGGCACCCCAGAGAATTCTAGATGTTGGCTGAAGTCAAGGAAGAGAGAGAGAGGATGGGCTCTTGTGGGAGTAACAAGTTAAAGAATATATCTTTAGGAGAAGGGAGATGTATTTTTGGCTTGAGGGAATAAACTAATCTTGGATAATGGGATTAAAGTTTTATTTTTCTTTTATCTCTGAGCTTTAGGTCTTTCATCTTGAAACCAGGGATTAAAAAGAATCTATGTCACAGGCTTATGAAGATTAAGTGGGGAAACACACAAAAATGTTTAGCACAGTGCCTGGCACATTATAAACATATAATACATGGTTCAGTTCAGTTCAGTTGCTCAGTCGTGTCCGACTCTTTGCGACCCCATGAATCGCAGCACGCCAGGCCTCCCTGTTCATCACCATCTCCCGGAGTTCACTCAGACTCACGTCCATCGAGTCCATGATGCCATCCAGCCATCTCATCCTCGGTCGTCCCCTTCTCCTCCTGCCCCCGATCCCTCCCAGCATCAGAGTCTTTTCCAATGAGTCAACTCTTCTCATGAGGTGGCTAAAGTACTGGAGTTTCAGCTTTAGCATCATTCCTTCCAAAGAAATCCCAGGGCTGATCTCCTTCAGAATGGACTGGTTGGATCTCCTTGCAGTCCAAGGGACTCTCAAGAGTCTTCTCCAACACCACAGTTCAAAAGCATCAATTCTTCGGTGCTCAGCCTTCTTCACAGTCCAACTCTCACATCCATACATGTTAGTTATTTTTTAATATTTATTTTTATTTACTTATTTGGCTGCTTTGGGTCTTAGTTGAAGCATGTAGGATCTTCAGTCTTTGTTGTGGCATGTGGGATCTTTAGCTGCAGCATGTGGGATCTAGTTTCCTGACCAGGGATTGAACCCAGACCCTTGCACGGGGAGCTAGGAGTCTTAGCCACTGGACCACCAGGTAAGTCCCCATGGTAGTTATTTTTAATATTTTATTTCTACAAGCTTGTGAAGGGCTCATTTCAGAATCTTGAGGAAAGTATTACTTGCATTTTAAATCTTGCTATCATATATTTATCATTTTATGGAGTCCAGTTGATAAAGAAGTACAATTTCACGTATTTTGAAGGACTGAGCTGGAAATAGGCCCAAAGATGATTTCTTTTTCTCTCTCACGTACCTGTGGAACGTATAGATTTTAATTAAGTGCTGTTGTGTGAGCCAAATTGCCGCCTCATGGGTGCTGGTGAGAGTTCATGTCTTGAGGGAGCATTTGGTTTTGGATTTATTACTTACATCTGCAAGAGGAGTAAGTAAGAGTAAGAACAGAACACTCTGATAAGCAACTTGACTATTTTTTCATTTTGATCTGAAACCTGTAATCCAAGATTGAGGCAACTTTTCTTTTTTTTTTTTAAACTTTTCCAAGGCTGGAATGCTCTTTTTTAAGCAAAGATAAATCATAGATGATAAAGAAAATTTTCTTTTGAAGCATTCTATCTCTATTCTTTTTGATGCAAATTTTGTGAAAAAGAGCCCCCCAAAGTGGGGGACTGCCAGGAAACCAAGGCACAAAATCTTTTTAAGGAAGACACCTGTGATGCCAGCTAGAGAGCAGGGCCACATGGAGCGGAAAGGAATTAGTTACAGCCCTAAAACAGGGATAAATGCATCTGGTGTCAGATTAACTTCAGCAAACAATCTTGCTTAGCCTGAAGCACTCTGACTCAACAGCATGCTGATTTCAGTGTGAAAAACAGATGTGTAAAGGCGACTTCTCAATAACCAAAATGTGGTTGGGTGCATCATACGTGGACATAAAGCAGTGTCTTAAAATCATGATGTTGAGTACAACGATAAGAAAAGAGATTTCTAATACAGTTCCACTATGTAATTTACGCTAAAGCCTTTGACTGTGTGGATCACAACAAACTGTGGAAAATTCTTAAAGAGATGGGAATACCAGACCACCTTACCTGCCTCCTGAGAAACCTGTATGCAGGGCAACAAGCAACAGTTAGAAATGGACATGGAACAATGGACTTGTTCAAAATTGGGAAAGGAGTATATCAAGGCTGTATATTGTCAACTTGCTTATTTAACTTCTATGCAAAGTACATCTATGACATGCCAGGCTGGATGAAGCACAAGCTGGAATCAAGATTGCCAGGAGAAATATCAATAACCTCAGATTTTGATAACCGCAGATGACACCACCCTATGTCAGAAAGTGAAGAGGAACTATAAAGAACCTCTTGATGAGTGTATAAGAGGAGAGTGAAAAAGCTGGCTTAAAATTCAACATTCAAAAAATTAAGATGATGGCATACGGTCCCATCACTTCGTGGTAAATAGATGGGGAAACAATTGAAACAGTGAGAGACTTTATTTTCTTGGGCTCTAAAATTACTGGAGATGGTGACTGCAGCCATGAAATTAAAAGATGCTTGCTCCTTGGAAGAAAAGCTATGACCAACCTAGACAGCATATTAAAAAGCAGACACTACTGACAAAGGTTGGTCTAGTCAAACCTATGGTTTTTCCATAGTCATGTATGGATGTGAGAGTTGGGCCATAAAGAAGGCTGAGCACTGATGAACTGATGCTTTTGAACTGTGGTGTTGGAGAAGACTCTTGAGAGTCCCTTGGACTGCAAGGAGATCCAACCAGTCAACCCTAAAGGAAATCAATCCTAAATATTCATTGGAAGGACTGATGCTGAAGCTGACACTCCAATACTTTGGCCACCTGGTATGAAGAGCTGACCCATTAGAAAAGACCCTGATACTTGGAAAGATTGAAGGCAGGAGGAGAAGGGGATGACAGAAGACAAGATGGTTGGATGGCCTCACCGACTCAATGGACATGAGCTTGAGCAAGCTCCAGGAGTAGGTGATGGACAGGAAGGCCTGGCATGCTGCAGTCCATGGGGTTGCAAATAGTCAGACATGACTGAGCAACTGAACAAAACAAATGTAATTTAAAGACACATATGCATACAAAGGGGCTTCCCAGGTGGTGCTAGTGGTAAAAGAACCCACCTGCCAATGCAGGAGACATAGAAGATGCCGGTTCGATCCTTGGATCTGGAAAATCCCCTGGAGGAGGGCATGGCAACCCACTCCAGTATTTCTGTCTGGAGAATCCCATGCAGGAGGAGCCTGATGAACTGCAGTCCATAGAGGTGCAGAGTTGGACACGACTGAAGCGACTTAGCACTCATACATGCACATGCATACAAAGCAGCCCTCCTCATTTCTACAGGGATACATGTATATTTAAGGACATATCTCTAACAGAGAGGTTGCCTAAGGAATAATGCAGTTGAGTGTTGGGATCAGAAATGAGAGGACAAAAAAAAGAAAAAACAAAACGGGATTTGCACAAACTGATAATGATGATGTGCTATGAATTGAGTATGAATTTAAAAAGAGAGAGGTCTTTTAGTTGTTGGTCTTTTCTTTGTTGCTGTATAATAAGTGGTGCAAAGGCAAGTGTGTTTGGGAAAACATGCTGTCCTAGAGGTAACATGGCTTTCAAGGGATTCTTCAGAGCAGTTATTGGTGGCTTCCTGAGGTGAAGACAAAGAGACTGTTGTTCAGTTGCTAAGTCTTGACTGACTCTCTGCAACACATGGAGTGTAGCCCTCCAGGCTCCGCTGTCCTTGGAATTCTCCAGGTAAGAATACTGGAGTGGATTGCCATTGCCTTCTCAGAGAATCTTCCCAACCCTGGTCTCCTGCATTGCAGGCAATTCTTTACTGTCTGAGCCACCAGGGAAGGTGTGCTGCTGCTGCTGCTAAGTCGCTTCAGTCGTGTCCGACTCTGTGCGACCCCATAGACGGCAGCCCACCAGGCTCCCCCGTCGTGATTTCCACCAAATGTCAGATGCAGGGCACCACCTGCAGCAGCACTCCAGGGGACGTTCTTCACACAAAGAGGAATGGCTCCAACCTGCCTACTTGAGCTGAAACCCAGAGCCAGACTCCTTCAAGGGTTTTTCAGGGGCTGTATCCCAAGATATTTTACAACTAACATTTAGACCTCGTTCTTGTGGAAAAGTTATTTTATGAGGATGAAAACAGGCTGAGAACTGGCGTATTTACATTTAGAGAAATATGAATATATGAGGGAACAGATGAAATACTTTAAGTAGTTCATAGTTGAACTTTTTTCATCCTTAAGATGCTTGCTTCAACTTCAGCTTATTTATGGGTCTAGAAGAGTTCTTGGCATGAGTTTGAGCTTTGATCTGTATGGTATGGTCTGCCTAACTATCAGGATTCTCAAAATCTGGTCCCTAGACCAGCATCATCATCATGGAACTTGTTGGAAATGCAGATATGCAGGCCTCACCAGAATCTCCTAAACCAGAAACTCTGGTGCTGGAGCCAAACCATCTGTGGTTTACCAAGCCCTTCAGGTGGTTCTGGGGCAGTTAAAGTTCTAGTACCACTGATCTGGACTCTTCTTTCTTAAACTTGGCTATACAAAGGCTTTAATTTCTTATAACCTCCCAGTCTTTTCTAAGGGGAGGAGTTTTGAAAAAACTGCCTAGGCCCAGATCAAACCCCAGACACTTAACATCAGAATATCTGGGAGGCAGAGCCCAGGCATCAGTATTTCTAAAGTCTCCCTAGATGGTTCTAATGTGCTGCCAATTTAGAGAACTACTGGTCTAGACTAGAGCTCCTCCAACTTTGACGTGTACCTGAAGCGACTGGGATCTTGTTAAAGTGCAGATTCCCATTGAGTAGCCCTGGGGTGGGGCCTAAGCTTCTGCATTCTGGGTTGCCAGCCACATTTGGAGAAATAGGATCTGGGGATCAGAGGAAAGAGCATTAACCAAGGGGTCAGTGGACGTGGCTGCCATCTTGCTTGGACTGTCACCTTAATTCTTTGGGCCCAGCATTTGTACTGTCTACCTCCTCAGGATGTTGAGAAAACTTAATGAATAATGCAGTGCTATTTTCTTGAACATATGCACATATCTCATGAATTTAGAGCATGTGTGGATAAACATTTAAATTTTTTTAATAGTTTTGAATTTATTGTTATGAGTACTTTACTTAGATCAAATGTTATTGGCCTTCAGTATATAGTAGCTCTAAAGCTGCCCTTTAAAAGACATATATTTAAGTTTAGAAAGCAAGGCCATTTAAATAAATAACTAGAGATAGTTGACAGAGCAAAATTATGAGGATAGGATGAGAGTGACTCACGTTTGAGAAGTGCTGAGAAAGCAGATGCAAAAGAGGCTGTGAGGCCTAAAAAAAGTAGAGCTTGATTTTGATGAGTTAAATGAGTTGATATGTTAGATTATTAAGGGGGTATGCATTCTGTAACACTCATGTACTTGGTTGCTAGTATCATTATTTATTCAGAAAATATTGATTGATTGCTGCTTTGCATTCGATATTCTTTTGGTCACTGGGGAGAGAGAGAGAGAAACAAATCATTTATGTCCCCAAGAAAATTAGAGGAGGATCAGATGAAATAAACAAGTCTACACTTTTAAATTTAATATTTTACTATAAAATATGAAAAAATAAAGTCTTGCTCACTAACAGCAAGGAAAGCTGTCCTATCAACAATGACTCTTTTATACACATATCAAAATGCAAGGGAGTTGAAAGTCTCAATTCTGACAGCTTCTAATGGATGGATTTAATTTACTGGATGTGGGGAACAGAGCTGGGCTCCAGTGCCTGGGTTCATTTCTTGAACTTGCTGAATGCCTTTGTGTAGTATGACGCCAGAACATCTTGTGAGAGCATGGGGACAGCACTCAGTGAACCTGGAAAAGAAGTCACTGACTCTGACTCAAAAGAAGGATTTTCTGAGATTTCTAAATGAGGAGGCAAGAATATAGTACAGTTCATCAATACCTTGCAATCCTAGGCCTCTGCCCCTGGATGTGAGTGGGAATTGTCTACTGATCATCTTCCATTTCATTTACTTAGGGCTTTGGGAATATATAACTTAACTTTCCTTGGGCTTCAGTGTCCTCACCCATCAATTTATAATATTGGGCAGTCACTAGACTCCCTAAAGGCATAACATTTTGGTATCTAGGACTTTAAATTTTAGAAGAAGTATCTATTGGAGTATACATAAAGAAGAGTGGAGGGCTTATTAAAAGTGTAGTTACACACTGAATTATAAGAATTTCATTTTCTATTAATATCTTTGCAAAATCAGGGTTTGTAATCTTACCTGATTATGGCATCTGGTGGAATGAGCAGATTAAAAGTAAAAATGAGATAAAACAAGATGCTATTTGAACTTAGAACTTAATAATACTGCTGGTTCTTTGATTTGAGGAGGTTAAAGCTATTGAAAATGTGTCCTGAATGGCGATGGCACCCCACTCCAGTACTCTTGCCTGGAAAATCCTATGGATGGAGGAGCCTGGTGGGCTACAGTCCATGGGTTCGCTAAGAGTCGAACACGACTGAGTGATTTCACTTTCACTTTTCACTTTCATGCTTTGGAGAAGGAAATGGCAACCCACTCCAGTGTTCTTGCCTGGAAAATCCCAGGGACTGGGGAGCCTGGTGGGCTGCTGTCTCTGGGGTCGCACAGAGTCGGACATGACTGAAGTGACTTAGCAGCAGTAGCAGCAGACAAAGTAAAGATGGAGTCACTGTGTGATGAATTTAATCAATGTAGCCAATGAAAGGGGCTTCCCAGGTGGTTGTAGTGGTTAAGAACTTGCCTGCCAATGCAGATAGATGTAAGGGCTGGGGTTCACTCCCTGGGTTGGGAAGATCCCCTGGAGGAGAGCACGGCTACCCACTCCAGTATTCTCACCTGGAGAATCCCATGGACAGAGGAGCCTGGCGGGCTACAGTCCATAGGGTCACAAAGAGTCCAACTCCACTGAAGTGACTTAGCACGCACATGCATGCATACAGCCAATAAAAAGGAGAGTTTAAACTCCTTCTTTCATCAACACACATATATGAAGGGACAGACAAAATTTTCCAATCCTAATTGTAGGGTTTGGGGAATTCAAATGCATCCACAATTGCTTGCACCTCTCCACGCCAGCTTACTTGCATACAGAAAGCGGAAAGGGCTTTTCCAAGGCAGATCTCCCTGGCCAAGCCTCCCTCGCCTGTAACTTGCCATCTGCAGACAGCAGTCTAAGATTTATCTTACTTTAAACAAGAAAGAGCCAAGGGGAGTATGGAAGTCTGATGACTTTGTTGCTCTGTGTGGAAAGGAAACAGACTGAGTGAATTTGTGTATGATCCCTAAGGAGAAAGCATCTTTGTGCTGTATTTCTTTTTGTCCTGGAGATCCTGAAAGTAAGCTAGTTGGAAGAGGCAATTCATAAAGTTTGGATTTGTTTGAGTTTGGGGGAGAGCCTTGATTACAAAGGAGGAGGTGCTTTATTTATATACACCAGATGTAATAACAGGATTCCCTAGTCTTATTTTTCCAGAAACTGGGAGCCTCTGGTGAAAATCAGCTTGTCTCAAGTGGGAGTCTTTCCTCATCGATCAGCAGAGCCTGATATGAACATTTCCTCCCCAGAATTTCCTGGAATCTGTGTGTTAACTTCAAATGATGACAAACTAATTGCACTGGCTTCCTGCCCTGGGCACAGTCTTTCTGTGCCCAGATTTTCACAGATTTCTGGGGAAAATAAACCTTTCTGATGAGCCAGTTTGCTTTTCTTTGCTGACAGGGACCAACAACCTTGCACTTAACAGCTCTTACTGTAAGTGGTGCTGTTGGACCATTTTCCCATGTACACTTCTACTCAGTACCTAAGTGCATTTAGAGGATGATCAGAAAGATTGTTCCTTTTGACTCGCAGAATCAGCTTTCTTCATTTAATAATTTCTTCCTCCTGAGATATGTGGAGGCCACTCTGTCTCCTTCTAGTTTGCAATCCTGAGATTTCTCTAGGATGTGATAAAAAAAATTAAACAAACCAGTAGGGATGAGTTAATGGTACCTACTGCATATACCTATCTGTTCTAACCTAAGAGAAGGTAAGGGGTTTGAGGAAACCTAGGAGCTGGCAGACAATACTATAGATAGTATGGGGGAATGGGGGAGGGCTACAGATTACAGAAAGTTAATTGATCATTTATATATAAAAGAAGTTTTATAAAAGGTGCTCAGAAAGGTGCAGGAAAAGGAGAAAAGATTTGCCTTGATGATTAGCCAGGAGAAGTCATTATGGGCTAATTACATGTATGTAAGTCATACTTTTGTATATATATAGCTGCATATATGTGTATGTTATTTTTATAATTAGCAAGTGGATTTACTTCCTTTTTCCCTGGCAGGCTCCCTTGCATTTAACAGCTCATCCCTGAACACCGAAGGACAGCCGAGCCTCATAACCCCTGTTCCAGGAGGGTTTGCAATGTAAACATTGCATGTCTAGGTAGCTCATTGTTTAGACAAAATGTGTCGCATTTTAAAACTGTGACTCTTTTTTTTTTTTTTTGCTGTGCTTATTTCATAAACTTAAGAGACATTTGACTTGTTATTTTCATGAAGAAGTGAGTTTAGTGGCTGTTGTAATCGATAAACTTATTTTTCCTCCAGTGCCATCAGCTAAAGCACTGCAGCAAGAATGAGAGGATGACCATTGCTCCTGCAGAGCATATTTAAACTGTTTTTACGGACTGAAAATGCAAGAACTTTAGTCTGGGGCAATCTGGCAGGAGAGGGCTGGTCTACTTGGTTTCCTTCTGTCATACTTTTGGTGGAATGAATTAGACTTTTAAATCAGGAAATTCAGCAAGATGAGTTAAGTCTTTGCACAAAAGCAGTGGAAGATTTCCAGCTGGTTGGGGGTACAATATGGAAATGTCTTGCTAAATCAGGGTTTGGTGGAATGTTGCTCTCCTGGCAGTCAGGCTCTGTTTCTCAGCAAGCAATCTGTGGGTTGCATGTAGAATGGAGCACGCTGAGAGCATAAGCATCGCCTTGCTCGTGGAAGACTTGGTGGTTCAGATGTTTTCCATTAGAAACTGGGCGTGGGCTTTTTCAATTTAAACCAGAGCAGCAGTTCTAGTAGGAAGAAACTCCCTGATCTCTGTCTTCTGTTTCTGGATGCCGTTCCTCAGAGAGCCAGATTTCAGCAGAAAGAGTTGTTAATGGTGGACTTCGGGCAACCGAAACCCCATGGGAGGAATAAGAAAGATGGAGAAAGAGGGGGTACTGTCATGATCTTCAACACTTTATTAGAGGCTGTTGATGCTAGAATAATAAGTCAAGATGAACAAAGGCACTCACTTTGGATGAAAATGTTACCTTCTCTTGCAATTTTGGGTAACTGAGTTCTAAGCCTTACAATAACCACACGTTTTCCTAACTGATGGCTGATTTTTCTGGTTATGCAAGCAGTGTCCAAGTGATCAGGTAAATAGCTGGTTCCAGAACAAATATTTTATACTGTACTGAGACAATCACAAGGTAAGGCCTGATCTTTCCTTTCCCTCCATCATATAATTTCTGTGTGTTAGGTATGAACTTCCTCTTGGTTTGGCGGATTGACTCTGATTTAACCTGAATGAAGCTCTTAATATCCTTTTTCAGACAGGAACACAATTTGACTCATGGTTCCTGAGTTCATATTCGTGTTTCTTGCTGCTGGATACCTGGGACTTTTCTGCCGGAGGGCTAGATGTTGCTGTACTCAAGGCCATGCTGTATCCAGAATTGTGGCATGGGGGGAAGGGCTGCTGCTCAGAACTCAGGATACAAATGGGCGGGTGTGGAGGTGGGTGATCCTGGGTAACTCAGAACCTGCAGATTCTTGTGTGGGAGAATTAACTGCCCACACTCTTCCTGGCAATGTGTGTGTCCTTGGTCAAAGAAGTGCTAGATGAGAATGTTTGATGAAGGGATGAAACTGATATTCATCATCATATTAAAAGCAATTCAGATAACTAGTTTTCAGACGGTGATCAGTCGCTGATCCCTTAGTTAGGGCAGGTTGAAGGGAAAACCATGAAGTGAGTTTTCTTTGTCACATCCTATTTTGCCCCTACTCCTCAAGGATGCCCTCTGCTCACCCAATCTGACCCTCCCCTTCAGTGCCTTGCCTTAAGAAGGGGAACCAACAAATTTCCCAGTGTTAGCATATATTTAGTCTTTCAAGATTTTTATTTCTGTTTTAATTAGGGAGCTCTAGGAGAAGAGCTGAACGCTCTAAGCTCTTAAGTAAAAAATCTGAAATGGTGGACTTCTTTATAACAAGGGGAGATATTTGGGGGCAAGTTGAGCTTTCTGGATGAGTGGGGAATGTGGGTGCCAACTTCTTTGGTACCTGAAATATGCCTTCATTTTAATAGGGCAGTTCCACTTCCTCTTTTTCAAAATTTGGGACAATACTTGTAGTGGTTAGGTGATTGGAACCTGAATTTTGCTATTTACCAACTGTGTGACCTTAAATAAGTCACTTAATCACTTCAAGCTTCAACTTCATCATGTACAATGGTAGTAATAATGATACCTTTTCAATGAGTTTTTGTGAGCTTCAAATGGGTTAATATACACACACATATATATAATTTACATGGAATATTCTTTAAGGATAGTGCAAAATCTAGAAACATTTATTTCTAGATTAACAAGGAGATAAACAAGGGCAGTACTGGAAAACTTCATTGCCCTTTTGTATTTTTTGAATTTTGAACCTTATGAATGTACAATTTACATACAGTATTAAAATTAAAATTTCCCTAAGTAACTTACCAGGAATTCGGTTAATATAAAGTAATGCCATCTGAATGGTGACTGTCTCTTATTCAGTGCAGGTTACTGATGAGTGCTTCATAGAGCTGGCCTCATTGAATCCTCACAAGTGGTGTGTGCGGGAGGTGTTCTGGAGGGACTCATGACTGGGATATCAAAGTAGGGACTTTGGCAGCTATATTCTGTATGTGTAATAATTTAAAAATATGTTTGTCATAAAATACTTCAAACACACAGGAAAATATGCAGAAGTACTTTTCTATTATTATTTAAAGTGTTCTGAAAGGATGGTCATAGAACTTAGTATCCAAATGGGAATACTCTTGAGAGAGAAGGGGCTGCTGTTGCTAATTATGCTGGGATAACAAATGTAAACTCAACAGCCCCAGGCAAACTGAGTCATATGGTCACCTGGAAATCAAGCATTACCATAACTGCTGAAGTTCCTCTTTAGGCCTCTTCCTGGCCCATGTCTCCCTTCCTCTCAAGGCAATCATGATCTTGATATAGATGCGCACACTGTTCACAGTTTGCTCATTCTACGTATGTGTGCATAATAAACTGTACAGAGTATTCCTTTGTGTGTTTCCAAATGTTAGATAAATGGTATCTTATGTTGTCACTTTTTCCTTCTTTTTCTGAAAAATTAGAGGAACTGGGCCAAGGAATAATGATGTATTAGCTAAGGTTCTTCTGACTGAAAGCAGCAGAAACTAATTTTGGCTAGCTTAAACCAGGGAGGGATTTCGTGAAGGACATGGGACGTCTTAAGTACCTCATGACTGGGAAAGAGCATTCAGGCCAAGCTCTGGGATCTAAACAACAGGTAGATACAGATCCTGTTGCTCCCACACCTGTCATCAATATCAATATGGCCACAGTGGCCCTCAGTTTCTGTTTGTCTGGGTGCCAGTATTCAAGTTACAGAGATAGTGAAGAGAATCCAGTTGGGCCAGCTGTCCTTCCTAGTCAACATCCTGTATATGGTCAGGAATGCAGGGTGATACAGAAAGGAAATAACCACCAAGAACTTGTCCACGGAATTGGGGCTATTCCCAGAGGAGGAGAAATTATGAGCACGCAGGGCATCTAAAGAGGTGACAACCATAGTGAGCAGAGAAAATTTGGAGATGAGAAGGAAATCTCTTATGTTTATGGCTTCTTCTGAAAAGGAATATAGGGAAAAACACTTGGCCATTTGGGGATTCCTTTCTGGCATTTCTGAGGGAAATTTAAATAGACTCCAAAATTCTAGATTCTGAGAAAAATTGGTTGAAAAAAAAATTGGAAGAAATGTTACAGTTCTCCTGTGAGAATTAAAGCTTAAAAGTCCATTACTTATTTGAAGAAATTCACTGACTTCAAGTTGAAAGCAAGAGCAGGAAATATTGTAGTGCAGAATCAAAGGTCAAGGTCAGCATTTCTGGGAACAGGACATGAGCAGTGGAAGGGAAGCTCAGTGAGACTTTACTGCATCTTCTGCTCTAAGTGTGTTCATGGCTCTGTCCACTGCCAACAGTGCATTATTCTTACAGATAAATATTAGTAAGTTTATAGGTCTAAGATACTTTTTACAAATCCTATGGTGTTCTAAGACATACCAGGTATTAGAAGCAAGATACATCCTTATCTATTCTGACATTTGTTCTCTGTAGTACTCTTGACCTTGCCTTCAAATATTACTTGAATTCTATTAGAAAGAACATTTGATGCATTGTGGGGTTAAAAATTTCATTTAAAGAATAAGCGTCTTTGAATGTTTGTAGAATTATCTTCCAATTTAAAAATTATTTTTATTTAGCACCATTTTGTGTTAATGTTCATTTCTTTTTAATGTTTTCTATTATTTTGTGTATCTATCAGATAGAGATCATTTTTACATAGTATTGGATTTTATAATCTCATTGCAATTTGTTGGTTAATTATAATAATAATACTTTTATTATTAAATACCAAAATCCATACTTTTGGTATTATATCTTTAAACTGAAGACCATGAAAACTTTTCATACAGTCCTATCACGGAGAAATGATTCTCTGCTTATTATTATGGTCACTTAATATTTTTGCAGAGTACATCATGAGAAATGCTGGGCTGGAAGAAGCACAAGCTGGAATCAAGAATGCCAGGAGAAATATCAATAACCTCAGATATGCAGATGACACTACCCTTATGGCAGAAAGTGAAGAGGAACTAAAAAACCTCTTGATGAAAGTGAAAGAGGAGAGTGTAAAAGTTGGCCTAAAGCTCAACATTCAGAAAATGAAGATCATGGCATCCGGTCCCATCACTTCATGGGAAATAGATGGGGAAGCAGTGGAAACAGTGTCAGA
>SJYT01064123.1:0-20837 GCA_006410635.1 Cephalophus harveyi
CACGGACTCGATGGACGTGAGTCTCAGTGAACTCCGAGAGATGGTAATGAACAGGCAGGCGTGGCATGCTGCGATTCTTGGGGTCGCAGAGTCGGACACGACTGAGCGACTGAACTGAACTAATCTGTTCCAAATGAAAGTGAATACTCATCAAAAATCATGGCAGAGATACCAGAGTATATGGTACAAATGTAAGCATAATATGTTACGCTTTGGGTTCTTTCTTTTTGTGAATCTACGGTTTAAATAGAAGAGATAAATTTCAGATATTGTCCTCAGAATGAGCTAAACTACCTACACAGTCAATGTGAATGAGTTTCATTGTCAAGCTGCGTACCACAAAATAAACTGAATGAAAGCTGACATGGAAATACATCTGAATACAGCCATCCTCATGTAGAGCACTGTGACATGTATTAAAGTTAAGCATTACAAAATACGACATAATATCAACTGTGCCTTTTAAGAACCTACCTGGCTGGGGAGAGATGTGTAAATGAGATGGTTAAGTAGGAATGAGGTGAAGTTGCTCANATGTAGAGCACTGTGACATGTATTAAAGTTAAGCATTACAAAATACGACATAATATCAACTGTGCCTTTTAAGAACCTACCTGGCTGGGGAGAGATGTGTAAATGAGATGGTTAAGTAGGAATGAGGTGAAGTTGCTCAGTCGTGTCCGACTCTTTGCGACCCCATGGACTGTAACCTACTAGGCTTTTCCGTCCATGGGATTCTCCAGGCAAGAATGCTGGAATGGATTGCCATTTCCTTCTCCAGGGGATCTTACGAACCTGGGTCTCCCGCATTGGAGGCAGACGCTTTAATCTCTGAGCCAGCAGTGAAGCCCAAGTAAGAATGCCAGGCATGAATTGCCAGATGATTGAACTGGGTAGATGTTAGAGGTGTTTGGAGAGGCGAGTTTATTTAGGCCGGGAATATCTCTTGGAAAAAGGAGGATCTGAACTGGACCTTCATGGGAGTGGGGAGGTGGAATTTACATTTGTGGAGGGAAAGGGGAAGTCATTCCTCCAGGGATAGCAGTCTTCAGCAGACTTCCAATGCCACCTCTCTGCTCTCCTGACTCACGAGCCCATATTTATGAGTGGTTGATCACTTGGAAAGGTCCTATATATATCCTTGTCCTGTAGAGCACAGGAAAATACAACTGCAATGCAGCTCAGGTCATTCTGTACACAACCCCAGCACTTGACCAATGCCTCACAGCATGCAATCTGTGAATATATGGTTTACAGTGTTGTTTTATAGAGCATTTCACATGGAAGGAAAGGGAGACCCAGGGAACTTGGAATGCTTGATTTTTTTCCCTAGGAGCTAAGCTAGATGCTTTCCCTACAATATCTGAATCAGCTCCACAATTCTAAAAGGTTGTGATTTCAATTTAGAGAAAAGAAAATAACAGTTCAGAAATGCAAAGTAATGTTTGCCTTCACCACCAGTAGAGATGAAGTTAGGATTTATTTTGGAGATATAATTGTCACGTAACATTGGTTTAAGTTGTTCAGCATAATGATTTGATATATGTCTGAAATGATCACTTCAATACATTTAATTAACATCCATCCAAAGTCAGGATTCACAGCAGTTTGATTTCAGAAAATCGCCTCTTTTCCTATACTAGATTCCTTCTCTATGAATAGAAAAGATATTTTTTCCCCCTTCAATTACCAGAAGCATTTCAGTGTTGAAGTTACAGAAAGGAGGACTTATTAAATTGGTTACAAGGTCAAAGAAAGTATTTGGTAGGCTGAGAGTTGTTGGATCAGGCTCATATTCAACCTTTGATCAGGAAAAGAGGACACTTTAGAGTATGTTCCTTGGAAAGATTACCAAAGTAAATAAAAGGAAAGTTTTCTAGCTGCCCCAAGCAATCATGAAAACACTACATATCTAAGTGATTACCTAGCAAAGTTGAAGAGCATTTTATTGGGCAAATAAAAAGCCCAGAATGAAGTCACTGCCAATAACCTTTAAGTCACCTGAAAAACAATGAATGTGATGAAGTCCAGCACGTTCCCAGCGTCCACAGACATAAGGTCCAGAGTCAAAGCTTTTGACACTTCAGATTACAATGAGCATATTACCAGAATTCCTTGGGAGGAAGAACTGATGCTTCTCTAAATAAAAATGGCCTGATTTCTGTATTATTGCTTCACTTTGCCCAAGAGAAAAATGATTAAGATGTCACTGTAAGATATAGCATATAATAAACATATATGAATAGCTTTTCAGCAAAACCTGATTTAACAGAGAAATTGGGTTACTTTCCAAACGTGTAATTTATTTTACTGTTAAGATATGATTAATTTCTCAATGATTGCAAGAATATCAAAATTTTTAATATTCTATGATTCTATGGTAAAAGTGTAATTGTAGGAAAAAAAAGTTTTTTCCTCTCTGTGATTTGCAGCTGTATATATCTCCCTCTAGTGTTCAAAGAAACCAAGTGCCATCACTTTGTGTTTTTCCAGATCTGGTTGTGATTAGTTGAAGGTCAATGTGTGGCAATAAAGCAGCATCGTTATTTGTTTTTATGGGAATTGGTCCATATATAGCTCGGTATTTTCACAAACAAATACCACATGCATGAACTGTCAACCAAATGTCATAGGATTCTTTTGTATCTAAGATATCCGTTGTAACTCTTTGTTCTTGCATAACTCTCTGTTAAAGGGTTGACAGAGTATGTAATTTTTAAATTCCTAGTTTTCAGAAAGAGAATATGAGAGCCTTGGGGCTTGATCCTTGGACCACCTTTCTTTCTTGTTTCTGTTTACTCTGTCTTACTCGATTCCTTTTAATCTCATGGCTTCAGTTACCATCTGCCTATGGCTGAGCTTCTAATCTGTTCCTTGCCCAGAGCTATACCCAGAGTTGTATAGCTTTCAGGCTCCTCAGTGTCTCACTAGGATGGCTAATGGGCGTCTTACATTTACTGTGTTTGAAAACCGTTTTTTTTTTTCCTTGCACTGTCCAGCATGTATCTCCCCACCCCTGCTTTCCCCCTTTCAGTTAAATGTACTACCATCTATCAAGCAGCTCAGACCAAAACTAACAAATAGCCACAGACAAACAAAAAAACCCAGTCATTTTGGCCTAGTCTTATTACTGACATCTTGTCTATCAGAAAGTCCTACTGGGTTTTTCTTCCAAATATTTTCCTTCTCTCCATATCCACTACTTTCTCCAAATTTGAGCACCACTGTTACTTCCCTGACCTTCCCCAGTAAAAGTGTTAGTTGTGTCTGACTCTCTGTGACCCCTGCAGGCTCCTCTGTGCATGGAATTCTCCAGACAAGAATACTGGAGTGGGTTGCCATTCCCTTCTCCAGGGGATCTTGCCAACCCAAGGATTGAACTCAGGTCTCCTGCCTTGCAGGGAGATACTTTACTGTCGGAGTCACCAGGGAAGTCAAAACCCCAAGAGGCTCTTAACTGGCCTTCCTGCTTCCATTCCCACCCCGTTTCAGTTCATAGTTTCTCCACCTGTTTAAAATAAGATCCTTCTTCACTGTGTTCCTGGCCTTCTTCAGGCCCTTGAATACGTCACATTCATTTTCACATTCGGGCTCATCCATTACCTGGGAAACTCACTCCTGACATCTTTGAAAGGCTAGTTCCTTTTTGTCGTTCAAGTCTTAGTTTAAATGTCTCCTCCTCAGAGAGAGTTTCCTTGACTGCAAGTCTCTCCCATTACCCTGTCTCATTTTCTTTCTATACTTTCACCATCTGAAACAAGTAATCGATTAATATACCTATTTTGTCATGCTCGTTGTCTCTTTTTGTTTATGAGAACAGGAGGTCTCTCTCCCCACTGTCTCTCTCAAGCCTAGAACAGTCCCTGGCCCATAGCTGGTGTTCAAGGCATATTTGTCCACTGGGCAAGGTGAGGATGAGTACAGGTTCATTAAGAGAAAAGGGCATGGGCAGAGAATATGGTATTCTGAGCTCTGCTTTAAGTTATACACTTGATTTCTTCAGCTTCACACCACGCCCCACAATCATAAAAAGCTGTCACACCTCCTCAGAAAGAACATGTGTAACTCACACTCCTTCCTTTTACACATGTTACAGTTTCAGAAGTGGAAGATGAAAAGATGAGTAGTAACAAATAACTTAAGTCAGAACTCAGGAGCATAAACTTACATATTTGAAAGGAAAATAAAATATCTTCTCACAAAAGATTCCCTTAGAACCAGAACAAATTTGGGCATAAAATCCTTAAGCAAGCATTTATTCATGTCTAATAAAATCATTTTAGCAAAAAAAAAAAAAACAAAACACCCAAACCATCAAAGAAAACACAAGGTCATAAAAGCAACTAATCTTGACATTCCAGGAACCAAAGTATCAGCAAGTCAACTTCTCTTCTTCATGTGGTCTTTCATATTTGGTTAAACTAAAGTAACCAGCTTCTATTCCCAGATACCTTCTCTTAAATGGACTTCTATCTTTGTAGATTAGTAAGTCAAAAGCCTATAGATCATGCTACCCAAATTAAGCACTCAGTAATTGCACGATGCAGTCTTTCAAGGAGACAAATAACAGGAGGGATAAGGTGTCTTTCTGTAACTTTTGAGGAGTCCTATGGTCCAACACATCTAATCAAAAACTTATTCCTAATATTTTTGGAAATATATCAGGGTATTGAGCCTGCCTTAACCTGAATGGTGAGAACAGAGATTATATCTCAGCTACAGTCTACTTGGTGACATTACTGACTGCTATGAGGACTACCATGGGAATTCAGTGCCAGGAGCCACATTCCTCTTGCTTGACAGGGATCACGTGTGTGCTGTGTGCTAAATCGCTTCAGTTCAGTTCAGTTCAGTCGCTTAGTCGTGTCCGACTCTTTGCAACCCCATGAATCGCAGCACGTCAGGCCTTCTGTCCATCACCAACTCCTGGAGTTCACTCAGATTTATGTCCATCGAATCTGTGATGCCATCCAGCCATCTCATCCTCGGTCGTCCCCTTCTCCTCCTGCCCCCAATCCCTCCCAGCATCAGGGTCTTTTCCAATGAGTCAACTCTTTGCCTGAGGTGGTCAAAGTACTGGAGTTTCAGCTTTAGCATCATTCCCTCCAAAGAAATCCCAGGGCTGATCTCCTTTAGAATGGACTGGTTGGATCTCCTTGCAGTCCAAGGGACTCCCGAGAGTCTTCAGTCGCATCCATCTCTTTGCGACCCCATGGACTGCAGCTTGTCAGGCCCCTCTGTCCATGAGATTCTCCAGGCAAGAATATGGAGTGGGTTTCCATGCCCTCCTCCAGGGGCTCTTCCTGACCCAGGGATTGAACCTGCATCTTCTGTATAGGCAGGTGGGTTCTTTATTACTAGTGTCACCAGATCACAATGTGGCAAATAAAAAAAAAAAAAAACAAAAAACTCTCTTTGCCAAGTTTTAAAAAAGTATTTCTTTCCATGATTCTGGCAAGGTGCACAACATAAGACAGATTTAGAAACAGAATTCTGCCAATGAGAGATTGACCCCAGTGGGGAGCTAGAAATGAAGGCAATGTTGAAAGTCAGAATTCCCTGATGCTTCTTTCAATTATGGTTTTTGAGTTCGGGGTGAACGGACCGTGAGACAGCACAGCACTGAAGAAGAAAAATTTGCACATGGGGAAAGTGTTAATGGCTGACTTTTCCAGGTTCACCTCTGTCTAGATGATTGTTGTAATTCCTTCTGTCTCTCGCTGGCCTGTAGACAAGTACCCTCCATGAAGCAATCCAGTTGGTACAGGGATTCTACCAATTACCCTAATTCCTTCTAGACACCTGGGAGCTATTGGGATTAGTTCTTTTGTCAGCATGTAGAGTGGTCACTCGGAGAAGGCAATGGCACCCCACTCCAGTACTCTTGCCTGGAGAATCCCAGGGATGGGAGAGCCTGGTGGGCTGCCGTCTATGGGGTCGCACAGAGTCGGACACGGCTGAAGCGACTTAGCAGCAGCAGCAGGGTGGTCACTGGGCTTCCCAGGTGGCTCAGTGGGTAAAGAATCCTCCTGCAATGCAGGAGATGCAGGTAGACCGAGTTCAGTCCCCAGGTTGGGAAGATCCCCTGGAGGAGGGAATGGCAGCCCACTCCAGTATTCTTGCCTGGAGAATCCCATGGACAGAGTAGCTTGGTGGGCTATAGTCCATAGGGGCACAAAGAGTTGGACAGGCCTGAAGCAACTTAGCAGGCACATACAGGGCGGTTACTAAATCAATGACACCTCTGTATGTCTCTTGGTTACTGCCAGTGCTGTGAGCACTTAAAGGTTTTGTTTTTGGTTTGTTTCTCATGTTCTTACTTTCTCCTTTTTTTTTTTTTTTGCTTTTCTTTGGCTGACTCAACCTTCCATTAATCTACGAATATTCAGATCTTTTCATTGTGCCCTGGGGCTATGAAAGCATCCTACACTTTTCCCCAGTCTCTGAACCTTACTGAAGTTTGTCTCTCCCTGAAGATTTTTTTCATATGTGGGATTTTCAATTCTTCCACATCCCAAGTTCAGTACAAGGGGTCCTCAGCATTTATTCTCTGTTTTCTAGTAAAAAAAAAAAAATTCTTACTAATTTTAGGTTCATGGCACCTGCTCTCCTTGTCTCCTGCTTCATTCATTGAGGACTTGCTCATGGTTTTCCTTTCTACTCTGCTACTTCAACATTTAGGGGAACAAATGTAGTCTTAGCAACTTAGTTCCTTGATCACTCATGGTCAAAGTCCTTTACTTCCGTCATCTGTGTCTATGGCTATGGGGACCTTGTCAATACCTGGAATTGCTTGATTGCTGAAATGACAGTCAGTAGTCAACAATCCTCATTCCTATCCTTTCTGCTTTGATGGCTAGTCCCTCCCAGTGTGTTAGCCTCACGAAGACCACCACCTAGTCTATTCAACAGCCCTTTCTCCTCTACTTATTTTAGGTTCAAGATTATTTCAACTTAACTCTTATCAGACGCCCCATTCTTTTGCTCTGTTGTTGTTGGAGGTCATTGAGAGCATGTGACTGCCAGTTGACCCATAAGGTGGACCCAGGCAATCAGAGGCTCCCCACCCCCTCCCCTGTCCTTGAAATGTATGTTCTTCTGTTCTCACAGTGGGAGCTGTTTGCAAAGACACAGTCTTATAGAGCAATGTGTTGTTGAGACTACTTGGACCGTATGTATGTGACTGAACCCCATTAATGCCTCTATATAAACTGAAGATACTGGTTGGTATGTGCAGAGATCTATGCATCTTGCGAGCACCCAAGACAAGTCTCATGTGTAAGTTCCCTGGTTTATTAAGCCTGGCACCTGCCAATCTTGAATGGCCTGCCTTCCTCTTTCTTTAGTCCATCTGTGAGTCAAAAGTTATCCTGCTGACATACCAGCCTGGGAAATGTGTTTTTATTTTCTGAGCCTGAGCCTGGTCTGTTGAACATCTTTGGAGGGTAGATTTCTGTCACTAATTCAGAGGCTTCAGCTTCATCTGGGCCTTTCCTAAATTTCCTCGATCACTTCTGTTCTCTTCCCTTTTTTGCCAAGTAGTCATTTCAAAACTTCTCCATTCCACTTAAATTTTCCTTTAACCCCTGACACCTACTTTCCATCTAGTTCTTTTCAAGTGATTTTACTTTCTACATCACAAAGAAAATGAAACTCACTTTTGGAAATGCCCCCCAACTACACACCAGCAAACTGGTGTGTAGTCAACACCCACACCCACAACACCCACATCTCCATTCATCCTTCTTCCTTTTATGAGTGTCCCTACAAGGTGTCTCTTCATCTGGAAGTAATTCTATCTCCTTTTAACTTTTTCCTTCATCTTCATCCTCTCCCTTACTATTTTCATGAAATAGAAGCAAAACACTCCGGTTTGAAAAAATAAGGTCCTTGTATCCATGCCTTCCCACAATCCCCACTCTATCTCTCTTGTTCATAACACAAACGTTTGTCTAAACTGACAGTCTCCCCCGCTTCATTCTCCCACCTCTGGTATCTGGAATGACTGCCAGTTGACCCATAAGGTGGACCCAGGCAATCAGAGGCTCCCCACCCCCTCCCCTGTCCTTGAAATGTATGTTCTTCTGTTCTCACAGTGGGAGCTGTTTGCAAAGACACAGTCTTATAGAGCAATGTGTTGTTGAGACTACTTGGACCGTATGTATGTGACTGAACCCCATTAATGCCTCTATATAAACTGAAGATACTGGTTGGTATGTGCAGAGATCTATGCATCTTGCGAGCACCCAAGACAAGTCTCATGTGTAAGTTCCCTGGTTTATTAAGCCTGGCACCTGCCAATCTTGAATGGCCTGCCTTCCTCTTTCTTTAGTCCATCTGTGAGTCAAAAGTTATCCTGCTGACATACCAGCCTGGGAAATGTGTTTTTATTTTCTGAGCCTGAGCCTGGTCTGTTGAACATCTTTGGAGGGTAGATTTCTGTCACTAATTCAGAGGCTTCAGCTTCATCTGGGCCTTTCCTAAATTTCCTTGATCACTTCTGTTCTCTTCCCTTTTTTGCCAAGTAGTCATTTCAAAACTTCTCCATTCCACTTAAATTTTCCTTTAACCCCTGACACCTACTTTCCATCTAGTTCTTTTCAAGTGATTTTACTTTCTACATCACAAAGAAAATGAAACTCACTTTTGGAAATGCCCCCCAACTACACACCAGCAAACTGGTGTGTAGTCAACACCCACACCCACAACACCCACATCTCCATTCATCCTTCTTCCTTTTATGAGTTTCCCTACAAGGTGTCTCTTCATCTGGAAGTAATTCTATCTCCTTTTAACTTTTTCCTTCATCTTCATCCTCTCCCTTACTATTTTCATGAAATAGAAGCAAAACACTCCGGTTTGAAAAAATAAGGTCCTTGTATCCATGCCTTCCCACAATCCCCACTCTATCTCTCTTGTTCATAACACAAACGTTTGTCTAAACTGACAGTCTCCCCCGCTTCATTCTCCCACCTCTGGTATCTGGATCCACATCCCCCTGAAATACCTTTGCCACATTCGCCACTGACTTCTGTATTGCTTTATCCCGTGGATACTTTTGAATCTATGTGCCAAGCGTTTGAAAGTGTTGACCAAATTCTCCTTCTTGAAATATTTTTCTCTTTGGTTTTCATGAGTCTATATTCTCAGTTTTAAATTCTCTTTGGCCACTTCTCAGTTCTCCTTCCCAGGTTTCCTTCTGTCTAACATTGTTTGCTTTTTTAATACTAGATTCTCCTCTGTTCTTGCTCTATACACTCCCTGGGTCATCTCATCTATGGATGAATGGATTGAATGTCACTCATATGATAGAGTCTCAAGTCCATGTCCTTAGTTCCAAAACTATCTTCTGAGCTTTGACTACTAGGTATAATGAGTTGTGTGCTCAGTTGTGTGTGATTCTTTGTGACCCCATGGACAATAGCCCACCAGGCTCCTCTTTCCATGGAATCTTCTAGGCAAGAATACTGGAGTGGGTTGCCACATCCTACCCCAGGGGATGTTCCCAATTCAGGGATGGAAACTGTGTCTCTTGCATCTCCTACATTGGCAGGCATATTCTTTGCCACCGTGTCACCTGGGAACCCCCCCACTATGTACATTATCTACTGGCCATATGTGCTCTTGTGTGTCTTGCTGGTATCTCACAATTGCCATGTCCCTCACTGGACTCATCACTTTCTCTTTAAAGCCCACTTCTCTTCCTCTTTTCTCTACCTCATCATTCCATATGGGTATACACAGCAGTAAAATGATCCTCAACGTTATTTCTCCATTTCAAGCATTCACATTCTAATGAAACCGCCTCCTAAATATCTCTTGAATTTGTCTACTTCTCTCTTTTACTTTCATTATGAGCCCAGTTCTAGCCATCATCATCTCCTGCCAACTCTCCTAATAGCCTCCTATCAGGACCACTTCTTGCCTTCACCTTACCTTTCCCTCTTCACTATAATGAAGCTAGTGTGCGCTTTCAGAAATGCAAATATGATCCTGTCATTTCTCCTCTTCCTCCTCCTCATTTGGCTTCAATTTTCTTCTTTTGTAAAAAAAGAATTTAGTCATTGTAAAATATACATAACACAAAATTTATATTTTTAAACCGTTTCTAAGTGTACGGTTCAGTGGCATTAAGTACATTCACATTGTGCACCTATCACTGCCATTCATCTTTGGAACTTTTTTCATCTTGCAAAATGGAAGCTCTGTACCCTTTGCTAAATAGTATCTCATTCCCCTTACTCATAACCCCTGACAACTACCATTCTGTTTATATAAATTGACTATATACCTTATATGGGTAGAATCATAGCATGTTTGTGCTTCTGTGACTAATTTTAGTTAGCATAACGCCTTTGTAGTTCATCCATATTGTAGCATGTGTCAGAATGTCCTTTCGTGATAAGTCTGAATATATTACTATTGTGGCCATCAATAACGAATTGTCTAAGAAATTGTGGAGAAACTGCAACAGAACACTATGCAGTATCAAAAAGAATGAGTGCATGATATGGGTCCATCTCTGAGATATATTGTGAGTAGGAAAAGCAAATTACAGAATAGATTGTGTCTATTCTGTATCCAAGAATTTGTACAAATGAAAGAGATATATAAGTTTGTGTATAGAAATTTCTCAAGGTCTGCCAAAGAAACTAGTAACACTGGTTGTCTCTGGAGAGGTGAAAGATGGGTCAGGAATGCTAGGGAGACATATTTTTGTGTAAAATTTTGCTCTATTTGAGAATTTTTCATGTGCCTGTATAACTTAAAAAAATAAATACTAGTATGCACGTGATGAAAAAATTTCCCATTGTATTGTCACATTTTGTTTACTCATTCATCCTTTGATAGACACTTGGGTTTCCTCACCTTTTGTATTATTGTGCACAATGCTGCTATAAACATGGTATACACATATGTTTGTGCTTTCAATTCTTTTAGGAAAATACCAGAAGTGGAATTGATGGATCATATGGTAATTCTATTTTTAATTTTTTAAGGATCTGCCATACTGTTTTCCATAATGATTGCACCATTTTGCATTCCCACCAATAGTGTGAAAGTGTTCCAATTTTTCCATATCTTCTATATCCAAGTGTTTCATCTTTCCATGTCTCATGGTTTTGATTTGCATTTCTCTGATGGTTAGTGATGTCAAACATCTTTTCAGATGTTTATAGGCCATTTGTAAATCTCGTTTTGGAAAATGTCTTATTGAATCCTTTGCCATTAAAAAAAATCTGATTGTTACTATTGAGTTTTAGAAATTCTCTCTATATTCTGGTTATTAATCCCTATCAGATGTGTGATTTGCAAATATTTGCTTCCTTCTGTTGGGCATGTTTTCACTCTGTTGATAGTGTCTTTTGATGGACAAAGGTTTTAAATTTTGATGAAGTCTAGTTTGTCTATTTTTTCTTTTGTTGCTTATGCAATTGGTTTCATATCCAAGAAACCATCACCAAATCCAATAGCATAAAGATTTTTCTCTATGTTTTCTTTTAAAAATTTCATATTTTTAGCTGTTACATTCAGGACGTTGATCCATTTTTAGTTAATTTTTGTATATAGTGTTAGGCCAACTTCGTTCTTTAACATGTGAATATCCAGTTTTCCCAGCTCTGTTGAACACTGTTTTGATTCTGTAGGTTTGTATTAAATTTCAATATCATGAAGTGTGAGTCCTTCAATTTTGTTCTTTTTCAAGAGTATTCTAGCTCTTCCAGGTCCCTTGAAATTCCTTATGAATTTTAGGATGAGATCTTATTTCTGAACAAAACAATTTTCTGTGGCAGTCATTTGTCCCTGAAGTCTAAACTCCATACCACTGTTACCAGGGGCTTCCCAGGTGGTGCTAGTAGTGAAGAACCCACCCGCCAATACAGGAGATGTAAGAGACATGGTTCAATCCCTGGGTTGGGAAGATCCCCTGGAGGAGAAAATGGCAACTCACTCCAGTATTCTTGACTAGAGAACCCCATGGACAGAGGAGCCTGGTGGGCTACAGTCTATAGGGTTGCAAAGAGTTGGACATGACTGAAGAGACTTAGCACATACATGCACTCTTACCCAGTCCAAGCTCATACTGTTCGCCCCATGACAAGCCAATAGAGACAAAAGTTGTTGGGGCAAGGTAACAAGTTTATTTGGAAAGCCAGCAGACAGAGAAGATGGTGGACTAGTGTTGCAAAGAAACATCTTAACCAAGTTAGAATTCAAGTCTTCTTTATACTCAAAGGTGAGAGGGTGTTGCTGGTTGTTGCAAATTTCACAGTGTCAGAATTCTTTGTTCTTGCAGCTGTCCAGGTAGATCAGGTCCTGATGCTCCTGGAAAACTCCCACAACATAAATGTTACTTTCTGTTCTGCCACCCTTTTTTTTTTTTTTTTTTACTTTCTGTATGAATGGAAACTGTTACAACTTTACAGGTCAGAACCTTGAGAATGGGCTATCCTGTGCATTTCAGGCTATAGACAACATTCTTAACTTGCAGTGAAAACAATAGAACACAAAGTTAAAAGAAACAGATCCAAAATGGAGTCAGATTTGTTCTTCACTATTACGTCCTGTTTTAGAGAGGCCTTTAAAATATAGCACCTGCGTGTCACCTCAGCTTCATCTCCAGATTTTCTCTAAATTGCTCATCTACTCTCCAAACTTTCAGAACTACTTTCAATTCTTCCAACAGCCATCCACACTTGTTTAGGGCCTTTTATTATATGCTGTGTGCTAAGTTGCTTCAGTCCTGTCTGACTCTTTGTGACTATGGATTGTAGCCGGCCAGGTTCCTCTGTCCATGGCATTCTCTAGGCAAGAATACTGGAGTGCGCTTGCATGCCCTCCTCCAGGGGATCTTCTCGACCCAAGGACAAACCTGCATCTCTTAAGTCTCCTGCATTGTCAGATGGGTTCTTTACCACTTGGGCCACCGTGGAAGGCTCTCTCTCTCTCTCTGTATGTGTGTGTGTGTGTGTATGTATGTGTCAGTTCAGTTCAGTTCAGTCGCTCAGTTGGGTCCGACTCTTTGCGACCCCATGAACCGCAGCACACCAGGCCTCCCTGTCCATCACCAACTCCTGGAGTCCACCCAAACCCATGTCCATTGAGTCAGTGATGCCATCCAACCATCTCATCCTCTCTCCTCCCCTTCTTCTCCTTCCCTCAATCTTTCCCAGCATCAGGGTCTTTTCAAATGAGTCAGCTATTTGCATCAGGTGGACAAAGTATTGGAGTTTCAGCTTCAACAGCAGGCCTTCCAATGAACACCCAGGACTGATCTCCTTTAGAATGGACTGATTAGATTTCCTTGTAGTCCAAGGGACTTTTAAGAGTCTTCTCCAACACCACAGCTCAAAAGCATCAATTCTTTGGTGCTCAGCTTTCTTTATAGTCCAACTCTCACATCCATACATGACCACTGGAAAAACTATAGCCTTGACTAGACGGACCTTTGTTGGCAAAGTAATGTCTCTGCTTTCTAATACACTGTCTAGGTTGGTTATAACTTTCCTTCCAAGGAGGAAGCGTCTTTTAATTTCATGGCTGCAGTCACCATCTGCAGTGATTTTGGAGCCCAGAAAAATAAAGTCTGACACTGTTTCCCTGTTTGCCATGAAGTGATGGAACCGGATGCCATGATCTTTGTTTTCTGAATGTTGAACTTTAAGCCAACTTTTTCACTCTCCTCTTTCACTTTCATCAAGAGGCTCTTTAGCTCTTCTTCACTTTCTGCCATAAGGGTGATGTTATCTGCATATCTGAGGTTATTGATATTTCTCCCGGCAATCTTGATTCCAGCTTGTGCTTCTTCCAGCCCAGCATTTCTCATGACATACTCTGCACAGAAGTTAAATAAGCAGGGTGACAATATTCCGCCTTGACGTACTCCTCTACCTACTTGGAACCAGTCTGTTGTTCCATGTCCAGTTCTAACTGTTGCTTCCTGACCTGGATATAGGTTTCTCAAGAGGCAGGTCAGGTGGTCTGGTATTCCCATCTCTTTCAGAATTTTCTACAGTTTACTGTGATCCACATAGTCAAAGGCTTTGGTATAGTCAATAAAGCAGAAGTAGATGTTTTTCTGTAACTCTCTTGTTTTTTTGATGATCCAGCGGATGTTAGCAATTTGATCTTTGATTCCTCTCCCTTTTCTAAAACCAGTTTGAACATCTGGAAGTTCATGGTTCACGTATTGTTGAAGCCTGGCTTGGAGGATTTTGAGCATTACTTTACTAGAGTGAGATGAGTACAATTGTGCAGTAGTTTGAGCATTCTTTGGCATTGCCTTTCTTTGGGATTGGAATGTATGTGTGTATATATATATACACGTGTGTATGCGTGTATATATATATATATACACGTGTGTATGCGTGTGTATATATATATATAAAATCTGCTTTCTGTCTTTCAACACAGTTTGGCTATGCACTTTTCACATCGCTTCCACGTTTTCAGGAGTAAACTAAGAAGTTTGCATTTTGTGTTCTCCTTAAGGACTGCAATTCCATGTTGTCAGCACTTCATTTTAACTGCTTGTTTCTGTAATCGCCTAGCCTGTGCTGAAGGGATGGCGCCTTGGTAACTTTGTACTCCTAGTGCCAAGCACAGCATCTTTCATGCAGCAGACTATCCAGGAATGTTGGTTGAAATGAACTTTTGATGGCTCTTTTTCTGGTATTTCTTCCATGGGATAGTTTTCTAGTGTGTGGGAAAAGTCAACAAGGGGAGTTGGAAACCCATGGAAAATAGAAGAAAGGTGTTCACTTGTTCTAGATTTTGCATGCTTTGTTCTCCTACTTTGGCCCACATCAGCAGTGAAATCTGCAATCATTTCATTCCATGAGTAGTCCTCTGAGACCTTCTAGGCACAAAGTTAAACAGGAAAATAGGAGTTAAGGCAGGGACCTGGAGCACCCAGCTATGTTAGGAGGTTGCCGAAGTGTGATGGTCATCAAACGGTATTTACTTCTCCAGGCAGAAGGAGGAGCACCCACCGCCTTTAGTTGTTCAATGCAGCCGCTGCGGAAGTACGACTTTGGCTCAGGCGCCACCCAGCGCCTTGGAAAGTGCCTCCCACTGGAACGCAGTGCTAGTTCCACAGTGCGGTCCCAGGAGCACCAGATGACCGGAAAATGAACATGCGCCATGCGCGGGTCTGTTGCTTAGCAACGAACGCAGTCGGGACGCTAGGCGGCCCCGGAGCGGAGGAAGCAGAGACTGCCGTGTCGCCGGGGGTCCCATCTCTCTGCCGAGGGGTTTCCTGGGGGCGCTGGCAGGAACGATCCAGGAGCCACCCGGTGCCGCCAGCGCGTCCTTGCAGCCATGAGCAGCGAGCAGGTGAGAGGTTGGCCCCTGGGTAGGCTCCTCCCGGCGGCGAAGCTTCCCCAGTATTTCAAAAGTGATAGAAGCGTAAGTTTTCCGGACTTCCCTAGTGTGACGGCGCGGGTTACAGCTTCTTTATCGCACTTGTGCTCTGGGATCCTGAGATTTTCCGGTGAAAACTTTTATATGTACTGTTCCCAACCGTTTGTACTTGGTGTTGTCATAACAACCAAACATATCAGTGGAGCAGTGCGTCAGCAGTTTAAATTACAGTTCCAGAGTGCGCCCATTGTACTAGTGGCGGCTGGGTGTGGGTGGGGAAAGCTCCGGGTGGGGAATTGCCTTTGATTTGGGCTCTAGGATTGGAATACAAGCCCCTTCATAGCGGTGCAATTTTGGGCAAATCACTTGATCTTTCTGTCTTCTCTCTCTTTTATGCAAAAGGGAAGAATCAGAACAACTATTCTTTCCTTCCAAGGATATTATGAAATTCAAATAATATAAGATACCATGGTGTGGTCAGTGTCAAATGGAATTTCTTCTTAGGACAAGATTCCCATGGCAGGTAACAAAAGATGCATATAAAACCTTGTGTAAGTCACTCAGTCGTGTCTGACTCTTTGCGACCCCATGGACTGTATCCCACCAGGCTCCTCTGTCCATGGGATTCTCCAGGCAAGAATACTGGAGTGAGTTACCATTCCCTTCTCCAGAATATAAAACTTTGTTGTTGTTCAGTTGCTCAGTCGCCTCCTACTGTTTGTGACCCCATGGACCGCAGCACGCCAGGCTTCCCTGTCCATCACCATCTCTTGAAGATTGTTCAAACTCATGTCCATCCAGTCAGTGATGCCATCCAACCACCTCGCCCTCTGTCATCCCCTTCTCCTGCCTTCAATCTTTCCCAGCATAGGGTCTTTTCTAGTGAGTCGGCTCTTTGATTCAGGTTGTGAAACTATTGGAGCTTCAGCATCAGTCCTTGCAATGAATATTCAGAATTGATTTCCTTTAGGATTGACTGGTTTCATCTTCTTGCAGTCCAAAGGACTCTCAAGAGTCTTCTCCAACACCACAGTTCAAAAGCATCAAAACCTTGGCTAATCATTGTCAAATCCATTTCACCAGGCTTCACTCATCAAGTTCCCTTTTAATTTTTGCCACAAAAGACTTGCAGGCTCAGAGTTGTTTTCCAGGAGGTTGGAATCAGCTGTGTCTATTTATGTCTGAGCTAATTAAGACTGGGTAGGCTCGCTGACCTTGCACCTGGCCATGTGCAAGTATCTGGCTTGGTGACCTTTTGACATCAGAGGGCTGACAACTCCACCCTTAGACTGTGTTTGTTCTTGTTGAGTCAGTATGTTGTCCTGTTCGACTCTTTGTGATCCCATGGACTGAAGCCCACCAGGTTCCTCCGTCCATGGGATTCTCCAGGCAAGAATACTGGAGTGGGTTGCCATTTCCTCCTCCAGGGTATCTTCCCGACTCAGGGATGGAACCTACGTCTCCTGTGACTCCTGCATTGCAGGCAGATTCTTTATCACTGAGCCACCGCGGAAGCCCCAGATCCTGTTCATTGCATGTATCTTAGTTACACCTCTCAGAACTAACTGGGCTTCCCGGTGGGTCAGTGATGAAGTTCAGTTCAGTCGCTCAGTTGTGTCCGACTCAGTGATGAAGAACTGGCTGCAATGCAGGAGCCACAGGAGACAGGTTCCATCCCTGGGTCGGGAAGATCCCCTGGAGGAGGAAATGGCAACCCTTTCCAGTATTCTTGCCTGGAGAATCCTGGCAAGAGGAGGAGCCTGGCAGGCTACGAGTCCATAGGGTTACAAAGTGTTGGACACAACTGAAGCAACTTAGCACTCACAGAACTAATTATGAAGCCTACCACACCAGTTCCCAATCACCTTTCCCTAGGCACTAGGCTCCCCGGGCCGCCTCCGAAGGCCTTGCTGCTATCTCATGAATATCCCAGCCCCCAGTTTTGAGATTTGCTGTCCTGTCTCCTTCTCGTCTGCCTTGTGAGTTAAGCCTTGTTTTTGCCACAAACCTCCCAGTCTCATTGTTTTGGCTTGCTCTGCCTGTGGCCAAGGAACCTTGCTCTGTAACATACTTGCAGTAGTTACTTTACAGAATGGTTTATTGAATTGAAGGGTAGCTGTAAACAAATGCTGAAAAATGATCCAACTTTTAAATGTCAGAAGAGAATAGGAAGATATTAAGTGTGGATGTTATTCTGGGCTAGCTAGAAAACAATGGTTAACTCCTGGCTCGTATGGGCCCTTTAAGCCTCCTGGTACTGAACGGAAAACAGTTGCTTTTAAGCCTGCAAATGCTTAGCTTCTTGGTTTGACACTGAACTATAATTCTTTCCTTTACAAGGCTTTATAATATTTGAGGTGGGGGGGTGGTGGTAGTGTTAGAGTTTACTGTGAAAACGTTAAAAGTAACGTTGAGTTGTAGATTACATGAATCAATATTTTCTTGATGCTTGCATCAGTGTCTGAGCTAATCTTGAATCATATTCTATGGTGTAGAAATTTAAAATACACATTTAGGATATTTACAGTGGTATTTCTCCATTGCCGTTATTTCACAAAGCCCAATTGACGAGTTTACAACTAAAAAGCTTCCACTAAAAACCATTTGGCAGTTAAGTTTTGCTTTATCTTAATAAAAGTGATGTTTGGAAATCACACTTCCCTCCCTGCAGAAGAACCTATATTATTGAAAAAGCAGTGGGCTTTTGAAAGAACAGGCATAAGCCTGTCTAGAATTATTCACATTTTCTATATACTATATTTTTTTAAGCAGCAGAGGTCCCTTTCTCACTGCTTTGATCTATAATTTAAAAACTGTTGATACTTTCACTTACGCTAAGTTTGAGTATAGTTTTCCTTGTGAAAGGGTGGAAGTTTTTTATATTTAACCTGAAACAAACAGAATGGATTAAACTTTTGGAAATGCCATTTTTATGTGACATTTACTTATGTATTCATTTAGTTTGAAAAGTGAGCAGGTGGTAAAATCATATTTGCTGAAGGAGGTTTTAATATGTTCAGCTCATTAGTGGAAGGTTTAGAGTGATATGGCATTTTTCAGGAATAGCAATTTGAACTCTTAAGTTAGGTATTTACCAGAAATATAAATCTCTCACAACTGCTCATTTCATTTTTAAAATTACTTAAAACATAAGGCATTTTGAGTTTCAGTTGAAGAACTTTCCAGTGTTTAAAAATACAAATATCCAAAGAGCACAAAGCACCCCCCCCCCCAAAAAAAAAAATCCACTACAGATTGTGGGCAAAGAAGAGGGAAAAACTGTCAGCCTATCTCTACCCAAGTGCTTTTTCTAGTTGTTAAATTAAGTAGTTTTGCATTTATATGCGCATTCTGTTTTCCTTCATCCTATCTTCTTGATGTTATTGCTTAAAAAGGAGATGAGAGTAAAACAGTTGGGTATGAAGCCAACAGCTTGGTGATAATTTTAACAACCGTAACTCAGAACATATTATATTTAAATCAACCTTATTAAATTTTGAGAGGTGGTAGTTGATTAAACCAGAAAACTTTATAACATTATTGTTGATTTTAACCAGGCACATTCATAGATTCTGGTCATTTCATCAGAATGGTTAAATTTGGATTTTACCAGGCTTAAAATATCTCTTCCAATAGACTAGTATCTGAAAATCAAAATAAAAGCTAACGTAAGGAAGCCCTTAAGCAGTTTTAATTCTGGTAATGTAAAATTATATTAGGAACCCAACAGGAAACAGATGGCATGCTCAAAAGGGTTAAAATGAAGAAAGTTTATAAAAAGACCATTTGGAGAGGTGTGGGCAAGGTTAAGGGAGGAAGCCAACAGAGATAAGATGGCACTTAAGGATTAATAACAGGAAGTCTTCTCCATTCCTAGGTCTTGCACTTCTGCTAAATTGATTCCTAAATATTTTATCTTTTTCAATGCTGTTGTAAATTAGTTTCTAATTTCAATTTTGGATTATTCATTGTTAGCATCTGGAAATACAGTTTTTGTTTGTTCACTGTTATTATAGCATCTAGAAATACAATTTTTGTGTATTAACATTGAATCCGGTGATCTTGCTGAACATTCATTAAGTATAATAAACTTGTGTAGATTTCTTATGATTTTCTGTACACAATATCCTGCTATCTGTAAAGTATGTTTTAATACATTTTAGATGGTAATGTGTTTTACTTTAAACACTCAATAACATTTGGTTGAATTAATCAATTTCAGCATTAAGAGAGTAACAGTTGGGTTTGTGTGTGTGTTTTTTCATGCAGGATAAACCGCCCAGCAAAGAAAAATCCAAGACGCAAGTCAGATTTTTACCACAGTTGTCTACGGTAATTTACCAATATCTCATCACTTAAAAAAAGTTTAAATTTACTTATTTTTAATCAAATGATAATTGCTTGAGAGAATTGTGTTGATTTGTGCCAAACATCAACATGAATCAACCATAGGTATACATATGTCCCTTCTATCTTGAACCTCCCTCCAACTTTCCTCTCCATCCCACCCCTCTCTAGATTGTTATACAACATGGTGTGATAATCTTAACATCATCAGTACAAATAGGTTCACAATTAAAACATGTATTTTGAAATGTTGAAGCACATTCACCTAAAATATTTCTTTGGAATTTTTTTTTAATCTGAAAGAATCCTTAACTTCAAAGTATTAGAAATCTTCTCTGTATGAAGCCACTCACATTCAATTTCATAGTTCATTTCTGAGATTTTCAAATATGTTCTGGTCTGAGTTCCTTGAATCCTACAGCAAATTCCCATTGGCTAACTATTTTACATATGGTAATGTAAGTTTGCATGTTATTCTCTCCATACATCCCACCCCTCCTTCCTCCTCCCTTCTACCTCCCACGTGCCTAAGTCTGTTTTGTGTATCTGTGTCTCCATTGCTGCTTTGCCAATAATTTCATCAGTACCATCTTTCTAGATTCCATATATATGTGTTAGTATATGATATATGGTACATATTTTATTGCTTTAGCAAATTTGGAAAACTCAGCAGTGGCCACAGGACTGGAAAAGGTCAGTTTTCATTCCAATCCTAAAGAAAGGCAATGCAAAAGAATGCTCCAATTACCGCACAATTGCACTCATCTCACATGCTAGTAAAGTAATGCTCAAAATCCTCCAAGCCAGGCTTCAGCAATACGTGAACCATGAACTCCCTGATGTTCAAGCTGGCTTTAGAAAAGGCAGGGGAACCAGAGATCAAATTGCCAACATCCGCTGGATCATGGAAAAAGCAAGAGAGTTCCAGAAAAACATCTACTTCTGCTTTATCGACTATGCCAAAGCCTTTGACTGTGTGGATCACAATAAACTGTGGAAAATTCTGAAAGAGATGGGAATACCAGACCACCTAACCTGCCTCTTGAGAAATCTGTATGCAGGTCAGGAAGCAACAGTTAGGACTGGACATGGAACAACAGACTGGTTCCAAATAGGAAAAGGAGTGC